>CM039720.1:19374799-19870039 GCA_022539455.1 Dendrobium nobile | reverse complement strand
AAGGACCTTAAGTTAACAAAAAAGGAAGGTGTATGATTTCCTAGGTCAGATTTGTTGTGGAGAATATATATGTTGACATTCTAAATTAGGAAATTTATGAAAAGTGTGTATAAAGCGAGTATGTGGAGGGCAAGATGACATCATTAAGAGATTGTTTTTGTATGTAGAATATTTATAAAAGATTTGCTATGTAGAATATTTATAAAAGAAAGGATAAATTCAATGAAAAATACATAACTGGATATATATATATATATATATTATAATATATATATATATAATATATATATTATATATATATTTATATATATAATATAGCTATTTGGTTAAGTTGATGAAAAATATATTATATATATATAAATAAATATGTTAATGAATGGGTTTATGTTTTTGGTTATTTTGTTGTTGTTTAATGAGTAGGTGCCATATATATATATATATATATATATATATATATATTGAGTTGGGTTTATGTTTTAGATTTTCATCAAATATTTTGGTTCCTTTGCTCAAGCATAATCAGGTGTGGTCAATTTTGGGTCAAACCCAAACTAAATACGCTAACCTAAATTAACACCCTTAAGTAAGAAATTGGAATGGATGCAAGAGCCGTGAGATAAATACTATTTTAGTCAATACATCGATGATGTTTTACGTAGTATTCATTATGTTCAAATATGTGTTGTGTGCCATTAAGATGACATGTGTGTGTTGAGAGCCTGATACCCATCTCCACTACTAAATTATAAGATGAATATTTAATGACTATTGTGTTTTCCCATGAGGCTTTGAAGTTGATGAAAATATTGTGAACATGTTTGTTTTTCTTAAGTGGATAATGTATAGCTCTTTTTGATATATATTAACTATATATATATATATAATATATATATATATATATATATATATATATATATATATTTTGGAGTCATTATAAATCTGATTTGCTAACCATCTTCACCATAATATTTATATTATTGTGCTTTGCTTATAATAATTTCCTCCTAATTTTATGATAGTGTAGAAAATTAGTACATGTTGGTACAAGTGAGATTTCTGGAGCCTCTAGGTATCCATTTTACAAACCTATTTTACCAATTTTTGTTAGAAATTTTTTACTATTTTATGAATATTGTTTCATAATTTTTAGAGCCTTGAATTTGAAAATATAAAAAATTGATAAGAATTTTATGCTAAAAGTTGAACAAATTTAATGATTAATATGAATTCTTTCACTTTAGATCTTGGGGTATTACGGATAATTTCAAATATATTTTGTATAATATTTAATAAAAATATAGTATTTGAAATCATCATGGAATAATATGGGTGAGATCAACATATATGAGAATGTTATTTTAAGAGTATGAGAAGATGAAATAATGGTGTTAGAAAGGAAAAGATTGTGCGTTTTTATTGCATTAACTCAAATTTTTTTGGATAATTGATGACAATATTGTAAATCATATATTGTTAGGATATAAGAATTCAAATAGAAAAATGGTTGTCATAATCTATGAAGTTGTTTATACAAATGGTAGAAAGATAACGACCGAGTAAGGGTGTTTAGAGAGAAGATATTGGTCATTCATACAAATCATCTTTAGTTTGAGTGTAGATCATTTATATTTAAATCATTAGGTAATAACTTAATAGATACACAATTGAATGTATAAAATTGATATATGAGATTGTATTAATTTTATATTCTAGAGATGTAAATGATATTATATAAGGAAGAAAATATAGTATTAAGGGTTTAAAAAAGTGATATCATTGTGAATTGTAAGTAAAATATGTCATTTTGAATCATAACATCATTAAGGCCATCATATGAAGTGAAAGGTGAGAGATTGCTTGAGTAAATAACAATATGATGAGAAGCTCCAATGCCGATTCTCCACGTAGAAGTGTTTAAGTAGGGCTGTCAATTCGTGTCGGCGGGTCGTGTTCAGGTTAGACCTGAATTTGACCCGGTTGTATCTGACCCGACCCGGACACGACTCGAAACAAGTTTCGGGTCAATTCTCTGGACCCGAACCCGACCCGGATCGGGTTCGGGTCAACACGACCCGACACAGAATTTTGAAATATGCAGTTTTCGGTCATGAAGTAGAGGCAGGCGACGGCACGCACAGCGGCTGGTGGCAGCAGCAGCGGCAAGCGGCGCTGCGGCGAGGCAGCAGCGGTAGTCGGTCGACACGGCACTGCGGTAGCGGCAGCGAAGCCGCGAACGTCGAGACTGCGACTCGACGCGTGCCAGTCGCCAGAGCAGCAGACAGCCAGACACGACGTGATTGGGAGTTGGGACTGCGACATGACGCGTCGAGTTGATTCGCGGGCAGGGTAGGCACGCCGGGCAACAGAAACGAGCAAACTCATTTCCGGGTCATTTTCGGGTTTCCGGGTCAAACCGAACACGACCCGTAACGCAAATCGTGTCAGTTCTTTGAACCCGAACCCGACCCGTTTGCTAACGGGTCGACCCGAACCCGGATTTTTTCGGGTCGGGTTCGGGTCGTGTCAAAAATTGACAGCCCTATGTTTAAGGGGTTGTTAGCAATAGTGGACTCTTGATTGCTCTTGCGTAATTCAATGAGACTCTTAAGAGTGAGATTCTCATGAGTTAAGCTTGACAATGGATTAGAAGGCAATCAGGCAAAAAAAGTGAGACACCATTTGACTTTGGGTACTGAAGGCCACATGTTTTATAATAATGAAGACATAGGAGAGTAGGTGGGTAATAATCAGAGTAAATTGTTGAACAACACTATAAAAGGCAAGAGGCTGGTGATGGTGGTCGATGCACTGGTTATTGTGGGTGGCCATAGAATGACAAATAAAATTAAAGAAAGGAGAGAAAAACTTGAGCGAAATATGGCTTGGAAGGATTAAAGGGAGGATCCATGCTATTGTTAGATTAGGAAGATGCATCTAGGAAGGCACGAGCAATGATGACTCATAAAGGGGAATGAGACTAGTGAGATGGATCATGAGTGTAGTGAGTTATTGGAGATAAAGAGATGTGGTACAAATGATGGATGCATGCATTTTGGTTATCCGGCAGTGGTTTCAATTTGCACATATGGATGAGAAATATATGGGAGGATGTGGTTGTCAATGTTTTGATGATAAACATATTTATTCCTTGCAAAAACAAAGCAAATTGAAAGGCCTAAGAAAAACAAATCGAATTAAAAAAAATTCATATAATAAAACCAAAAAATGTAAGACTTTTTTAAAATTGTTTAATACACTAACAAAATTATGAGCTATTTAAATATAATCTTAAAATAAGAGCAATAATATTAGCGTTATTTTATAATATAAAATCATACTATAAAGTTTATTTAAATATCTAATAATTTTGATAAGTTATTATTCATTGTACAAAAAAGGAAAAAAGCTTAATAATTAAAATTGTTAATTAATAACCCAAAAAAGCTAAGTTGCTGCCCACAGATCCCCAAGCGGGAAACATCGAATCCGATCCACGGCGTGGCACTACTGTACAAGTGGCAGCATAGTAAATTAATCTTCACTCGGTCCTTAAAAGTAATTTAGACCCTCCGTAGCACCAAGACCACCTCCTCCCTTCTATCTAAAATATTACTAATATTATACATTTTCAAATCACCTTTAGTTTCAGAAATATTAAAGTATTATTTTAACTATTATTTTAATAATAATATTTTTTTTTATATTACTTATTTTAAATGATTTTAAACCTATTTATTGTAGTTAAACTTCCAAAAATCATAACTTCTTTGTTTTTGATCCGCTGTCGACGCACAACGTCTTGTTTTGAACGTATTTAGATTCTGCATTTTCTAAAATTGGTTTTATTTGAAATTTCTGGGTCTGTGTGCAATTATTTTCAAAACAGTAAAACAGCACTATTTTAAAATATCCTATTTTTGTGTTTAAACTTCGGAAATTCGTATCTTCGCCGTTTTAAGTCGGATTTGGACGTATAACCCCTCGTTCTTTTCAGAAAAGCGGGCTTTATATTTTGAAACTATTTCCAGCCTCTGATTTTGACTGTTTTGGCAGTTTTCTGTCTTGGAGCTTTATGTGATTATTTAATCATTATTTACTTAATTAATATAATATTTATTTTCAAGATACAAACTATTTTAAATCTTATCGAAGCCTCGATTGGGTGGTCAGTGGGTCTCCCTATATTTATGTACTATGAATTGACTTACTTTTTAATTACTTTACTTTCCAAAATATATATTTATATTTATAAGTATTTTAAAAACTATTTTAAAATTACTTATAATTAAATCCTAATTCCGGGAGATCCGCTATTTCATGAAATTTTAGACATGAATCTTATGTATGAAGAGCAATCATGGGGGAGTGGGTTAGTGGGTGATTGGTTCCCAATCATTCACTAATCCCTTCATTAGATGTCTTTCCTTTTCTTGTTTTGTCGTAGAATGCATGTATAGGATTGCACCACGAGCACTTAGCCTAGGCTCTCCTAGATCTAAGGACATGGTGTGTTTATTTCATTTTTGTACTCCCATGCATTTATTACCTTGAGGGTTAGTTGAAACTTCATTTTAGACTCCTACAACGTAGTGACACCCTAAGGACAATAATTAAGGACCCGTCTAGCGAACTTAGAAGTTTTCTAGGAGCTAGGATAGATCCCGAATTGACATGAGAACTTCAACACTTAAACCTAGTGACATCATAAACGCTCTATAATTTTCTGGAAATTTTTAGGGCTAGTTAGAACCCTTAGTTAACTAACCCTAATTAACTGGTAAATAAGGCCCCGAGACCTCCCGAAAAATACGATAAATACATCTTAGGTCAGAAAATTACCCGTAATACCTCAAACTGACCAGAGTATGACCCTTGACTTTAGATAAATAGGGCTCTTTAGTTTGACTCTAGGTTGACCCATAATTTGACTATAGGCGGAAATTACCATTTTGCCCCTAATAAATTATTAAAAATTATTAAAAATCCCAAATCCCCTCCAAACCCTAGGGGATCACTTTCTCATGTCATCCTTGACTTTTGGGAGTGATTCGACTCAGTTTGGGGCTGATTTGGGCCAAAATTGCAAAATAGGGCCTTCTCCTAATCAATTTAGAAATTTCCATAAATACCCAGATTTAGAAAATTCATAACTAATTGTAGAAAACTCCAAATTAGGCAAACTCACTTGCATTAGACTCCAATTAGGGTCTAGTATTTACTAAAAATATTAGGTGTCCAGAAACACACCTAAATTAGAAAGTCAACTTTTTGGTCAACCCTGGTCTATAGAATAGGCCCGAAATTTAGAAAATTCATAACTTTAGCTAGAGACCTCCGATTTCAGTGTACTACCTGGCTAACTACTTGTATTGAGGTCTAGTATTTTCCTAAGATGATAGAAACCTCAGACCTAGCCTATTTCCCATAATGACTTTTTGGACCCTTAGCTTAGTACCTAAGAGGACTCGGGACTTTCTAAAATTGGCTAATGCAATTTAAACTTCAAATATGAATACCTTAAGCTCTTAAAACTGATCAACAAACCGAAATAATTATAATGGATCCTAATCCATTAATATTTGAACTTTGATTAAAATTTCCTTTTCTGGCCTTCAACAAACTACAACTCTAGGCAACTTTAACTAACTACCTAATCTAAGACCTATCCAAGCCACACCAGCTTTACACACACTTAGAATTGTTTGCTAGGGCACCACTTCTAGATCTAGGTTAGGCCGCTGGGATTTACTTTCTGCTGTGTGCCGGAGCTTTCGCGGATTTCATTGCATGCTGTTTGAAAAATGATTGGTGTGTTTGCTTACATTTATTGCACTCTGTGATGTGATGAGCGCTAGATTTACCCCTAGGTTAGGAACGCCATATATATATATACTGTTCTTCCGTGCAGGTGGCCATGCTCAATGCTAATAAAATGGGGAGCATGATTATGATTTCTAATAATGTTTTATGCAGGTGCTTGCTCAGCTCCCCCTAAAATGAAATGAGGGCTAAAATTATTAAATTATTATAACTGCTACAGATGGAGCTGCTTAGCCCTCAAAATTAAGAGCATGGCTTGACACAGGGTCAATGGTGTTAGCATTTTTTTTTATATATAAACTGCTTGGGATGATTATTATTAGGATAACCTTGCAGGGCTTTAGAATTTACTGCTTTCCATAAATGTAAATTTATTTGTAATAATTGTTAAGAGTTGTGAAAACAACTATGAGTCGGGATATTCTTATCCAACTCAGACTCCAAAAGAAGAAGGCATCCCTAAAGGGAGAGTCTTCTTCCATTTGGAAGACTGAGTTGGATGGCTTTAGATATCCAAAGAGAAAAGGCAATACCCCCCCTAAAGAGGGAATTGTCTCTTCGTTTGGATATTCAAGCCACGACGGATCCAAGGAGTCCAAGGAGGAGAAGGAGTCCAAGGAGGAGAGATCCAAGAAGTCCAAGGAGAAGATATCCAGAAGACTAAAGATTTGAAGACCCAATATCCCACTCAAAGTTGTTGGCGTCTGTCATAGGCTTAGAAATCCGGGTTGTTGGCAGTGGTGCCCGGCCACTTTACTTTATGCATATCTGGGGTGTAATAAGGGCAATTTGCCTATGGCCATTTAGTTGATTAATTTTTGGATTTATATTGATGTGTTTATCTGATTGCGCAGTAGAAATACTTGCTTTTCCTAGGTTTCTTTTCTTGCATGTCGCTTTTGTTTTCGCCTGGATTTCGTTAGGCTCTTTAAGGACTGCAAAATCTTTTCTACTCATAACCAAAATTTAATATTTAAGTTTTAAATAACATAGAAATCTAACGAACCTAGGGAATTGCCGGAACCGTCCGGGGTCGCATGCATATTACTGCATTCTTCTTTCCTTGCTATAAGACATCTCCCTGCCTGCGGGTAGAGTCCGGATAATCTGGCCTATGAGGATGAAGTGCCGGACCTAGGGAGACCCAGTCTTTTCTAAAAATTATTTTATATTAAGCCTGTTTTTAAAATCCAAAGCATTCATGAGCTGACATTTCAACTAGCATGCATTGCATTAGCAACCAACTAATTAAAATTTAATTGCATTAGCTAGGAGCATCTGACCCACATAAGTCCAGGACCACTTAGGAAATCCTCTAGATGTCGGTCCTATTTCCAATAACTGTACTACCCACCCATCTTTCATAATTGACTTGATAGCATGGTTTTGAATAGATTAGGTGGTTAGCTGGCTCCCCTATCCAGGCCGGGGTAAGTCCAGGTTTTGCATTGCATTAGCTAGGACACTGGTCTTAGTGTGTGTCGAACACTAAGTCCAATCTAGATTTAGGGTTCGAGGCTACTACACTCGGTCTCGTAGTATGCCTTAAATAGTAGGTAGGTCCCTTCTTTTCAGGGACCCTAAATCCTACTTATCTGTGTCACAAGATGACGCCACCTCCATCTTTTCTCTCACGCATGTGATCGAGTGCTTGATTTGTTTTCTCCAGTTTCTCTTTAGTACCCTAGAGCCTCTGAATGCTGGTATGAGCCGCGTATGCTGATTCAGCCTCTTTGAGACCTTTCTTCCCTTTGAGTAGGATTTCCTAGTCTATACCTATGTGTCAATCCCAATTTTAGAAAGGATAATGTATGATCCTTAATCGAGAGTTTTCTCAGGCTCCGGTCTGGGATGTAATTAACCACGGGGGCTTGCGCCCGTGGGAAACTTGATCCCACATCTACTAAACCCCATTCGATCTCTCATATCGGATGGGGGAAACCCGTGATTTGGTTATGTATATTACTACCCATCGGGGTGTGTTGGCGACAGCCTCTATCCCCAATGGTCAGTCGTATGCACGATCCAATCTGCCCTTCCAATCGACCCGTTCGCGCGGTGTTCTTTCGGAGGTCCACAGGTTTCTGGCGACCACGGTGGGACCAGTTTCTCTCTCCATCTTTGGATTCTATATTATCCTTTCTGATGTGTACTCCGGGATTGGTACTCCTTAGATTAGGTCCGTCCCACTCTTAGTTAGGGTCTTTCCTTAGTTAGGGTCCTCCCCTTTAGCTAGGGTTCCCCCTACTCTTCTCCTTTCCAGCCTAGCAGGCTATTCTACCCTTTATCCATTCCTATCTATCTTCATCAAATCTCAATCAAATCCTTCATTCTTTTGTGATTTTAACTAATTCTTTTCACTTTCTTTTCTTGGCAGCAGTGCCATGGCTTCCTTTGTTCCGTCTGTTACCTTTGCTTTCGGTTCGGACGCGCGGGTGACTCTCCCTGAGTCCCTGCTCGCTAGTCCGCCAGCTGGAGGAATCACTTTTGGTTCCTTCACTGACTCGGCTTTCGTCACCCTTGGCGGGCCGACTCCGGCGGAGGCTGCTGCATTCTCTCCTCCTCAGAGGAGAGGACGCGCAGCCATGCGCCCTTTCGGACGACCAGCTGCTCGGCGGACAGCCCGGGCACCTGCTCGTCCCGTTCCTGTACTTGCGCAGCCAGTGCGCCCTGTGGCTAGGCGACCAGTGCCTAGGCCACTTCCTGTTCCAGCGGTCAGGCGTCCAGTGTCTGTCGCTCCTGCTGCACAGGTTGCCCCAGCCCCTCAGCGCCGGCAGTCTGCTGTAGTTCCCCCCGTTCGACCAGCGGTCCGGCGTCCAGTGCCTGCCGCTCCTGCAGCACAGGTTGCTCCGGCCCCTCAGCGCCGGCAGTCTGCTGCTACTGTTACTCCCGTTGTTCCAGCGGACGTACCTCGTGTTCGGGTTCCCCCTCCCACTTCCACCAGGAAGAGGGGTGCCCAGACCGAGGTGCCTTCGCCTTCCACTGGTCGGGTTTCTGTTTTCGCCCGACTTTCTCACCCCGAGGTTGTTGGGCAGACCCCGACACTTCCCGTTGTTCCTGTCCCCCCTGCCCCTCCGGCAGTGGGTTCAGATGTTCCTTCCACCTCCACCTCCGGCCTTGGGAGAAGGGCCCGGAGGAATAGGAATAGGAGGCTCCGTCTAGCTGCGTCAGAGGCAGAGAGGCAGCAGATGGATGATGCTATAGCTCACCAGGAGCTAGTTGAGAGGACAGTGGCTCCCAGGCAGCGGAGGCCACGACGAGTTGCAGTTGTGCCAGTTCCAGAGGTTGTAGTGGCTCCCGAGATAGAGGCAGTTCAGGGAGGACGCTTTTCCCCGTTGACACATAGTGGGGACGAGGAGGACGTTGCCCGCATTGCGGTGGCTTCTCCTGTTACCACTACCCTACCCCGTGCTAGGATCCCTAGGGACGCTGGTGTTCGAGCCCTCACCCAGAGGATTCGAAACATCGTCCGCCTAGCAGGTAGTAGGGGTCCTGTCGATCGGCAGAAGATACTTCGTCAGATTTCTCGGGCCACCTTTCAGTTGCGAGGACAGACTGCTAGGAGGCTTTACAGTTGGCAGAGGGGACAGACAGCTCAGCAGCCTGCAGATACAGTTCCAGTAGTCAGACCCCCGGCGGTTACTTCTGCTGCAGGACGGCGCCCACGTCGTCGAGGACGGAGACAGCAGCGGAGGCCTGCCCAGCCTCAGGTCAGTTCAGAGGTAGTAGCTCCAGAGCAGCCAGTTACCTGTGTAGAGCCCCGTCGCAGTAGGTGTGTTTGGAGACGTCGACAGGCGGACACCCTTGCTGAGCCAGTACAGTTAGTGGAGACAGTACGCCCAGTCGGGCTAGTACAGTCAATACAGTTAGTCGAGGCAGCACGACCATATGAGACAGTACAGTTGGCAGAGGTAGTGCAGCAGCCAGATGAGGCAGTTGGTCAGATGGATTTGACAGTTTCTCCCGGGTCCGAGGCTGTCCCGATGACTTGTGATGAGGATGCAGTAGTTACTCCTGTTGGGTCACCGGATCGAGTTGAGACACCTTTAGCTCCCAGTACTCATAGGATCACTTCCCCTATGAGTCCCTACATAGAGGCACTTCGTCGGATCTTTTCAGAGGATGACTCATTCGAGGATGAGTCAGATGAGGATATACCAGTACACCAGGTTTGTGAGACTACCCGTCGAGGTCACTCGGATGAGCAGAGAGAGCCCGAGGACCAGGATGAGCGGGAAGACCCCGAGGCAGGAGGGTCTCCGAAAGCAGTAGCTACAGACACCACAGTCTTACACTTACAGACTCAGATGGCCACTGGGAAGATCCATCTCCAGGACAGTGATTCGGTACAGCCTTCAGATAAGGCTACTCAGACAGTTCAGATGATCTCTAGTCCTAGCCACAGTTCCAGCCACAGTGACGGTCAGAGTTACAGTCAGGGCAGTAGTGGTAGATTACTCCACAGTTCTGAGGGAGAGTGGCAGCTAGCACTCTCCAAGGAGACTTAGCAGATGATTGAGCAAGCTGTACAGAGTTTAGAGGCAGTTGAGATGAGGCCTCCCAATGCCAAATTGACAGTTGCCACTCCAGCTTCTTCGTTAGCACATTTTCTTTTTACTTCTATCTGTACTAGAAAAATATGTTTTAAAAAAAAAATGAAAAAATGATTGTAACCTCAAAAGGGAAGATAGGCCCCCTTCCAGCACTTGGGCTGGAGGACCTCGTTCTCCCTTATTTTGATGATTAATTAATAAAAAAATGATGATTTGCAATTATGATGACTCTCTCACTTCTTTTAGTTCTACTAGCTTTGTAGCGATGACTCATGAAAGAGTATGATCTCTCTATCTCACCTTAGGGGTGGAGAGATTTCTTCTTTTGAACTAAAATCTTTTTCAAATTGAAATTGGATTTAGAAGTGAAAATTTTCTTTATTATCTTGTGATTCTCTATCTCATAGATAACTATAGTATATTGATGCATAAAACTTCATAATTTTCTTAATCATGATATTCATTCTTATCAGAGGATAGGATTTGTTTTGTAGATCATTCTTCCTTGTCCAAGAGAAGTAAGTCTTCTTCTCTTGTACTTGGAAGATGATCTTACAACTGAGAAACAGTTTTCTTTTAGGGATTTGGAAAAGGAAGCCAGTTACAAAAAATTGAAAAGATGCGCAAAGCGCCAAAGGTGAAAGATACACAAAGTGTATCAAGTGATTGAAATTTGTGCAAAGCACATGAAAGTTCATAAAGTGGCTCAAAGAGCTCAAAAGTTATAAGTAAATGGCTTCACTTTCTAGTAAATCTCTAAATCTCAGAAAATCTATATCCTTTCGATATTTTTGATACTTGATTCTGAAAATTATGATTTTGAAATCATCATTATACATTGATATCCTATAAGATGTGGAAGTGTATTCTCATACAAGAAATAAAGAAAATTAAATTTCTTTGTCTAATTTAAATTCCTTTTTGGATTAGATTTCAATTCAAGAGAGGAAAATATTCATATAAGTGAGATGTCATGATTTAGCTAGTATGGAGCTTGATCTGAGTTAGTAAATTTAAATTGAGGTTCCTTTTAAAATTAGAGGGAGTTAAGTACTAAACTCCTTTGAAATATGTGCTCACTTATCACTTTTGACTGGGTCCACACCCTCCTATACTTGTTAGGATCGGTGATGTTGATCCTTTATTAAAAAGTGAATGGCTTCTTCCTATCAGTCCTGCTCTGATAGTTGAAGGCCTCAGTCCATTCATTTGAGATGAATGTGATAGGGGATGTCTAAATCACTGATTTAGACCATTGAGAGATGTGATACTGGGTACACACCCTCCTACTTTTGTTAGGATTGGTGATGTTGATCCTCTACTAGAATGAGATTCTCTTCTTCCTATCAGCTCTGCTCTGATAGTTGAAGCCCCCAGTCTATTCACATGAGTTGAATTTGATCGGGAATGTCATAGTCTTTTTAGATTACACTCTTTTGAGAGAGGATATTGGGTCCATATCCACCTATGTTAGTTAGGTGGGGTGATATTGATCCTCTATCCCTATGAGATTCTCTTCTTCCTATCAGTCTTGATCTGATAGATGTAGCACCCGGTTCATTCATATGGGTTGAATGTGATCAGGAATGCATGAGTCATTAGTTTAGACTCTTTTGGAGGTACGATACTGGGTCCACACCATCCTATGCTAGTCAGGTGTGGTAGTGTTGATCCTCTATCTTGATGTCGATCTTTGTTATTTCGATATGATTGTGCTCGCCAGCTCATTCAGATGATTTGAATGTGACCTGGATTAAAAAAAAAAAAAAAAAAATCGTGTGATAAAAAGAGGGAAGCTCGTAGGAGAACAAAAACCCGGTTGCCCTTGTCACAGGAGGAACCCGGTAAAACTCTCTAAGAGCCCAAATTCCCCAAAATTTCTTTCTTCTCCCTTGAAAGCACTTTGGTGATTTCCTCAAGGTTGAGCTCTCAATTAGTTGGTTATAAGTCTATGTGATTAAAAATGTCTCTCTTTGATAGTGATGTACTACACTGTATTTTAGATGAAAACATCACTATCTTCCGGGCTTAGGTCTTTTTGAGAAAAGATCGCGCCCCCTGCTGCCCTCTTTTGGCAACCTACCTTCCCATTCATACACTGCTCTGAGCTGCCAGAGTGGTTCTATGAATGTGATAGTGTTACTTTCACCTCGCACAGGGTCCTACCTGATTAGGGTAGGTGTTACCATTATGACCTACTGATAATCATAGATCTCACTCATGATTATCATACTAGGTGTCAGGAGTGCTCCCTTGTCACCTCAGAGTTGTGCTGTGGTGTGGTACATCTATTCTCAGGTGTTAGCGCCACGACTTTAGGAGCTTTGATTTCCTAGTAGAAAATCAGCTCCTGAGTTTCTTTACTCCCCTGCTCTCTACATTTATACCCTACTCTTAGCTGCTAGAGTAGCTCTATGAATGTTGTTTTGTTGTTTTTGCTTCTCACAGGGTCCTACCCAGTTAGGGTAGGTGTTACCCTTATGACCCCTTTTTGGTAATCATCGATTTCAATCATGGTTACCTTTCTCGGTAGTAAGAATGTCCTCTTACTACCTAGAGTTGTTTCTCTTGTTGTGATGTAGTACATCCTACCTCAGATGTTAGCATCACATCCTCAGGAGTCCTGATTTTCCAGTAGAGAATCGGCTCCTTAGTTTCTTTCTGTATCAACCTCACCATTCATACCCTACTCTTAGCTGCTAGAGTAGTCCTATGAGTGTAGTAGTGTTGCTTTTTACTCCCCACAGGGTCCTATCCAATCAGGGTAGGTGTTACCGCTGTGGCCCCTTTGATGTTGTATTAATTTCATTTAAGATTACTATTCCCGGGTAGTGAGTGTGTCCCCTTACTACCTGGAGTTATTTCCTCAGTTGCAATGTAGTACATCTTACCTCGGGTGTTAGTATTGCATCCTTATGAGCTTTGATTTTCTAGTGGAAGATCAGCTCCTTAGTTTCTTTACTCACTTCAACATTCATAACATACTCTTAGCTGCTAGGGGTAGTTCTATGAATGTTGTTCTGTTGTTCTTTCTCCCCACAGGGTCCTACCCAATCAGGGTAGGTGTTACCACTGTGACCCTTTCTGATATTTTATCAATCCTATTCTTAATGATTGTCCTCAGGTAGTGAGTGTGTCCCCTTACTACCTAGAGCTGTTTTTCTTGTAGTGATGTAGTATACATTGCCTCGGATATTAACATCACTACTTTGAGAACTTTGATCCTCTAGCAGAAGATCAGTTCTTCTACTCTTTTCTTTGACCCATCCTACCATTCATACACTAAGCTCAGTCGCCGGATTAGTCTTATGAATGAGTTGAGGTCACTTCCACTTCCCACAGGGTCCCACTAGTTTGTGTGGGTGTTACCACTATGAGGTTTTGTTTACTCAGAGTTGTTTCCCTTAGTGGAGAGGGTGCTCCCTCGCTACTTTGACTTTTTTTCTCCTACTTAGTGATATGGAGCATCATGCCTCAGATGCTACCATCACCTTTTCCTTGAGCTTTGATTCTCTAGTAGAGAGTCAACTCCTCCAGACCTTTGCTACTTGCTTCCCCATTGAGATCCCACTCCTAGCTGCCGGAGAGATCCTTTGGATGTTTTGATACCGTTTCCACTTCTTACAGGGTCCCCATCAGTTAGTATGGGTTTACCACTGTAGCTCCCTTGAGGGTTGTTTTTACTAGGCTTAGTCCTACTTTCCGTAGTAGAGGTACCCCCTCGCTACTTGAGTTCTTTTTTTTTTACTCCGTCGGAATGAGATTACTCCTTTGCACACTCTACTAAGGGTGTATCTCTTCCAGCTTTGGTTAGGAGACGTCGCACTGATGTCCCTCCTTCCCTTTTGTGTAGGGTTAGAGTTCCCTAGGAGATCCTGACGGCATCTGAATACTCATGGCCACGACGATTTGTCCTCTACCATGTGGTTACCAGAGAGCTAGAATGGGTTCCCTAGGTGGTTCTTCTCTCAAAATTATCCCATTTACTTACCTCCTTTTCCCTCACATCCCTACACAGATGCGTGTTAGGCTGATGTCGAGGTGACTTTTGACCTTCTATTCTGCTGTTTGAAATGAACAGACAGATAGTTGAGTTTACCTGGTAGAGAGGACCTGACAGAGCACCTGGCAGGTACTCCTCGCCACGCTTTTGATTACCCTGTTCTGATCAGACAGGCATCGGAGCTTGACTCTTTATTCACTCAGTTGAAATAACTGAGTGGGTATTGAGCCCTTCTTCATCTGCAAGACCGAGCTGGTCGAACAGATGTTGAAGTTTACCTGTTGAGTGAGCCCGACAGAGTCCCTGGGAGGCGCAATTCCTCAACATTTCTCTTTTTACTCGGATGTCCTGTAAAAGACTACGCAGGCTTCCACTTCGTGGTTCATGAGCTTCTCGCTGAGGTCAGGCAGAAGTAGTGGCCACCCCAATCCACTGTTCCGAAAGGAGCAGGAGGGGCGGGATCCTTTTCACCCTCTACCCGCTGTCCATATGCGGTCAGCCTGGTAGTTGGTTTTTACCTACCGTTGAGTGAGCCCGACAGAGTCCCTGGGAGGCGCAATTCCTCAACACCCCTTTACTCGGATGTCCTGTAAAAGACTACGCAGGCTTCCACTTCGTGGTTCATGAGCTTCTCGCTGAGGTCAGGCAGAAGTAGTGGCCACCCCAATCCACTGTTCCGAAAGGAGCAGGAGGGGCGGGATCCTTTTCACCCTCTACCCGCTGATCAGATGCGGTCAGCCTGGTAGTTGGTCTTTACCTACCGTTGAGTGAGCCCGACAGAGTCCCTGGGAGGCGTAATTCCTCAACACCCCTTTACTCGGATGTCCTGTAAAAGACTACGCAGGCTTCCACTTCGTGGTTCATGAGCTTCTCGCTGAGGTCAGGCAGAAGTAGTGGCCACCCCAATCCACTGTTCTGAAAGGAGCAGGAGGGGCGGGATCCTTTTCACCCTCTACCCGCTGTCCATATGCGGTCAGCCTGGTAGTTGGTTCTTACCTACCGTTGAGTGAGCCCGACAGAGTCCCTGGGAGGCGCAATTCCTCAACACCCCTTTACTCGGATGTCCTGTAAAAGACTACGCAGGCTTCCACTTCGTGTCTTCTTTACTTTTGCTGAGGTCAGGCAGAGGTATCGAGTCACCCCAATCCACTGTTCCGAAAGGACAGGAGGGGCGGGATCCTTTTCACTTTCCACCCCGCTGTCCAGATATAGTCAAGCGGGTAGCTGGTTTTACTTGGTAGAGAGGGCCTGACAGAGCACCTGGCAGGAACTCCTCGCCTCTCTTCCTGAGTGTCCTATTCTGATCAAATAGGCACCAGATTTTGTGACTCTTTTGTTTGATGTCTTGAGTTGATCGGACAGATACTGAGTCACCCCAATCCACTGTCCTGAAATAGGCAGGAGGAGATGGGATCTTTTCACCTTCTATCCTGCTGTTTGAAATGAACAGGCAGGAAGCTGGTTTGACTTACTTGGTAGAGAGGGCCTGACAGAACACCTGGCAGGAACTCCTCGCCACTCTTTTTCCCTGAGTGTCTTGTCCCGATTAGACAGACACCAGGCGTTGTGATTCCTTCGTTTGCTGACCCGATTTTGTTAGGCAGACATTGAGTCACCCCAATCCACTGTCCTGAAATAGGCAGGAGGATATGGGACCCTTTTACCTTCTATTTTGCTGATTCGATGTAGTCAGATAGATAGTTGGTATACTTTTGCTACCTTACTCGTGGTTCTTCTCTGGGCTCTACCCCTACTACGGGGTAAGGCCAGAAGAGAATCCCTTTACCTTTTTCACCCTTGAGGTGATCTTTACTTTTGATTCTCTTTTCTGCTCTGCCCTCGTTATGGGGCAAGGCTATAAGAAGAATCTCTTTACCTTGCTTTCACCTTTTTAGGTGATCTTTGTTGTTGGTTCTATCCTAGGCTATACCCTTGTCAAAGGATAAGACCAGGAGAAGACCCTACTGCCAGTTCACCATTTTGGTGATTCTGGACTTGTGCACTGCTGTTTTCACTCTCCCCTAGGCTCTACCCTCGTTGTAGGATAAGGCCAGGAGATGAGTTTCCTACCTCCTTCCACCTTTGCTGATACCTTTTCGTTCTTTTACTTGGGCTCTCTACTTTACTTTCTGTGGCTTAGTCGGTCAACGCCAACACGAGCGGTTCACTAGTTGTTCGCCACCCCTGTTGGGGGTCCGTTTGTTGACCTCGATTTTGCCCAGACATGGGCCTAAAGAGTTGACTTGGTCAAATTGACCAAGCCAGACCCTATGGCCCTCCCCACTGGGTTCAGTGAGTCGAGTCGAGCCTGTCGAGCCCGAGCTTGGACCCTGAGTCAACCCGGTTGACCAAGTCAACCAGAGTTGACCAATTTGACCCATTAAGCCCTTTTAGAGCCTAAATCATATACAATCTTTTTCTTGGCTCAATCCTTGGACTCCCTTGACCTAATTGACTGATTTGACCAAGTCAAAAGTTGACTTGGTCAAATAAAGTCATTAATAGGTCATATCAACCTATTTAGAGCCTAATTAAGGGTCATTAATTGGAATTAAAGCCTCCTATGCATTTGAATTCAAAATCACGGCTTAATTAGACTAATTTCCCTCCTAAATAGCTAGTGATTCGATCTCAGCCGTTAAGATTAACCCCAAGGCTTTAAATACCAAAAATTAGGTCATTAGGAGGGATCTTTTTGCTCTTGCTCGACTTAGAGACCTCCCTAGGTTCTGAGATTTGGGGAGAGCAATCTAACATCTTTCCCTCACCTTCTCCAACCAAATCCCGACCTCCTCGAGTCGCCGGCGGCGAAATCCCAGCGAGACCAAGACCCCACGTCCCTTCCAGGCTGATTTCCGTTCGATCGAGGGAGAACCGGAGCTCGACGTTAACTGAAGAAATACTCCTGACGTTTCAACGAATCCAACGAGCCCAAGAACGCAAAAATCGGACGGTTAGATCTCTCGAAATCCCTTAGAATAGGTCACAATGCTTAGGATAAAATAGCTTTTCAAAAAGCTGATTATTTTCCAAACAGATTTTCCCCCAAGATTTCTATACATATGTAGATTCTACGTTTAAAATTTCGTTGAATTTCGTCGTGTATTTTGAGAGAACGAAGCGAAAAACGTTTTAGGGTTTTGGTTTATCTCTTTTGAACTGTGTGAAATCTTGGCCATTGATCTCTGAATTGACGGCCCAGATCCTGTCCTTCTGCAGTCGGTCCAGCCAAGAGATCCCGCTTTGATGGATGGATTCCCGTCCGGCTCGATCTTAGCCATCCGTTTGGATGGCGTAAGATCGGACGGTGATTACGCGTGCTGACTCATTTAAGTAGCCGCGTGGGTCCCGCCAATGATTGAGCCGCCATCTCAATCATTGCCAATCATTGGCCGAGAGCCACGGATCCAATAGGAGCATGCCAAGTGTCGCGACGCGAAATTTTCGGAATTTCTATTTATTCTAAATGTTTTTAAACCTATTTTCACTCAAAAAAATCATAAAAAATCCATTTCTCGTCCGTTTTTCGCGCACAATATATCGAATTGTTCGGAATTAAATTACCTTTAATTTAAAATTAAAATTACTTTAAAATATTATGTATATTTTATGTTATTTGAAAAACAGTAAAAAGTATTATTTAAGAAATACTATTTTAATTATTTTTATTATTATTATATTATAAATTATTATTTTTTTTTATTATTATAATATTAATAATTATATTATGATTAAACTATTTCTTACTGTTTTGTACCTATTTATTATTATTATTATTATATTTATTTAAATATAAAAATGTATTTTCAATAATTAAATATTATTTTAATTACTTTAATTAGTTAAATTATCTAAAATATTACTAATATTATACATTTTCAAATCACCTTTAGTTTCAGAAATATTAAAGTATTATTTTATACTATTATTTTAATAATAATTATTTTTTTTTTATATTACTTATTTTAAATGATTTTAAACCTATTTATTGTAGTTAAACTTCCAAAAATCATAACTTCTTTGTTTTTGATCCGCTGTCGACGCACAACGTCTTGTTTTGAACGTATTTAGATTCTGCATTTTCTAAAATTGGTTTTATTTGAAATTTCTGGGTCTGTGTGCAATTATTTTCAAAACAGTAAAACAGCACTATTTTAAAATATCCTATTTTTGTGTTTAAACTTCGGAAATTCGTATCTTCGCCGTTTTAAGTCGGATTTGGACGTATAACCCCTCGTTCTTTTCAGAAAAGCGGGCTTTATATTTTGAAACTATTTCCAGCCTCTGATTTTGACTGTTTTGGCAGTTTTCTGTCTTGGAGCTTTATGTGATTATTTAATCATTATTTACTTAATTAATATAATATTTATTTTCAAGATACAAACTATTTTTAAATCTTATCGAAGCCTCGATTGGGTGGTCAGTGGGTCTCCCTATATTTATGTACTATGAATTGACTTACTTTTTAATTACTTTACTTTCCAAAATATATATTTATATTTATAAGTATTTTAAAACTATTTTAAAATTACTTATAATTAAATCCTAATTCCGGGAGATCCGCTATTTCATGAAATTTTAGACATGAATCTTATGTATGAAGAGCAATCATGGGGGAGTGGGTTAGTGGGTGATTGGTTCCCAATCATTCACTAATCCCTTCATTAGATGTCTTTCCTTTTCTTGTTTTGTCGTAGAATGCATGTATAGGATTGCACCACGAGCACTTAGCCTAGGCTCTCCTAGATCTAAGGACATGGTGTGTTTATTTCATTTTTGTACTCCCATGCATTTATTACCTTGAGGGTTAGTTGAAACTTCATTTTAGACTCCTACAACGTAGTGACACCCTAAGGACAATAATTAAGGACCCGTCTAGCGAACTTAGAAGTTTTCTAGGAGCTAGGATAGATCCCGAATTGACATGAGAACTTCAACACTTAAACCTAGTGACATCATAAACGCTCTATAATTTTCTGGAAATTTTTAGGGCTAGTTAGAACCCTTAGTTAACTAACCCTAATTAACTGGTTAAATAAGGCCCCGAGACCTCCCGAAAAATACGATAAATACATCTTAGGTCAGAAAATTACCCGTAATACCTCAAACTGACCAGAGTATGACCCTTGACTTTAGATAAATAGGGCTCTTTAGTTTGACTCTAGGTTGACCCATAATTTGACTATAGGCGGAAATTACCATTTTGCCCCTAATAAATTATTAAAAATTATTAAAAATCCCAAATCCCCTCCAAACCCTAGGGGATCACTTTCTCATGTCATCCTTGACTTTTGGGAGTGATTCGACTCAGTTTGGGGCTGATTTGGGCCAAAATTGCAAAATAGGGCCTTCTCCTAATCAATTTAGAAATTTCCATAAATACCCAGATTTAGAAAATTCATAACTAATTGTAGAAAACTCCAAATTAGGCAAACTCACTTGCATTAGACTCCAATTAGGGTCTAGTATTTACTAAAAATATTAGGTGTCCAGAAACACACCTAAATTAGAAAGTCAACTTTTTGGTCAACCCTGGTCTATAGAATAGGGCCCGAAATTTAGAAAATTCATAACTTTAGCTAGAGACCTCCGATTTCAGTGTACTACCTGGCTAACTACTTGTATTGAGGTCTAGTATTTTCCTAAGATGATAGAAACCTCAGACCTAGCCTATTTCCCATAATGACTTTTTGGACCCTTAGCTTAATACCTAAGAGGACTCGGGACTTTCTAAAATTGGCTAATGCAATTTAAACTTCAAATATGAATACCTTAAGCTCTTAAAACTGATCAACAAACCGAAATAATTATAATGGATCCTAATCCATTAATATTTGAACTTTGATTAAAATTTCCTTTTCTGGCCTTCAACAAACTACAACTCTAGGCAACTTTAACTAACTACCTAATCTAAGACCTATCCAAGCCACACCAGCTTTACACACACTTAGAATTGTTTGCTAGGGCACCACTTCTAGATCTAGGTTAGGCCGCTGGGATTTACTTTTCTGCTGTGTGCCGGAGCTTTCGCGGATTTCATTGCATGCTGTTTGAAAAATGATTGGTGTGTTTGCTTACATTTATTGCACTCTGTGATGTGATGAGCGCTAGATTTACCCCTAGGTTAGGAACGCCATATATATATATACTGTTCTTCCGTGCAGGTGGCCATGCTCAATGCTAATAAAATGGGGAAGCATGATTATGATTTCTAATAATGTTTTATGCAGGTGCTTGCTCAGCTCCCCCTAAAATGAAATGAGGGCTAAAATTATTAAATTATTATAACTGCTACAGATGGAGCTGCTTAGCCCTCAAAATTAAGAGCATGGCTTGACACAGGGTCAATGGTGTTAGCATTTTTTTTTTATATATAAACTGCTTGGGATGATTATTATTAGGATAACCTTGCAGGGCTTTAGAATTTACTGCTTTCCATAAATGTAAATTTATTTGTAATAATTGTTAAGAGTTGTGAAAACAACTATGAGTCGGGATATTCTTATCCAACTCAGACTCCAAAAGAAGAAGGCATCCCTAAAGGGGAGAGTCTTCTTCCATTTGGAAGACTGAGTTGGATGGCTTTAGATATCCAAAGAGAAAAGGCAATACCCCCCCTAAAGAGGGAATTGTCTCTTCGTTTGGATATTCAAGCCACGACGGATCCAAGGAGTCCAAGGAGGAGAAGGAGTCCAAGGAGGAGAGATCCAAGAAGTCCAAGGAGAAGATATCCAGAAGACTAAAGATTTGAAGACCCAATATCCCACTCAAAGTTGTTGGCGTCTGTCATAGGCTTAGAAATCCGGGTTGTTGGCAGTGGTGCCCGGCCACTTTACTTTATGCATATCTGGGGTGTAATAAGGGCAATTTGCCTATGGCCATTTAGTTGATTAATTTTTGGATTTATATTGATGTGTTTATCTGATTGCGCAGTAGAAATACTTGCTTTTCCTAGGTTTCTTTTCTTGCATGTCGCTTTTGTTTTCGCCTGGATTTCGTTAGGCTCTTTAAGGACTGCAAAATCTTTTCTACTCATAACCAAAATTTAATATTTAAGTTTTAAATAACATAGAAATCTAACGAACCTAGGGAATTGCCGGAACCGTCCGGGGTCGCATGCATATTACTGCATTCTTCTTTCCTTGCTATAAGACATCTCCCTGCCTGCGGGTAGAGTCCGGATAATCTGGCCTATGAGGATGAAGTGCCGGACCTAGGGAGACCCAGTCTTTTCTAAAAATTATTTTATATTAAGCCTGTTTTTAAAATCCAAAGCATTCATGAGCTGACATTTCAACTAGCATGCATTGCATTAGCAACCAACTAATTAAAATTTAATTGCATTAGCTAGGAGCATCTGACCCACATAAGTCCAGGACCACTTAGGAAATCCTCTAGATGTCGGTCCTATTTCCAATAACTGTACTACCCACCCATCTTTCATAATTGACTTGATAGCATGGTTTTGAATAGATTAGGTGGTTAGCTGGCTCCCCTATCCAGGCCGGGGTAAGTCCAGGTTTTGCATTGCATTAGCTAGGACACTGGTCTTAGTGTGTGTCGAACACTAAGTCCAATCTAGATTTAGGGTTCGAGGCTACTACACTCGGTCTCGTAGTATGCCTTAAATAGTAGGTAGGTCCCTTCTTTTCAGGGACCCTAAATCCTACTTATCTGTGTCACAAGATGACGCCACCTCCATCTTTTCTCTCACGCATGTGATCGAGTGCTTGATTTGTTTTCTCCAGTTTCTCTTTAGTACCCTAGAGCCTCTGAATGCTGGTATGAGCCGCGTATGCTGATTCAGCCTCTTTGAGACCTTTCTTCCCTTTGAGTAGGATTTCCTAGTCTATACCTATGTGTCAATCCCAATTTTAGAAAGGATAATGTATGATCCTTAATCGAGAGTTTTCTCAGGCTCCGGTCTGGGATGTAATTAACCACGGGGGCTTGCGCCCGTGGGAAACTTGATCCCACATCTACTAAACCCCATTCGATCTTTCATATCGGATGGGGGAAACCCGTGATTTGGTTATGTATATTACTACCCATCGGGGTGTGTTGGCGACAGCCTCTATCCCCAATGGTCAGTCGTATGCACGATCCAATCTGCCCTTCCAATCGACCCGTTCGCGCGGTGTTCTTTCGGAGGTCCACACCACCATGATTAGACAATTAAATTAAGGCTTAATTAATGATTAGTGATCGTACTGTACGATCTTGTTCGTACCGTACGATGAACCGAGGCTATTTTTAGTCGTCCCGAAAATCATACCGGATGAAATCTTGATCTTTGAACTGTTAAGATAGTTGTTATTTGCATGCTTTACATTTTTGCAACTTGTATAGTTTTGATGATTCCAAACATTATTGTTCAAATGTGTAGTTATCTCCTAATAATTTTAGAAGATTTATATTTGCTCTTGTGTGTACTAACATTTCAGGAAAATCTAAGTCCAGACTACGAAAACTTCAAATCAAAATTCATCATGAGATACTTTGTGAATTTGAAGCTTGTATTTTTCTATGAAATAAACTTGAAAGGGAGTGATTGTAATTGAGTGAATAAAAACATGCACACACATATAAGGAGATCATATAAAATTTATACTGATCGTACGGGACGATATCAGTTCGTACGGGACGATCAGACAGTTATCTCATATTAAGATCACATGGAACGAATAGGAACTCGGCAGAAAAATTTTCTAAGTTCTATTCGTCCAGGACGAAATTAAATATCGTCCAGGATGATCTGCTCTCTGTAAAATTTTTGTCCAAACGAAATTAAATATCGTCCAGGACGATCTGCTCTCTGTAAGAATTTCGTCCAGACGAAATTAAATATCGTCCAGGACGATCTGGTCTTTGTAAAAATTTTGTCCAGACGAAATTAAATATCGTCCAGGACGATCTTCTCTCTGTAAGAATTTCGTCCAGACGAAATTAAATATCGTCCAGGACGATCTGGTCTCTGTAAAAATTTCGTCTGGACGAATCAATTTTCGTCCAGACGATACAACTGACTTAGAACGATTTTTTCTGCAGTTTTTCTTTGGAACCGACCTTGTAATAATTGTTCGTACCGGATAAACTTTGTTCGTACAGGATGATCAGCTTGTACGAAAACATTTCGTACACATATACAAACAGGGTCGTTTCAAGGCTTTTAAGTAATATCGTCCAGGACGATCCACGATCATACGGGACGATCAAGTGCGTACAGAATTGAAAACTTGCAGTTTTTGGGCGGTTTTTCTTGTCTTTTGTATATATATAGTCCAAATTAAACTGCCACCCAATCTTTTTGTCATTTGATCTTCATGCCTCTTGAGAGAATAGCCAAGGAGAGAGTGTAAGAGTGCATTCAAAGGACGATTCCTACCACTGGAGCGTGAAGGCTTCACTTGGAGTTTAAAGGTAAGAATCTTTACTTGTGAATTGAGATTACTTCACTCTTTTATTTCTTCCTTCTATATTTCTTGTGGGAAGATCTGTCAAGGAGATCCGGTTTGCTGCCGACACTTGGAGAGTGTGAACAGCCGAAGGGTTCGCTGCCGACACTTGGAGAGTGTGAACAGCCGAAGGGTTCTCTGCCCACACTAGGAGAGTGTGAAAGGACGGAAGGGTTCTCTGCCCACACTTGGAGAGTGTGAAAGGACAGACGGTTCTCTGCCAACACTAGGGATTGTGTAAAAGGACGATGGTTCTCTGCCGCACCGGGTAGTGGTGAAAAGAGTGTTTTGTAAAGACTTCTCCGCCTTGCTGTGGGTGCAAAAGGAGAGTCACTATTGGTATTAGTGCAATACTTAGAGGGTGCCTCTGGGTAGTGGATGTAGGTCTGGTTTAGACCGAACCACTATAAATCTGGTGTCATTTACTTTACTGTTTTTACTTTTCCGCATTTTATTTTTGATTTAAAAAACTCTGTGGTTGAAAAACGTTTTCTATAAAAAATTTAATAAAAATTTTCATTTCGGTTCAACACACTTTTAAGAGGGTTTACATTTTTAAAACACCAATTCCCTCCCCCCCCCCCTCTTGGAAGCCTTGGGACATTAACTTAGGTCTAACAACCTATTTACTAGACTCAACAAGTAGTATCAGAGCTTTGTTTCAAAATCATAAGTTTAAACTATTTTTTGATTAACATAGATGGCTACATTCGGAAACCGAAACACACCTGAAGGTTACTCTATAACTAGACCTCCACTGTTTGACAATATACCTTTTGATTTTTGAAAAACACGCATGTCTACTTTCTTACAGTCACTTGATTATCGTATGTGGATCCTAGTCCAGGAAGGTTACACAAAACCAACTAGATTAGTTGATGGAGTTAGGATAGAAATACCTTTTGCAGATTGGACTATAGAAGAATGTGATTTAGCACAACTAAATGCCAAATGTTTGAATAGCTTCTTTTGTGCTTTAAACTCTGAAGACTACATGCGGGTTTCCACTTGCAAAAGTGGAAAGGACATATGGGATAGACTTTGTATAACTTATGAAGGGACTAATGAGGTTAAGCAATCAAGACTCAATATCTTGTTACATGACTATGAATTGTTTCGCATGAAACCAAATGAATCTATTTCTAACATGTACACGAGATTCACACAAATAGTCACTTCTTTGCATGCACTTGGTAGGGAATTAATTAATGCTGAAATGGTTAATAAAATTCTTCGTTGTTTACCTACTGCTTATGATGCTAAAATTACTGCAATTATAGAGTAAAGATCTAAACATTTATTATATTGACAAACTTCTTGGTTCACTCATTGCTTATGAGCAAGGAGTAAGTCAAATAAAGATTGATGCAGGTGAACCACGAAAGAAGAAGAATATTGCACTGAAAGTGGAAGAGTTAGAGAGTGAACACTCACAACCTGAGGATGAAGACGATATTGCATTGATGACTAGACAATTCAAAAGCTTTTTAAAGAGGAAGCAGAAGAGACGCCAGCAATGAAATAGAGGTAAGTATAACAGAAATGACAAGGTTTTTAATGAAGTGATTTGTTATGAATGCAGGAAACCAGGTCATATCAAGACTGAATGCCCAAAACTCAAAGCCACTCCTAGCAAGGAGAAGGTTGAGGAGAAACCAATTGTAAAGAAGGGCAAAAAGAAGTTTCAAAGAGCTTTCTGGGCGGACTCAGCTTCAGACTCGCCTGAGACTGAAAAAGAAGAAGAAGTCAACAACCTTTGCTTGATGGCAGATAATGTTGATCAATCAGATCAAGAAGAGGTATGTGACTTAACCTATAATGAATTATTTGAAGTTTCTGAACACATGCATGATGCATATAGAAAAATGAAAAAGATGCATGCTAGTGTAAGTTTTGAATTGGAAGAGCTTAAGAAGGAACATAAAATCCTTAGGAAAGATCATGCATTAATAGATAACAACTACATGAAACTTTTTAACGAATATGATGACTTGAAAAAGAATTTTGAGAATTTAAAATCATCCTATGCTAATCTTAAAAAAGAATTTAAAAATTTTAAGGATGAATCAGAGAGCAAAACATATCGAATCATTTATACAAATCGAATCTTTGAAGATATGAATTCATTTTATAAACTAACAATAAGAGCTCTTGAGGATAATAGGAAACCCCCAAAACTTGAAGATTTTATAAATCCTAAATATTATCCTAAATACATGAAATCCCTTAGAAGACAATCAAATTGAAGAAAACTTAGGAATACTTTTCCTAATGTTAAATGCAATAATTGTGGATTTTTGGGACATATATCTCACACATGCACTTTGAAGATGAAAACTAATTTGGTGTGGAGAACTAAGATGCATAAACCTAGACAAACCATACATGCATCTGATTATAAATTTTAAAAAGGTGAACCCAAACTTCCCAGGTCTAACATTTGAGGTTTTTGCAGGATTGCTCTCACACAAGACCTTGTGAGAGCATATGGTACCTGGACAGCGGATGTTCAAAGCATATGACTGGAGATACTGCTCAATTCATAACGCTGGAAGCTAGGAGTGGAGGTAAGGTTACACTTGGAGATAATACTACAAAGAAAGTGATTGGATCAGGTATGATTGGAAATTTGAAAAAAAATTTCATAGACAATGTATTATTAGTTGAAGGCTTAAAACATAATTTGTTAAGCATAAGTCAGCTATGTGATAAGGGCTATAATGTAAAATTTTTACCTACTAGCTGCATAATAAGCCTAAATGGGAAAAATGTTTTAAATGGAAAAATGGTAAACAATGTTTACATGCTAGATTTAAATTGTATTCAATCTCCTACTGCTTTTTGTTTGGAAACTATTTCTGATGAATCATGGCTTTGACATAGGAGACTTTTTCATTCTAGTGTGAAAAACCTTAGGAGAATTACCCAAAAGAACTTAGTGAGAGGTATACCAAAACTAGACTTTACTAAGGACCACCTTTGTGATGCATGTCAATTAGGAAAATAAGTGAAGTCCTCTTTTAAGTCTAATAAGGATCTTAGAACTAGTGAACAATTGGAAATTCTTCACATTGATCTTTTTGGACCTGTAGGAACTGTAAGTCTAGGAGGGAAGGTATACGGATTTGTTATAGTGGATGATTTCTCAAGATTCACTTGGGTTAGATTTCTTTTTCATAAGAGTGAATCGTTTAAGGAATTCAGAAATTTTTCGACTTAGATTCAAAGGAAACTAGGGAGTGAAATAATTTCTATACAAAGTGATCATGGAGGAGAATTTGAAAATGAAAGATTTAAAAATTTCTGTAAAGAAAAAGGGATTGATCATAATTTTTCTGCACCTAGAACACCTCAACAAAATGGGGTAGTTGAGAGGAAAAATATAACATTAATAGAAGCCGCCCGAGCAATGTTGGCAGAATACTCACTTCCTAGATATTTTTTGGCTGAGGCGGTTAGCACTGTATGCTATGTTCTGAATAGGGTGAATGTGAGATCAAATTTGAATAAAACACCCTATGAGTTGCTAAAAGGTAGAACACCTAATTTGACTAATTTGCATGTTTTTGGTTGCAAGGTGTTCATTCATAATAATGAAAAATCTGCCTTAAAAAAATTTGATCCAAAATCAGATGAAGGAATTTTTGTTGGATATTCAACTGTTGGAAAATCTTATAGGGTATTCAACAAAAGAACTTTGGTCATTGAAGAAACCACATATGTTGTATTTGATGAATCTGGATATCTGGAAGAGCCAAATGTTGTTGAAGATGAGATTGAGGAAAACTCCCAAAAGATTGATAGAATAAATTTGGAAGAAAATGTGGAAGAGAATATGGAAAGAGAAAACCCTTTGCCTAGAGATTTGAGATTTTCTAAAAACCACCCAAGGGAATTGATTATAGGTGAACCGAGTGAGGGTGTTAGAACTAGGCATGGATTAAACAAGGAAGTCAATCATTCAGCCTTTATTTCAACTATTGAACCCACTAACATTGATCAAGCACTTTCTGATGAATTTTGGATATTGGCCATGCAAGAAGAGTTGAATCAATTTGTAAGAAATGAAGTTTGGGAATTAACTTCAAGGCCAAAAGATCAAAGTGTTGTTGGAACCAAGTGGGTGTTCAAAAATAAAATGAATGACTCAGGAGTAGTCATTAGAAATAAGGCTAGATTAGTTGTTAAGGGTATAATCAAATTGAAGGAATAGATTTTGAGGAGACTTTTGCCCCTGTAGCTAGACTTGAAGCAATTAGGGTTTTACTTGCCTTTGCCTGTTTTAAAGGTTTTAAATTGTTTCAAATGGATGTTAAGAGTGCCTTTTTAAATGGGGTAATTGAGGAAGATGTTTTTATAGAACAACCTCCAGATTTTGAAAATTCTAAATACCCAAATCATGTTTTCAAGTTAAAAAAGACATTATATGGATTGAAACAGGCACCTAGGGCTTGGTATGAGAGGTTGAGCACCTTCCTACTTGAAAGATCTTTTGAAAAAGGAAGTGTGGATAACACTCTCTTTTTAAAGAAATTTGGAAATGATATACTCATTGTTCAAATTTATATGGATGATATCATTTTTAGATCTTCAAATAAAAATCTTTGTGATGATTTTTCTAAAATAATGAGTAGTGAATTTGAAATGAGTCTAATGGAAGATTTAAATTACTTTCTAGGCTTTAGCATTAAGCAACTTGAGGAAGGAATATTTCTTAGTCAAACTAAATATGTTAAGGACATCCTCAAAAAATATGAAATGGACAATGCTAAACCTGTTAGTACACCAATGAGTTCCTCAGTTCAGTTCGATAAGGACCTTAAGGGAAAATCTGTTGATCAAAAGAAATTTAGATGGATAATTGGATCTTTACTTTACTTGACTGCTAGCCGACCAGATATTATGTTCAGTGTTTGCTTATGTGCTAGATTTCAATCAGATCCAAAAGAATCACATTTGACAGCAGTGAAAAGGATTTTAAGATACTTTCTAGGAACTCAGAACTTAGGAATTTGGTATCCTAAGTTTAGCTCTTCATTTGAAATTATTGGTTACTCAGATTCTGACTTTGCAGGATATAGAGTGGATAGCAAAAGCACTTCTGGAACATGTCAATTCATTGGAAATTCATTAGTTTCATGGTCTAGTAGAAAACAAAATTCAGTGGCCCTATCTACTGTAGAAGCAGAATACATTGCATTAGGAAGTTGTGTGGCACAAGTACTTTGGTTAAAACAACAGTTGAATTATTTAGGATTAACTATAGGCACTATTCCAATTTATTGTGACAATACTAGTGCTATTTGCATTTCTAAAAATCCTATTCAACATTCTAGAACCAAACACATTGACATAAGGCATCATTTCATAAGGAATCATGTATCCAAGGGAGAAATTGAACTTGCTCATGTTTCAACTGAAAATCAACTTGCAGATATTTTTATAAAATATTTAGCCTTTGATACTTTCAGTACATTAAGAACAAGGCTTGATGTGATTGATTTAAATGTTTAAATAAAAATATTTTTGTAACATTGATATTTATGTTTTAGTAGTTTATATTTTTATGATTTTTTATTTTTGTGATTTTATTTTTGTGTGTTTTGAGTGATTTTATTTTTTAAAGTCTGTGCTTTTGTCATTGTGTGGTGTGATTTGTGTTTTGTTTTAATAAATATTCAAGAATCCAAAAATATGGAAATCGTCCAGGATAAAAAAATTTTTTTTCGTACGGGACGATGTGTGTAAAATTCAATTTGCGTGATATGAAACGTCTTGAGAATAGTTTTTAATGTAGTTCGTCTGTACGATCTGATGATCGTCAAGGACTAAATTTTTTTTTTCAAACGTCGGGACGATTGAATGCAGCAGTTGAGTGGATAAGGCAGTTTTAAATGTGAAGTTCGTCCGTACGAAATTTTTTTCGTCTGTACGATCGGTCAAGTCAAAAAGTCTGTACGAAAGGACACATCGTAAATTGAGTTGATTACGAAAAGCCGTTACATTTTGGACGAATTTGATCATCTGTACGAAATGTTTTCGTCCAGACGAACGATAATTTTCGTCCAGGATGAACTAATTTCGTCCAGGACGAACGTATCATTTTCTTTAAAAAGGAAGGCTTTCTAACTCAACAATCGCATCTCCAAACTTCACTTTCAATCACATTCAACTTCAAATTGACAATGGCCTCCTCAAGCAAGAGACAAAAGGTGTTAGCAAAGAAACCCCACAGGAATTCCTCTGAAAACTTCCTTTCAAAAGCAAATGAGGAATCCTTTCCTCATTTTGCCTCTGCTAAAATCACACCTTCTCGCATTCTGATTCAAAGCGAGATTAACTTCAAGGTAATGCACCTTTTTTCTTCTACTCAGTTTGGATTCATTCTATCTCTCGTCCACCTCTACAACAAACAAACCTTTCTCTATTTCCTAGCCAATATGAGTTTCAATTCCGACCACTCCTCTATAAGTTCTTTTGTTTTTAAACAAAAAGTTGAAATCACTAAGCATGACTTAGGTGCCTTTCTTAACTTAAGAACTGAAGGTCTTATAGCCCACCCTTATGAACGATAACACCTTCAAGTGGTATGAAATCAATAGGGTGATTAGAGGAAATGGCTTTACTTATCATATTGCTAGAGTTTCTGGAATGACCAAAAATGCTCGAATAATCCAGCACATTCTCAGATCTTCTATTATTCCAAAAGCTGGTGATAGGATCAATATTACCCCACTTCTTTCTGTTGTTACCTTTTTGATTATGAGTGATAAGCCTATAGATGAAGCCCAACTTATCTTAGACCATCTTTATGGACTTTTAGAAATTGGGCATGCAGAACATAAAAGAAAAAGGAATATTTCATTATGACACTTAGTTACCTATGTTTTGGAAAAGAAATACAATTTAGAGCATCCTGATGATGAATATGAAGAGCCGGTCTACTACAATGATGCTTCTTTCAGAGCAATTTTCAAAGAAGAAAAAGGGAAAGCACCTGCCAGTGCTTCTGAAGAAGAAGAAGAAGAAGAAGAAGGAGAGCAAACATCTGCACCTCAATCAAATTATCAGAATTTGATTGAGAAATTTGATAGACTTGAGACTCATTTTGATCAAAGATTTGATCAAATTGATGCTCAACTTCTGCAGCAGCAACAGGACATTGGTAGTATCAGAAATGAAGTTCATGAAATCAATATCAATATTATGTTGACGACTTCCTACTTCAACCTATTTGGTGGCATTCCTCCTCCTCCAGAAGAAGAATAGAGATATGAGTGATGATTTTCTTTATGTTTGTTATATTTTTGTTTGTATTAGTATTTGTTCTAGTGTTTGTTTTAGTTGTGTTTGTTTGTGTTGAATTTTTTTAAAAAAAAGGTTCTATGTATTTTTTTTATTGATATTATGAAATGATCTTGTAATCTTTTTCATCAATATCAATATTTGTTGTAGTCGATTTAAAATTGGTTTATTTTTGAAATGTTTTTAGTTTTTATGAATTTCATTAGTCTTTTTAATCTTAATTGTGCTTAAATTAAATTGTAATTTAAGATTAATTTCATTAAAAAATCTAGTCTTTCTAAATTTAAAATTTGTTTATAACTTGTTATAATTAGAATTTTTTTAAATTTCATGTCTATTCATTTAGACTACATAAAAACTAATATTATTATTGCAATTTAGATGTGTTCTTATTTTTTATTTCTTTGCTCAAGTGATATTTATGCACTTAGAAAAATTTGAAATTTTAGATTATTGATCTTGGAAAGAATTGCTTTCAATTACTCTTGAAAAATTGTACAAAGAGTACAAAAATCAAAAGAAATGCGCAAAGGTTCGCAAATGTGAAAAAGAGGCACAAAATAAGCCCAATGTAAAAAAGATGCACAAAAATTATGCAAAAAATTTGAAAAAGATGCGCAAAGCGCCACATGTGGTAATTCTCTTCTTTCCAGATTCTTTCAATCTCTTAATTCAAATTGATCTTATGTTCATTTATATTTCTATTGAACTTTAAAATATAAAATTTTTTATTCATCTCTCTTGTAATGATTTTCTTTATCAAAAATGTCTAAATTAAATCATGTCTTTGATAAATTCTTCTTACTTACAATGTTATATCACTTCTTAAATTCTATGAATTTCTATGATTTCACTAATGTTATTAGTTTTAGATTGCATACCTTATGTCAATCACTCTTTCGATTAAATTTTCAAATGGATTTCATATAATTACTTACATTTCTTGTCTATTTCTTCTTCACTTTTTGTTGTTGTCAAAAGGGGGGAGAAATTATTGTGTTTAAAATTATTGTGTTTGTATGCTTGTATAATGCTTGTATTTTGATTTTATGTCTTTTGACTTGTGGTCTTGTCTTGGTCTTTTTTAATTTTTTTGTTTTTGTTAAAATTTTTGAAAAACAAAAAATTATGTTCTTTGGTTCAAAATACCTCCTTATTTTCATGTATTCATCAATTCAGGGAGAGTTTAGAAGATTTGTTTAAATTGAAATCATACAAATAATAATTGTTTTGTCATCATCAAAAAGGGGGAGATTGTTAAGATAGTTGCTATTTGTATGCTTTACATTTTTGCAACTTGTACAGTTTTGATGATTCCTAATATTATTGTTCAAATGTATAGTTATCTCCTAACAATTTTAGAAGATTTGTATTTGCTCTTGTGTGTACTAACATTTCAGGAAAATCTAACTCCAGACTACGAAAACTTCAAATCAAAATTCATCATGAGATACTTTGTAAATTTGAAGCTTGTATTTATCTATGAAATAAACTTGAAAGGGAGTGATTGTAATTGAGTGAATAAAAACATGCACACACACATAAGGAGATCATATAAAATTTATACTGATCGTACGGGACGATATCAGTTCGTACGGGACGATCAGACATTTATCTCCTATTAAGATCACATGGAACGAATAGGAACTCGGTAGAAAAATTTTATAAGTTATATTCATCCAGGACGAAATTAAATATCGTCCAGGACGATCTACTCTCTGTAAAATTTTTGTCAAGACGAAATTAAATATCGTCTAGGACGATCTGCTCTCTGTAAGAATTTCGTCCAGACGAAATTAAATATCGTCGAGGACGATCTGGTCTCTGTAAAAATTTTGTCCAGAAGAAATTAAATATCGTCCAGGACGATCTGCTCTCTGTAAGAATTTTGTCCAGACGAAATTAAATATCATTCAGGACGATCTGGTCTTTGTAAAAATTTCGTCCGGACGAATCAATTTTCGTCCATACGATACAACTAACTTAGAACGGTTTTTTTCTGCAGTTTTTCTTTGGAACCGACCTTGTAATAACCGTTCGTACCGGACGAACTTTGTTCGTACGGGACGATCAGCTTGTACGAAAACATTTCGTACACATATACAAACAGGGTCGTTTCAAGGCTTTTAAGTAATATCGTCCAGGACGATCCACGATCGTACGGGACGATCAAGTGCGTACAGAATTGAAAACTTGCAGTTTTTGAGCGGTTTTTATTGTCTTTTGTATATATAGTCCAAATTAGACTGTCACCCAATCTTTTTGTCATTTGATCTTCGTGTCTCTTGAGAGAATAGCCAATGAGAGAGTGTAAGAGTGCATTCAAAGGAGAATTCCTACCATTGGAGCATGAAGGCTTCACTTGGAGTTTAAAGGTAAGAATCTCTACTTGTGAATTGAGATTAATTCACTCTTTTCTTTCTTCCTTCTAGATTTCTTGTGAGAAGATCTGTCAAGGAGATCCGGTTCGCTGCCGACACTTGGAGAGTGTGAACAGCCGAAGGGTTCGCTGCCGACACTTGGAGAGTGTGAACAGCCGAAGGGTTCTCTGTCCACATTAGGAGAGTGTGAAAGGATGAAAGGGTTCTCTGCCCACACTAGGAGAGTGTGAAAGGACGGGCGGTTCTCTGCTAACACTAGGGATTGTGTAAAAGGATGACGGTTCTCTGCCGCACCGGGTAGTGGTGAAAAGAGTGTTTTGTAAAGGCTTCTCCGCCTTGTTGTGGGTTCAAAAGGAGAGCCACTATTGGTATTAGTTCAATACTCAGAGGGTGCCTCTGGGGAGTGGATGTAGGTCGGGTTTAGACCGAACCACTATAAATCTGGTGTCATTTACTTTACTGTTTTTACTTTTCCGCATTTTATTTTTGGTTTAAAAAACTCTGTGGTTGAAAAATATTTTCTATAAAAAATTTAATAAAAATTTTTATTTCGGTTCAACACACTTTCAAGAGGGTTTAAATTTTTAAAACACCAATTCCCCCCCCCCCCCCCCCCCCCCCCCCCCCTCTTGGTAGCCTTAGGACATTAACTTAGGTCTAACAACCTATTTACTAGACTCAACATGAACTAATTGTACTGTACGATGTATACATCATATAAGATGACCTGAATATTTTAAATGATCATATTATATGAGTTGGATCATACTGAATGATGAATATAGATGAATTTTGGTCGTCCCAACATTCGTCCTGTATAAACTAAAGAAATATAGTATATCGTACTAGGCGATATTCGTATCGTATTGTATGATGTATTAGACAATTATTGCATTTTTGTACTTCTTCGTAACATGATGAAAGCTATTTTGAACTGATTGTACCATACGATCTATCATCGTTATGTACAAACAGAAATGGCTAAATTGAATTTTTAGGGTTTCTTGAAGCTTGATATATATTCAATGTCTTTGCTTTTTGAATGAGAGAGAAAGGAATGTGACAAAGGAAGGGAACTCTTGAGAGGGAGCTTCTTGAGAAGATTTAGGGCTTGTGAGAGGAAGGAGAAGTTGGGTTTGTGCGTGAGGGAGGAGTGTGAGGTGATCACACGATTACTCCAAGCCTGTTGAACGCTTGCTCCTCCTGTGGCCCAGGTAAGTCTTGTGAGAGCTCTCTAGGGGGAGCCTTCAAGGTTAACATCCTCAAAGATCCTCTACCTTCTCTAGGAGGGAGAAAAAATTAGAAGATAAATCCCAGAATGGTAGACTCCCGGGAGTGGACATAGGTCAAATGACCAAACCACTATAAAATTTTGGTGTTCTTTTTCCATTTATCACATTTTATTTTTCTTGCATTTAACATTGCTATAGCTACTTGGTGAGAATTTAATTTTAGTATTTCATTGTGCAATTTAAATTTTCATCACCACTGGTCTTTTAATCTCTGGCTTCCACTTTTAATTAATTAAGTCATCTTTTAAAATTCACCAAAAAAAAAGATATAACTGATGTTTAGACTTTGATTTTTTATTTAAAAAATATCAATTCACCCCCCCCCCCCCCCGCCCTCTTAGCGCATACAATCCACGTGTCAGATAGTTTCGCTAGGTTTCATACGAAAGAGTTATTAGTCATGCAATGAAATATTTAATCTAGACTGTTTAACCTCACTAGTTCCATGTTCGATTTCTGATCTGCATATCATAATATACGATCCACTTCGTATTGTACGATATACATGGCCATGCATTCAAATCATTTAGTACGATATAAGTTCCATTCATACTGTACGATATATACCTTTCGTACTGTACAATCCACGTGTCCGAATGGATTTGGATGAATTTAACATGGTCGATACAATATTATTGCAATTCAAACTATACGAATACTCATTCGTACTGTACGATCCTTTTTGTTAAAGGTGGACAAACATATTTCCTTCATATAGTCCAGTACGATCCCGGTCGTACTATACGATTTGACCACCTCTTTTCGACCGATCATCCAAACAAAATAATTTCTTAATCGTACTGTACAATACTCGATCGTACTGTACGTATAGTTAAAAATTCTATAAATATGAGGGAAAACATACTTATTTCACTCAACTTTTCTTTATTACACTCATCCTCACTTCTTTCTACTCATTGGCTAGCTCAAGCAAATGAGGTCTAATCGTCCCGAGAAGCTCCTCTTCCTCTCGTCGCCACAATGATCATTTTCTGTCTGCTAAAGATGAGGATGCCTACCATAAATTCAAAGTATGTAAGATCACTCCTTCTCGCATGCTAAATCAAGTAGCCCTTAACTTTGAGGTGATGAGCCTCTTTGCTTCCACTACCTCCAATTTCTTCTCACCCTTGCCTTTCCGTTTAACTCTAAGCTCCTCTATGAATTCCTGGCCAACCTTAGGGTCAATCCAGACAACTTGACCCTCATTTCATGTGTCTACCATCAAAATATTGAAATCACCAAAGCAGTCCTCGTTGGATATATCGGGCTTTCTACTGAAAGACCTCAAGCCCACTCCTTTATAATAAATGAGTTTAACTGGAGTTCCATTAATTTAGTTCTTAGAAATGTTACTTTGAACCAACACCAACCTCTTATCTAGTCCTTAACATAAAATGTCTGCATCATCCAACATGTTCTTAGGACATCCATAATATCCAAAGTTGGAGATATGATACGCATGACCCCAATCATGTTTATTGTCACCTACCTGATTATGTCCAATACTTGATTTGATGAAGCTAATTTGATTATTGACTATATTAGGAATATTACCCAAGTTTTCCATCTTAGCGCCCGCATGAAACTATATCTAGTCCTAGGGCATGTCATAGGCTACATTCTTCACCACAAATACCAGTTGACCTATCCTGGTGAACCCGACAATGTCCCTATTTTTATACGGATGCCTCTTTCCATATATTGTTTCATTGAGGCCAAGAGCGTGCATATCCGGATTTTGATGACGAAGAGGAGGCTGCTCCAACAGGAAGACCTGCTCCACCAAGAGGACTTGCTCCACCTAGAGGATGACATGCGATGGTTTGGGAAAGATTTTCTTCGATCGATCATCATTTTGCTTCCATCCATCACTTCTTTCAGCCACCTCCATCACCACTTGATTAGGATCCATCATTTGACTAAGTCTCTATCATATGTGTTTTATGTACATTTTCTTTGATACTCCTTTTTTTAGTGATGTCAAAAGGGGGTGAATTTTGTCTGTCCTTAGTTAGTATATTTTCTTGTTGTATATTATATTTTTTATTTTAATTTTTGACTTAAAATAAAATGCATGTTTTTGTTCATATTTTTATATTCTTTTATTTATGTTAATAAAAAAACCCACAAAATATACTATATTGCCTATCAACAAAAATTATTTGACATAATCAAAAAGGGGGAGATTGTTGTATTCAATGACCCTTAATTTGAGATTTTGATGATGAAAAATAATGTTGATTGAATTATCTTATTCTTCATTAAATATTTTGAATGTTACTCTTATCTGTGGGTACTAATATTTCAGGGAGACCACACACTGCTCAAGATAACGAAAGACTCGAGACTAGGTAGAATATGATGTGAAGGAGCCTGTAACTTTGTATTTTCTTTATTTTTTCTTTCTTGAGTTTATCCACAAAAAGTGTATGCAAATTGAGTAACCATACACACATATAGAGGGAGAGTTTTTTTAAAGAAAAAAAATTATTTTTTTTGTAGATCATATTGTTCGATTTTACATTGTACTACATGATATGCTGTGGCTCAATGGCTTATTATGTGAACTAATTGTACTGTACGATGGTGACGTATTGTACGATTCATTTTCAACCTGAAACCCTAGCCGTTAGATTAATTTAAGCACATTTTTAGTAATTAAAATTTTAACTAACCATACTATATAGTCCAATCGTACTATATGAATATTTGAATACTTGCTAAAATTAACCCCCATGATTACTCAATTAAATCATGGCTTCATTAATAATTGGTGATTGTAATGTACGACCTTATTCATATCATAGGATGAACCGAGGCTTTTTTTTTATCCCAAAGAACGTATCGGACGAAACCTTAATTTTTTTATCTAATCATATTGTATGATGTACACATCGTACATGACGACCTGAATATTTTAACTGATTGTACTGTATGAGTTGGATCATACTGAACGATGAACAAAGATTAATTTTGGTCGTTCAAACATTCATCTTGTATGAATTGAAGAAATATAGTATATCGTACTGGATGATATTTGTATTGTAATATACGATGTATTGGATAATTGTTGTATGTTTGTACTCCTTCGTACTAAGAGGAAAGCAATTTTGAATTGTTCATACTATACGAGCTATGATCGTACTGTACAAATAAAAACGGTTAAATTAAATTTTTAGGATTTCTTAAAATCTGATATATATTCAATGCTTTAATGCGAGAGAGAGGAACCTGACAAAGCAAGAAAAACTCTTGAGAGGGAGCTTTTTGAGAAGATTTAAGGCTTATGAGAGGAAGGAGAATGTGAGTTTATGCGTGAGGGAGGAGTGTGAGGGGAACTCACGGTTACTTCAAGCCTGATGCATGCTTGCTCCTCCTGAGGCTGGGGTAAGTCTTGTGGGAGCTCTCTAGGGGGAGAGCCTTCAAGGTCAACATCCTCAAAGGTCCTCTGCCTTCTCCAAGAGGGAGAAAAATGAGAAGGTCTGCTTTCATCACCGGGAGGGTGACATAACGTCCAACCTCAGTCACACCGAGGAAGGTGAAAGTGAGTTTGTGTAAAGTATTCTATTCCTTGCTGTGGGAGCATAAAAATAATTACTTTTAAGTAGTGTAAATCCCATAGAGGAGGACTTCGGGGAGTGGACGTAGGTCAACTGACCGAACCACTATAAAATTTTGTTGTGCTTTTTCCATTTACCACATTTTATTTTTTCTTACATTTAATATTGTTATAACTGCTTGGTGAGAATTTAATTTTAGTATTTCATTGTGTGATTTAAAATTTCATCATCATTGTTCAATCATTTTTTAATCACTAGCTTCCACTTTTAATTAGTTAAGTCATCTTTTGAAATTCACAAAAAAAGGTAGAACTCCTATTTAGGCTTTGATTTTTTATTTAAAAAATACCAATTCACCCCCCCCCCCCCCCCCCCCCCCCCCCCCCCCTCTTGTCGCATTTCATACTTTCAATAGTTTCCCCTGAACGGGGGAGATGTCAGGAGCCTGTCGATATCTGAATTGAACAAAGGACCATATTTAAATAAGAATGGACAACAAGGGACTATGCTTACAAGGCATTGAATAATAATGAACTTTAACAAACATAAACCATAGTTAACTTGAATTTGAACTTGAACTAAACATACAAGTTGATCACATAGAACTATACTCAAACTTGAACATTAAATGATAGGGAACTTGACACTTAAATACAGGCAAGACCACAGAGGACTTGAACTTGATTTGAATCAAATGGAAAGAACTTGAACTCAAATAGAACCAAACTTTTTGTTTAACAAGTGAACAATCAAAATCTAAATGATCAATAAATGAATTCTGATTATTCAAATTGATGTAAATGAACAAGTGACTCGGGGACACTAATAATGAAGGTTTGGTGATGAATATCATTACTTGTGTCGAATACAATTCCAAGCACTTCACAAGTAAGTAAATACAATCATGTTAAACGTTATGAGCCCTAGTAGCTTGCAATGAGTGCACTAACCCATCAAAAGAGATACTAGGTGAAAGTTGGAGTGTGATCCTCCCACAATTAATGCAAGTTGACATGAAGCGATAACAATTCCATTTACAAGTCATTTAGCAGCATAAGAAAGGCATATGGTGTATACAATAGATTGCTTGCAAATGACAATTGAGATATGTGATGAATGCAACAGTCTCATTGTGGTCGACCTCAACTTACAAACTAATTAACACACATCCTGCATGCAGAGGACAACACACTTGTAATACACATGAGGTCTTATGAATCGTTGTAGAAGATCATCCATACATACAACATCTAGCATACAAATAGAAGGGAAAGTTTGTAGTGGCTATCAAGAATATGCAACAAATGTAACAAGTTACAATACACGTAGCACATCGTACAAAGGTAAGGATTTCTACATTTGCAATGCATGCAGCGTCCCTACAAGCGACACTAAAAGAGTTGCATTAAATACAATGACATTCTGATAATTAATATCAACCTACTTATGGGAGAATATAATAGTTCCCTGCAAATGATGACAACCAACACTGCATGAAGAGATTGGAGAGGTGTGATAGTTGCAACAAGCATAATCATGTGTTCAAGAATAAAGTATAGAGATGGTGCAAAAAATACTTTAACATCCTTACAGTTGGTGCTAATCAAAACAAATATAACAGCCTCCAATGAACACTGAAAGTCAATACACATGCAAATACAGGAGTTTGCCCATCGGTGTGCATGAAGAAAGCGATAATGATGGGCATGCAATGATCATAAGGATGGCCTCACCAATCAGGTATCTAGCAAATATATAAGTTCCTTGCAGACGAAGGAAGATGACTTGCAAACGAATACAATAAATTTGCCTACATTTGAAAATGTTCTTTTTAGGTGTATATAGGAGCTGTAACCAATATTAGAACATTCGCATAGTCGACAACAACACAATGGCAAGTGAGAGTAAGTATCTACTAGCAAAGTAGTAGGTTTGTTAGTGCACAACAACCTACTTGAATAAAGCAACAAGCAATGCACGAAAGTCTATGTGTATGAAATGGGCAAATGATCGTAGTACGATGCCACACCACAAGATTTGCAACATCCATGCAAGAGGACAGAAGGCATTTATAAATATCCAAAAATGCCTGCACACGTGCATTATAATATATATGTACTTGGGTACAAAAAATACATGTCTAATCACGCACCCACATGGGCCCCAATGAGCATCTTATGGGCACACACGTGACGTTTAGGGATGTTATGCGGGTCAATAAATGAATATTTTTTAGCATGATCCTTCTATAAGGATAGATAGGAATTGATACTGCTCTAATTATCAAATAGATATATGGTCAATGTGTCAACCAAAATATCTATTTTATACATTCATATAAGGCCTTCAAGGTCTATGCCAAAAAAAAATTCATAAACAAAAACATAAAGCCTATGAACCTCATCCTTTATCGATAATTAGAAATAGTCAACAAGGTTCAATCAATAAATACAAATGCACATTCACCCCAATGATGTCCATGTTGAATATAGATCTCAAACGGAGGGGTCAGTTTTAAATATTCAAAATGCCTCCCAAATTCATAAAATATGAACATTTAAAGTGATTTCAAAATCACCTCAATGATGGCTGCATTGATAGAAGATCTCAACCAGAGGAGTCAATTCTAACTATTCCAAATGCCACTAAAAAACCCACGAAAATCTAAAACTCCAAAAAATCTAAAAAATCCAAATATTGACAATTAAAATAAACCACCAAAATGCTTAAAGCAAATCCATCCACCCTTCACAACCATTTATCGAGGTGGATAAAATAATTATCATTTCAGCTCACAAAGAGCTAATGTCTGGTCGAGAATATCACTAGATTCATTCTCAAATAATATACTGCGAGTAAGGATATGGCATGTATCCTCTAATCGGTGATTTTACCGCCAAATGACACAACAAGTAAATGATTATGATTGGGGCCCTCTAAACCGAGTGGTTTGCCGCTAAATAGCACCACTAAATTATGGTTATGACCAGAGCCCTTATGTTCCCTAATGGAATCAAATCCTTGAGATATGAATTAATATGATATAATCGATAGGAAACAAAACCCTCAATTAGCTAAGGTGGATTTAAATTTGTTCCCTTAGATAAATGGCCACCCCAGGTCTATAAGGTGTTCTTAAAAGAAGCAACCCATGGCTGCTAACAAGGATCCTTCTATTAGATTGGGTCAACTACCTCCTCTAACTAAGCAGACCAGGGACCATGATGGCCCGGATGATGGAACCATGGGATCTTGATCATGTCCATCATCCATTCCCCTACCATCTGCTTTGAGTACAAGATGGTGAAAATTCTAATTTTAAATATCAACCCTTCAAACACCCAACCCATGCTACTACTATATACTAGATAATACGTATTTCTATGTATCTAATTGATGACTAGCCTTAATCAAAAGTTCTCTCTCTATCGGGAGGGGTAATTAACTATAAGGGCTTGCACTTATAAGAAACTAGAACTCAGATCATAAAGTCCTCACAAAATGAGGGCAAAATCTCTAGGTAGTGTCTTATCTATAAACTCATCTGTCTTTCAAAAATTTACCCCAGAACTTAATCTATTAAAACTCCCCCAAGAAAGCAACGGGGAGGCTAGGGTTGAATTGTCGAAGCCTATAGTCCTTCAGCTCATTGCAGGATTCAACATGGTATCAAAGAACTCAGCCTAACGGCTTCATCCTTGTCTGCAAACTCCATAGATTCTTCTATCCTAAAGCTCAACAATATTTACATTCCTTCTCAATTGAAATTCTTGGTGTCCAATATTAAGAATATCGTGCATACTTAGCTGCTTGCCGACAACTATCCATTATGGTCGTCTCAAATTCTAAAACTTTTTATAGTAAATGAATATGATGGTTACCTATATGGCTTGTCACCTTGCCTAATTCCCGATCTTCTCTCTGAAATTGGTCAAAAATCCCCAAATCCTCAATATACCATATGTATACTTATAGATCAAAACCTAGCAGCTGCAATGTACTCACCAATTTCTTAGTCCAGACTACATTATATCCTAAATTTAGATACTTGCTACCTAATTTGGTTGAAGCTTAAACACTGACTTCAATCCACAAATCGTTCGTGCGTCAATCAACTCAAAAATGAAATGCATATCATCACAATGAAAAATCAGTCAATAACATACTACCTTTCCAATGTGAAGCATTTAGTGGACAACATCGTGGGTGCTGGAGGATCTGTAGACACGGAATATATCATGTTGTACATTTTGAATGTATTACCATCAAATTATCAATCCTTCAAGACTTCAATTCAAATCAAACTCAAGCCAATAAATCATGAGGACCTATACTCCCTCCTGTATAGTGAAGAAGTAAACTTGGCCACTAAAGCTGCCAAAGATCTAACATTAACAAAGCATGATGTCCCTGTTGACTCTCATTTTACTCTTGCTTCATTTAATAGGTGCGGACGTGGTCTCTTTTCTCTTATTAACAGATGCAGCAGATCCCTTGTCCGGCCTTCGCCTGTTCGAAATACAAGAAGCAGACCTCAAATTGAAGGCCAAATATGTGGAAAATGTGAACTTCCATCCATCAATTGTTGGCATCAAGTAGGCCTAACTTTTCTTCCTCTTGCTTCCTCTACACCACATGCTTTAGTTGTGAACATAGATGCGCATCCATCCCCTTGGTTCCTGGACAGTGGTGCCACTACTCACGTAACTCTAGATTTGCAATATGTTCATCAGCCCTCTACGTACAATGGATCGGACCAAGTACTCATCGAAAATGAAAATTCACTGCCTATTCTTCATTTTGGGAATGACCTTCTTCCTACACCTTCACGTAGCCTCTTTCGTACCCCTGTTCTTCATGTTCATAAGCTTTATCATCAACTCCTTTCTATTTCAAAATTAACAACTAACAACAAATGCATTATTTCTTTTAATGGCAATGGCTACACCATTAAGGATTGAAAGAATCTTCTCACACTTCTCCACGGTCCCTGTCATGATGGCATATACCCCGTCGCTCTCCATTCTACGACAAACTCAACCCCTGTTTTAGCTCTTCCCGCTACTTCCTCTTCCTTGTCGCACCGAAGATTGGGTCACCCAAGTTATGTTACTCTTACATCTATAGCAAAACATTTTCCTCAATTATCTATCTCTTCTTCTTCTACTACTACAAAATGTAACTATTGGGCTCTAGCCTAGAACCACCATTTATCATTTAATGAATCTAATAGTCTTTCTTTTACTCCCTTACACCTTCTTCTTGCTAATGTTTGGGGTCCATGACCCGTTATCTCTCATGATAAGTTTAGGTTTTACTTGATTTTTTTGATGATTTTCTTGTTACATATGGTTATACCCAATGAAACAAAAATAAAAAATAATCAACAAATTCATTCATTTCAAATATTTCGTAGAAAATTAATTCAATCGTAATATTCACATCCTTCGTACTAATGGTGGTGATGAATTCATTAATAACTCCCTCAAATAATATCTAACTAATGGCATACACCACCAATTCAATTGTCCATATACACCGCAGCAAAATGGCATAGCCGAACGTAAACACTGTTGTTTACATGACACCATTCATGCTCTCCTAATTGAAGCTCATCTTTTGCCCAATTTATGGGTTGAAGCTGCGCCCACTACTACCTATTTAATTAACACATTACTATCCCCCACTACATTCAATCTGCCTCCATATCAGCTTCTTTACAACAAACCTCCTTACTACACTCATCTTAGAGTGTTTGGTTATTGTGCTACCCTTGGCTTCATCTCATTTAACTAATAAATTTGATGCTCGATCTACACCCTGTATTTTTCGTGGATACCCTTCTTCACAAAAAGGCTATCATTTTTATAATCTGGTTATTGGTCAAACCTTCAATGTCAATATATGTTATATTTGATGAATTCACTACCGTCCCCTCCCCCACTCCCTCTCATGCAACCACTCCACAACTCTCTCAACCTCGTCTTCCCCCAAATGCTATTCCACCTCTCCCTAGACCTAATGCTCCACCTTCTCGATCATACCTCATCTTTTGCCCACTCAATGCATCCGTCCACTTCCTCTTCCAACCTTCCTTCTAGCACCTCATCTCCCACCTACTTCACCTCTGCAATTAAACATCCTGAATGGAGAAAGGCACTTTCTAATGAATTTCAATCCTTATAGTCACAAGGCAGACGGGCACTTATGCCTCCTAGCTCCGATCAAAATGTCATCGGCAGTAATGAATCTTCAAACTTAAACAATCATTATGATGGATCCATTGATAGATACAAAGATTGACTTCTTGCACTAGGCTATAAAACAAGAATATGGTATTGATTATTTGGAAACATTTATCTCAGTTGCCAAGTCCCCTACCATACGCCTATTTCTTAGTATCTCCCTTCACTTGAGTTGGCCCATTCTACTGTTGGATGTTGCAAATGCCTTTCTTCATGGCAAATAGCATGACACAGTATATATGGCTTAACCATAGGGTTTTAAAGACCTAATAACTTAAACCGTTGGTTATCAAGTCATCCATGACATTAGCTTCAATATCAATCAAGTTATAATGCAAATTTCGATCAAATCTTAGAGATTATTGGTTGACATATGGGTTAGAACGACTCAAAACTTAGAACTAAAAAGTCGCCCAAAGTCTCATAATTAGCACTTCATCTAATAATTCAGAAGTCATCTATTACACCCCTAGAATTCAATAGTCAATCTACTAAGTTAAATCACCATAGTATTTTCCTAAAAGAACTTGAAAGATCAACTTGAACTCATGTCATCAAAAAAACTCATATGTAGCACCCACAACATTAGGATTCAACTTCTTTATCATTTATATGTTCGCTAATAAGATCTATCAATGATTATTGAATTGTTATATTCTTTTGTAACCCTTCCATTTGTGTCTATCATTATCATTGCCTATAAATAGTTGTTTGAATTAAAAGGTATAATGACATTGTATAATTCATATGGATTGGCTCAGGCATGATAAAAATATAGTAATATAATATCTTATCTAAGAATTTTGCAATGCAACCTAAAATTTTGAGTTATTTTTTCTCCCATTTGGAGATGATTTTTCTTGTTGTAATAGCACTTAATAAAGAAATAATATAAATATAATAATATTTCATGATGAAATACTAATAATTGCAAATTTTACAAACACATTTCTTGCAAAACAATATTGCAATAAATATATATTATTGCGTGCTGAAACATACAAGGTAAATGAGAGAATGAGTTTATCGTCTTTATATTGTATAAATGCTATATACATTTAAATAAGTTTAGAGTAGTTTATAAGAGATGTGATTTTATTTTATTTTTTTGAAAACCCATGGAAGAAGAAAAACTAGAAGGCATGATTCAATTGAAATCATTTTACTATTAAAAGTCATAGAATACAAAGGATGTACATTCTCATAATTAGAATATGCATTTATATAATATAATAGATATAAACCGTGAACGATAACCTCTATGGTGGAAGTTGGATCAATCGTTGGTGTTTGGAGAAATCTTCAAGAAATCATGGTGATTTGCTCATTCATTCTTCTTATTGAAGGGGAGACCAAAAACTTATCATGACCATCACCCTTATTAGAGACTGTGGACCATGCTAGAAATGTTGTGTTGGCCATGGTGTCAATGATGGGTGTCAGTGTTAGTGTTGATGGAAGACGTCGATCTCGGTGGTGACAACGGGCATCGGTTTTATTGGTGATGGTAGACATGATAAATATTATAGATGGTGAATGTCATTATTGTTGGCGACGTCATGTGTTAGCTTTGGTTTCAACATTGTGCATCAATATTGATGTTGATGGTAACATAAGCTTTGATGGCAATGATTGACATCAACACTAGCATCGACTGTAACATCATCGTTTGTTGGCAATGATATGCATTACATTGATGTTGGCAATTGGTGTTAGGCAAGGTGGAGGCAACAAGCATTAATGTTGATGAAGGACATAAGGTGCTTGTAGGTAGAGATTGATTCTCTCTAGAATTCTTCATGTGGCCTCATCAACCTCCAAATACATTGAAGTAAGGCATATTTATAGTTTTTTAGAGACTAAAATTATATTTATTAACTTAAAATTATAACACTCATTTGGATGATCTGTGTTAATCTCCCATATCATATAATATTTTTGAGTATTCAAGTGTCTTGATGATGTTAAAATTGGAAGATCTTGAGCTCATTGATTTTTTTCATTGAAATGCATATTTTGCCTATAAATTTGTTGAAAATAGAATTTAGATGGTTCCTAAGGGCATCTCCAACCGAACTCCAAACACATGAGTGGCATCGCTCGCGAGCTCTAGCTGAACGACAAAACTTCCACTATTTGGTTGCTGGTGAACAGTGCAACGCCAATATTGACATTGCACTGTTCACCTATGCTATTTTCTGTCTCTAACGGATTTGCCAAAGAAATGCGTGAAAGAGAACAAAGACCACTACCTTCTCAGAAGCGTACAAAATGGAGTTCCATTGGAGATAAAAAGCTGCATTTTTGAGTTTCACTGCATTTTGGAGTCGAAAATGAGATTTTCGGTTGGAGATGCCCTAAGTTATAACTTTAAGAAGAAAAAAAATCTTATTCAAGTCCTTGCATTAAGATCACATGCATAATTGCATGCAACAAAACAAGCATCCATAGAATTGGCAATTATAAAACATATGAGTCATTTTTCTCTTTCACCAAACTTGCCCCATATTAGGCTAAACCTTATAATTGAGTCGTTCTAGGTGCAACTTCCTAAGAACTTGGTCGCCTATATTAAGTGAAAGCACATATGAGCATGAGCAATTGTAGAGATCTCAAAGAAATTTCATTTGCTAAACTAAACGACATCTCATATGTTTGATCTAACCCTTCATTTATATAGCTGAGTAATAATTCTTAATTTCTTGTTTTTATTGTCCCCTGCTATTCACCTGAAAGCCTGCCATCCTAGAAGCCTACAAGGAGCCTCTTCTTATTTGGGCCATCCACCCTAACAATTACTTTCCACGCTCTTAGAACCTAGTAATTATTACGTCCGGACAAAAAACCGGAAATCCGGACGTATACCGAGCAATATCAAGAGCTCAATACCGAGTACGTTTCAGGTGACGTGGTGCGTGATTATTGGTCTCTAGACGCGTCAGGTGACCTGACGTAATAATTGCTCCTTAGAACCACTTTCTTTAGATTAGAGAAATTACAATATGCGTCTAAGCATACAATATGTGTGTAAAATGATATAGTAAAAACTTGTATATGCTAGATTGCTTTAAATCATTGAGTTTTTTTTTTTCTTTCTAAAACAATTTTTTAGTACAAAAATTTTTATAATAAAAAATTATTCTAGAAAGCAACAAAAAAGCTGTCCCATAGACACTTTAATTGATATGAATTTAGTAAGTTATTCGAGCAGTAAAAAAAGCATATCTCAATTAATTCTAAATTATCAAATTTCATTTTACTATTTTTTTTTTCAAAAGGACCTCATTATAAGGGGTAACTTTTTACGTAAACTGGGAACTTCACAATTTACAAAACTAGCACATATTGCCAACACTAGCAACACAACAACCCAAATCTTGAAGAGCACAGTAAACCCCAACCTTCTATTTTCCAGTCATTAAATTATTGATAAATTTAATATTTTTTATTATGTGTTATTGCTAGAAATAATTAATTTTGTGTGATGTTTATAATTTTTTTTTACAAAATACTGCAATTTTGAAAAGGCTACGACAAATAGCCATATCAATAATAACCATTCAACTTTTAGGCTTCGTTTGAGATAGATTTCTTTCTACTTCTTAAAACAATTTTTTAGTACAATTTTTTTTTTTTATGAAAAAACTGTTTAATAAAGTAATAAAAAAACTATCCCAAAAAAATTTTAATATAAAATGTGAAATGCACATATTTTAGGACTTAAATTTAACATAAGAAATTTTACAAAATAAAATGTGAACACCATAAAGCACAAAAATTAAACGATAATACGCATCTCACATGTAACAGATCCATTTCCCACTTAGCCATATCTACTTTCTTCTTTGATGAATTTTGAGTTAGTTTCAACTTAAGTAGTAAGCAGTAACCTGTACTCATTGTTTTCAGAATTTTAATGCTACAGGCATCAATAGAATTTTGCACATGTCAACCATAGTGACACATTTTAATTCCTTTTATTTGGCCTAAATTTACGTCTCTTTATGTTGATTTCATCTAATTTAATATAATAAGGACCTTGCTCTATGCCTTCCGAACATTACAGCTGTTGAAAAAACAGATTTTTGAAAAGCAGCTGGGAAAAATAAAGATCACAATGAAAAACTCTAAATAATTGAGCACAAATTTTGTTTATTTTATCATTTCATATATCAGCACGAATTCAAAATTCAGATGTCTAATCTATGAACAAGTTGATAAAAAGTCAATCCATATTCACTTTTTACATGATTTCCTATATAATTTGATGCATAAAAAAAAATCCCTGAATTATACATAGTAAACCATGCCTACTTTAAGCAACAAAGAGTGAGGCACACTTAACTGAAGATCAGGAGCTCTGCAATTCTTGCTAAGGAAAGCATAAACAATATCTATGGCCAGTTTCTTTACCAAGGAAGATGAACTCCTTGCCTTAGCGTAAGAGTGTCCAGTAATGTATACCACACCAGATTCTTTAGCCTTAAGGATCTCCATAGACTGCTCACTTCTAACAAAACCCTCAACCAGACCAAACTCTCCAGGTTTTACTAAACCTGCATTCTCTTCTGATTTCAGAACTTCTTCCATCTCCACAAATGAGATAATTTTAGACACAAGCCTGTTCTCAAAGTCATAGTTTTCTTGGCGCAAATCTTTGTATCCATACCTCACAATGCATCTGAACATTAGATGTTCTTTCGGCCCAATCCGGTCGACGAGAAATCTTTCATGCTCAGGGATGAAGGGAACCTGAACTGATTTAATGCACACAAAGATTAGAACTTGATGAAAGGCTGGAAGGCTCATCGCAAAATGTCCAAAAACAGCAGGAACGCCGGTCACCAAGTCAGTATAAACAAGTCCAATCCCTGGCACCCGGACAAGTCCAAGGTTAGGACCTAAAGCTAATATCCTCTGAACTGAGACCTTATTCTGTAAATCAAAATCATGCTTAAGCAGTGTACCATAGTTCCAGATGTACATCACACACATAAAGATTATAGAAAGTGTAAGAGGTATCCAACCCCCTTCAGGGATCTTGATGAAGGAGGCTGAGATGTATATAAGCTCTATAGATCCAAAGAATATGAGAAAAATGATAGCTGAAATAATCTTCTGTTTCCAGACAATTATTATCACCAGAGACATCAACCAAGTTGTTACGAAGATCACAATTGTGACAGCAAGCCCTGAAAAGAAAAGAGATATTTACATTACATTTTGTAAAGGAATTTTTATTAAAAAGATTATTAGGATGGATTTCAAAGCACTCTGATCTATTTTGAAATGAGTGCAATGTAAATTACACTAATTTTAAAGTAGATTCAAGAGCTCCTAACCCATTTTTTTTCCTTTTATAACTCATTTTCTAGAATGAAAAGAAGAGGATATTGAGTAGTGAGATAGTATACCATATGCATGTCCAATCATATTTGTATTTCTAAGTCCAATTGTTACAGCCAAACAAAGGCACATTAGAATCCAATTGACCTCTGGGATGTATATTTGACCATATATGTGATTTGAAGTATGAATAATTTTCACTAGAGGGAAGCAATTCAATGCACAGCACTGGCTTATAATAGAAAAGGTTGCTGAAATCACAGCCTGACTTCCAACTACTGCAGCACATGTTGCTATTATGAATACAGGCCAAAATACAGTTTCTGCAAGTGAAATTGAGATTAAAGGATCTAGCTTAGTAATAGAAAAATAAAATATTAGGGGTAATTAATGAAAAAAATAGGAAATAGTAGAAAAGTCCTGCCTGGTATAGCTTTATAGAAGCTTCTCTGTATATCATCGTGGTGCTTAGAAAGAAATGCAGCCTCACCCATATAAGCAAGAACGAGGCAAGGATAGACCAGAAAGGAGAAAGCAATCTGACATTGTATGTTCAATGTGAGTATTTATATGCAAACTAACTTTTTTTAAACAAAATAAGTACATAGGAGAGAACTCAGTAACCTTAATTGAAATTGGAGAGAAATGACCCAAATTGGCAAACATGGTCTCTGCACCTGAATTATCAATATAAAGTTTTAAAATAAAATTCTTCAGTTTCATACTTGAAAAGGAATGCAACATAAATTTAAAAAAAAAAAAATTAAATGAAATGAAGCTTCATAACTTCATCATTTGCTAGGATGAACCTAGAAATTAAGGAAGGAACCAAATGAGTCCATGGGGCAGAGAGAAAAGGGTACCTGTAATGCATAGAACAACACCCCCCAAAGAAACCCAACCTTCTACCCCAGTACTGCTGAGAAATTTGTACATGTACACTGGTGAGATGGCATGGAAGATACTTGGATTCCATTTAAATATGTTATATATACCAATAACACTAATGCACAGAAGCCAAGCAGTTACAATTGGAGCAAATATGAAACCAACTCGATGTGTTCCAAAGCGTTGAAGTGAGAAGAGTGCCACCAGGATCAAACATGATAGTGCAACAATATAATCTAAAAAAAAATCAATAATGAGAATGAGTAACCGTGAAAATGGGCATTCTATTTGCCTGCGATAAACTAAAGGACAAGAGTTTCAATGGACGTGGATTCAAATTAACTTACTTTCATGAAGATGAGTTATTTTCACTCCGAGCCCAGAAACAGCAGAAAGAACTGGCCCATTCATGCAAAATAAAAATAAAATAATCAAATGAAATATATATATATTCAAATAATTAGCAAAAGTCATCTATATCTTCAAAGAAACGTTAAAAATTTAGTAGGAGCACATGCCTCCTCATACCGCCCTTAAAATCTTCATTTAATAATAGAAGTAATTTGGTTTCTTTTTGAGAAAAAAAAAAAAGTTTTCTCCAATTTTCTATTGTAGCACTCAAATAAAGGCTTGAGGAATTGATCGAGATGATGAATTCCTCTATATCATTGAACAATTATTGCAAAAAATAAGGCATAAGAAGACAAGTTATTTTGAAGCACAGGGCACAACAATATGAAATTATAAATGGAAGAATAGTACAATGGTATATAGATGGAAATATATATGCTATCAAAGGCAAAAATCATCCAAATTAATTTTGGGCTATACTGCGAATACAACTACTTCTATTCTCAATCAACCTCCAGCAAAATAGTTCAAGATATAACACCATATAAAACTTGGCATGGGCAATAGCCGCAAGTAATATTTTTAAACGTTTTAGGATGACTTGCTCATGCTTTTATTCCATTTCAATATAGAGAGAAGTTCGATGAAAAGGAGAAAAAATATATCATAATTAGATGTAATGAAGAATATAAAGCGTATTGTCTTTACAATCTAAAGAGGAATGACATTGTTGTTCCATGAGATGTTGTGTTTAATGAGCTGCAAACATGAAAATGAGAAGAAATCATTACTCAGTTAAAAATTGTTGCTCTCGTGAAGCCGAATTTCTCTCAAGAAGAAATTCAAATGCATCTCAGTGGTCCCCTCCATCTCGGGCCTCATCCAAAGGCTTCCAAAGCCTGAGCTCGCCGGCTTCGAGTTCACGGAGCTCTGAGGAAGTGTTCCCCGACACCTGGAAGCTATCCAATTGTCTGTCAATGCCATCATAGCCATCCGAGCTAATGAGAGGCATTCGAATATGGCTCCCTCACCCAAACGTCTGGATTGGCTCCCAAGCATTCCAAAACTTTCCTCAAAGCTCCCCAAGTCTTCCTTTATTGTTCCCCAGCTTCCCAGCCCACTCCGCCTGCTAGTTCAAGCGAGCTCCGGTGAAACCTATCTACGTCCCGCTCAAAGTCGTACCTCCGGCCACCCTCTAGTCCCGACGTATGAAGGAGAACTGCTCTCCTTCATCCCCTGAAGCTTCCTGATAGAAAAACTCATTTGTTGGGGCTTTCTACATTGTGAGAATCCTCTCCTGAGCTCATAGTTAGGTAGTGTCGGTAAAGTGTGCATTAAACCGTCAACCCACTGGAATCTGGCCATTGGATTGACGGTTTAAGTTGTCCTGATTCCTCCTGTGAAATTTCGAAGGAATTCGTCGGCGGGATCTCTTGGATCATGCCGAAAAACATCTACAGCTTCAGGTCCGTGCGGGAGGTTTAAGACACAATCCTAGCCATTGATTCCAATAAACGGTTCGGATTATATCACGTGGTTCCGGAGGCTATTTGATAGTAGTCGTTCGATCAACCATCTAACGGCTGTAATCAATTCCACATTTACACAGTCAACAGGCAACATTGCCTCACCAATCAGATTGCGCCGCGTGTAAAAGCGGTGGCTGACTGTGTAAATAGGGATTTAATTTCACAAGAAATTGAGGGAAACTTCAAAATTTCATATCTCCCAATTCACTTGGCCGATTTAGGTGCTCTTAGGCTCATTGGAAAGATCTCAGGGAGATCTTCAAAAGTCCTATGGTCTTAGGCCTTGATCATATATGTGTTAGCCTCAATTTCAATTGAATTTTTATGGTATCTATGCATTTGTGTGCTTATGTGATGTCATCATGGCTTGGGACTTTGGGAGATTGAATTTGGGCATGTATTTGACATGTTCAAATTTTATCTCCATTGTTTGAAATGTCTAAGGGCTTCATTTGGTCAATTTGGAGTCAAGGGTCATGGTTTGACCCTTGATTTCAAATTGTCTTTGTGATCTATCCAATGAGATTTAGGATTTGGATTTTGGTGTGTTAATTATGCTTAGTCTAAGGAGTTTAGAGCCACTAATTGCAACCCCATCAAAGCCTAGGATAGTCACATAGGAATTTTCTAGGGTGACCAAGAGGTTACCTTGGGTGGCTTGGTTAGCCACCTTAGAGAGCTTCACTTAGGCCCAAATTCAGAGGGTTTGAACATTGAGATCAAGTGATCTCATGGTCCAATATTTACTGAGTTTGGTGCCTATTTGATCCACCAACTAAGAACCCCAAAATCCTCCTCTAGATTTAGCCTAAAACCTTAATTAATTCATTAAAAATTAATATCAAATCCAAAAATTTCATATAAGACCTCTAATTGGTCCTAATCAAACCCTTGATTAATGAAAAATAAAAGCTCTATCAGATAACCCCTAATTTCACTTTAAATTAATTTTAAAGGAAAATCAAAAATAAATTACAATAATTAATTAAAATATTTAAAAATTCCAAAAATTATCCAAATGCTTGGGAAGATTCCTTTAGGTTATTTCTGACCTTTGGGGGTAATCCCAAGAGTTTTGGGATTGATTTGGATCAAAATTTAAAAATCTTCTTAATTAAGGTAATTTTAAAATATCCAAAAATACCTTAATTTTAAAAAATCACAAATAATTCCAAAAAAATTCAATTTAATCAAACTAAAGACCATTTAACTCTAATTAAAATATAGTATTTTCTAAAAATATAAAACTCCTAAATTAAGTCACAGTAAATAAATCAACTTTCCGATCAACCGTAACTCAAATCTAGGTTCAAACTTCTAAAATCATAAATTTTTATAGAAAACTTCAAATTGAGTAAACTAACAGTCCAATCACTCATATTAAGGCCTAATATTTATTACAAATCTGAAATTTTTAAAATCATCGTAATTTTAAAAGTCAACTTTCAACCCCTTAATTAACACATTTAAATAATATCAATAATTTCAAAAAAAACTCAATAATCTATTTAAAATTCCAAAAAATTCTAACTTGATTAATAAAATCATTTAACCAACATTCTAATACACAATAAATACTACAAAGATGAAGTTTTTAGGATGGACTACTACGGACTGCGGGGCTAAGTGTCCTAAGTTAGGATGGACTATTGATGTGAGCATTTATTTACCATTTTTGCACTCTGTGAATAGATGTGATGGGCGATAGTTTACCTTTAGGTTATGACCAATCTGATTGCTCACAAAGTTTTCTGCATGTGGCCACGCTCGTGTAGGGAAATAAAAAGAGGGCTAAAAATAATAATCATTGTAAATGTTATAGGTACTTTTGCTACTTAACACCTAATTAAATAAGAGCATGACCAAGTGTGATTTATTTTGCTGCACACATATATATATATAAACTGCATGGGATGTGTTTTATTTTCAAATGCTTAGGATAATCTCGCAGGAGAATCTAATTTTTTATTCTTATATCAATGTAATTTGTTTAAGAGTTGTGAAAGTTAGTCTTTGAGTTGGGACACAAGTATTCAAAATTGGATTCTAAAGATGAAAGGATACCCCTCAGGGAGGCAGTCCTTTTCAATTCTAAAGCTCAATTTTGGATTACTTCAATATAACCTCCCCCTCGAGGGAAGAGTTTTCTTTTCCATTTGGATATCCAGATACTAATTCAAGGAGCTCAAAGAAGAGAAAGATGAAGAGTTGAAGGCAGAAGAGTGTCTCACTCAAAGTCTACTTGTGCCAGTCCTAGGATTAGAATCCGGGTTTGTGGTTAGTGGTGTTTGGCCACTTTTAATTTCTGCAATTCTGTATTGTAATAAATGGGGTATTTGCCTACGAACTTTAAGGAATTAATTTAATTGATTGATGTATTTGATTTGATTCGATTGCATATAGGATTGCATATTTTTTCTAGTTTTTTAGCATTTATGTGTCGCCTTTTGTTTTAGCCTGAATACACTGAGGCTCGTGAGGGTACGCATAAAACCCTTCTACTTATATTTAAATAAAATTTTTAACTCACATAAAAACTCTAACTGTCTAAGAAGTAAGCCCGGGATCGCCCGGATTCAGCATAAATCATATCATTACTCGATTAGCATGCATTGCATTAAAAACACATTTAAAAGAGTCTAAATTTTAATTGCAGTTCTCTTTAGCATTTTCACCCTACATAAGTCAAGAGACCAATTAGGACAAGCTCTAGACGTTGGTCCCAATTCTTAAAAAATTTAATTAACAACGTCCCCATCACTCTTTCATAAAGACCGGACTCATGAATTTTAAATCGACTAGTTGGTTAGCTGGCTCCCCAATTCAGGCAGGGGTAAGTCCAGATTTTGCACTGTATTTATTAGGTTCGAGTCACCGTCATTCGGTGCTCAATTTAGATTTAGGATCTGGAATAGATTTTGAATCATAAGACCCCAACCTCCAAGAATATAATCTCAAATTTCTAATAATACGATCAACTCGAATAAAAATATTTTCTATAAATCCAAAATTTAAAGCCCAACACTTAGCTTAGGTTGGGACACTTTTGAATTGTTTTAGAATCACAAAGTGTCTCCTACCTCTCCCCTGTCAATTCCAAAAATAAATGTCCACAATTTGATTCATTCCCAACTCAAGTTCTGATTCCACCTCCTTTGGTATTATTCCTAAAAAAATTTCATCATTATTTTAATAGAGAGTATTCGTAGGAGACTTCAGTATACTACGATATAATTAACTACGAGGACTTGCGCTCGTAGGAGATTTAGTGTCCACATCCACTTTTTTCAAAATTAATTTTCAAACAGGTCAATTAGTTGAACCCAAACTTGACCCATTTGCGAAATGGATTGACCCTAACCCAGAATGTTTGGGTCGGGCTCGGGTCAAATTTTCAGGTCCTGTCAAATATTGACACCCCTAAACATAAGTACCAACTTTCTTTCTCATTATTCATTATTCTTACTACCAATAAAGTTGGGGTGACAACAGTGAATGTAATAAACTTATGCAAATCAGTGTACAAGTCCTAGACTTTGGTTCCAAATAGGAGAAGATGAGTTCACTAGACCAACAAAAACATCACAAGATATCATCCATATTTTCTTATAGAACAGTCTCAATGCTTCACACCTAAATCTTTATAAGGGTTTGTTTGGGCCATCTTTCTCACTACTTTGCTTTTTAGAGTACAACCATAGTTTTTGTTTGGCTATTACTGGTTACTTTCTCGCTACGTTCTAGAAATTTCTATGGCAGGAAGCTGCTTTCTGCAGCCAGAGGGCAACAATTTTTTTTTAAAGAACATATTTAGTATTCATAGTAGCTTTCAAAAAAACTATTTTCCCTACGACGACATCATAATTACCTTTATAAAATATTTTAATCGTTCCAAATAAACCCTAAGTGCACATTAGAAAATCAAGGCCAAATATGCAAGGTCGAGAATTAAGAGAAATGCTTTTATTTTTAGTTCCCAAAGAAAAAAAATTTATAGTGACAGAGAAGATATAGATTAGTTTAACATAAATCTGACTAATCAAAGTAAAATTCATGCAAAACATTGATGTGAACAACCAATCACCTGAGATTGTGGGAGTGAGCACCCCATCACCAATCGACATGCAAGTTCCAAGCAAAACAACAATTAGAAGCCCATTTTTTAATCTCGGGTACCTACTGAAAAAATCATTAAGCATAACACTCTGCCAAGTGTCTGTAGATCCTTCAACATCATAAGTTGACAAATTCTCATCAATAGCTTGTTGGTTAGGCAAAATTGACAATCTGGCATGCCGACATAGCAGAGAGTATAGTGCAAATGTACCGCCTGATTATAAGACAGTGAAGGATCAAACACATCAATCCATATAAAAAAGCAAATATCAAGTAAAGTCGAGATTTACACAAAATTATTTTGCCAAGTTTTTAGATTTTTCTAAGTAAAAACATAAGTTGTTATTGTGAAATCTGTGTAGATGTAATGTGTATAATACATAACTCAGATTACCTTCACCATTATCATCAGCTGATAAGACAAAGTAAATGTATTTGAACAGTGGAATGAGAGTGAGAGTCCAAAATATGAAAGAAAAAACCCCAAAAACTTCCTCATCACTCTCGTGCAGGCTCAATTTCCCTGAGAAAGTGGTCTTATAAACATACAAAGGTGAAGTGCTAAGATCACCATACACCACACCCAAACTTTGGTAAGCAAGTATGAGTACATCCTTGTAAGAAGAATTCTTCGGATTCTGGTTCAAGACAGTGGAAATCAACGTCAAACCATCTTCTTTCTTTAATTTTAAAAAAAAAATTGAAGCAACTAAATCTTACGTTTTGCAAATATCATCAAGATTACAATTTGCCATTATATCAAACAGTATTAAAAGAGGAAGATATTTCTTTCTGTAATTAAAAAAAAATTAAATGGACCATATCTCATTACCATACAAAACAGCAAATTTTTATGTATTTACATAGCAAATACCAATTTTTTTATATTTACTTATATAACAACCTTATATTTAAATCACATCAAATATATTACCAACACTAACTTATCTCTAAAGTGAAATATAAACTTTCATGCATATATATGATTTAGCTACAATGGTATTATTTAACTAAATATCAAAATCAAGATGTTAACTATGATAGACAAGAATTCTGTGATTTGTATTTTAATCCCTCCCTTTCTTAATTTCCTGCTAATAGCTCAAAGCAATAGTTTTTAACAGAGTAAAACCAGTGAAGCAATATGCTCTATAAAGTAAAGCATTCTGAGGAAATGAATTAAGGGGGAGAGTAACCAAACAATACTTTTCTTTTTCTTTTTTGTCAGAAAACCATCATTCACTACATCAAGATGAAAATTTTCACAATCCAATACAAGAAATTTCACAAAAATGTGGAAATGCTTCGATGGGCATTAATGAGTACTCAGGGAAGATTTCGATTGGCACAATCAAAAGCCATTTTCATCAGCACAATAAAGCAAAAAGATTCGGAATAGTTCGCCATGGAAACTCTTCGATAGATTATAACAGAAAAAAAAAGGAAAAGAAGCATACGGAGGGTTCTGGGCCTTCCTCCTGTGCAAATGCTGGTGGTTTTGAAGAGCTCATGAGGAAGAGGGAAGCGACTGAAGCAGTGATGAAGGAGGGAGGAAGGTTAATATTTGATTTATAGAGCGGAAGAGTGGGAAAGAGTAAAGAGTGGGTGGGAAGCAGTCAAGCAGTTAAGTAATGAGCGCAGAGAGTGTGGCCATAAAAGAAGTTCTGACACGCATTTTATGAGGACACGTTGAAAAGATCATACGGTGATGGCTCAAAAGTTTTTTTTTTTTTTTTTTTTTTTCAGGACGCATCTATTCATCCGGAATTCAATAGAATGATACCACGTTGTGACCCGACGACCCGACGACCCGACGCACCAGCTCAATTTTTTTGTTTGCATGTGCTTTTCCATTTACAGCGCGGCCCGATAATTTGACCCGTCCGAAGGTAAAAAGTCATTCTTTTATTACTTTTTTTTTCCGCAAAATTTTAAAAAAGTCTGCTCTTTTTGTTCTATTTTGTACATTAGGGTTCATGATAATTTCTTAGAAGACCTCTGTGAAGAGAAGCTAGGAAGACGAATCAAAAATGGAAATCTCTTTGGATGACTTAGAATCGTTCGAGGTGATGGAACAAACCGACGATGTAAATGAAGAAATGCCGGAGCGGAGCAAGGAACAAATGCGAAGGATTTTTACGGTAAGGTTTGAACTAGGGCTGCAAACGATTCGAGCCGACCCGAGTACATGAGTATTCATGTTTGTGTTCATTTAATATCAGCTTATTCAAGTTTGCTTCATGTTTGTTCGAGTTTTATTGTTTGTGTTCATGTTTGGTTCATTTAAATTAATGAGTGTTCATGTTCGATTCATGTTCTGTTCATGTTTGTTCGTTTAGTGCTTATCGAGCTTTAAACAAACAAATATGAACGAGCTATAAACGAGCTCTATTCTTATATGTTCATTAATTTAACAAACGAGCTTTATCGAGCTTTCTAACCAATGATTACATCGAGCATGTTCGCGAACATATTTAACGAATTTTTTTAAACTATCAAAAAACACGTTCATGAACATATCTATGAACAAACACATTTATAATAAAAGTAATTGTCTATGTAACAAAGGCAATTATTTATAAGCAAATCTCATCTTCACAGAATTTTTCTAACAACATCATTAATAAAGGCAATGATTTATAAATAAATATCCATATAAAGCTACAATTACTTAAACAACAAGTTAAGTAACATATGATACATGCATCAATCACTGATCCAGTAATAACTAGTGGCCACAAAAGGATTGCAAGACTAGCAAAGGGAATGCAAACAGTCTCCATGAATGGCCCCTTATATAATACATCATGAATATTAGTTGCCTTGTGAGGTGGAGGTACATCGACAAAGCTAAGCACTATTTTTTGAAGTTTAATATTAATTATATCATTATATTATAATAAATATAAAATATTTATATTATTTATATTTATTAATTCTATAATCAAATATTAATTATTTTTATCGAGCTTATTCACGAGTTCAAAATCAAACACGAATCGAGCTTTTATCAAGCTTCTTATCAAGCTTAATGTCGAGCTTCTTCACGAACTTCGAATGATGTTGTTCGCAAACATAAATGAGCCAAACGCATTAGTGTTCAAGTTTATTTATTTAAGAATCGAGTATTTAAAATTTTGTTCAATTTTGTTTGTTTAGTTAATTAAATGATCACAAACAAGCTTTAATCGAACCAAACAACGAGTAGCTCGTCGAACATTTGGTTTGCTTGCAGCCCTAGTTTGAGCCCAAATAGATTTTAGCAAGAGATCTTATGAATGTAGAGTTAATGTTTACACTAGTATTAAAGTAAGTTGAGAGTATTCTATGTATTTTTTGCCTCTCGGTAATTTTTGGTCCACGGTATCGAGCGGTATAGAGAGGAATCGAACGGTACCGAGCAAAATACAGTATACTGAGAGTGAAGTACCGAGTGGTACCGAGAAGAATACCGAGCGATACTAAGAAGAATACCGAGCGGTACCGAAAAGAATACCAAGCGGTACCGAGAAGAATATCGATCTCTGAGAATAAATGCAGAGAGAAATACCGAGCATAATACCGAGTATCGTGAAAAAAAATACATTGAGATTGTTTATAGCTAACGTTAAAATCATTTTCACATTTGTGCAGGGTGTTTATTCAACTGAGAATTAAGCATATGACATGTATTACAATTATGCTCATAACATTAGATTCAGTGTTCGAAAGGACCATCATGGTTTCTAGTCAAATTCGAGAAAAATTAAATCAAAGGACTTTGTATGTTCGAAAGCTGGATTTAAGAAGGGTATTGACTTGAATTCCAATTCTAAATATCAGAGAGCCAATACCAGAACCAAGTGTCCAACTATGGTTAGATTTTAAGTAAGTCAAGATGGTGTTTGGAAGGTTTAGAAACACATTGAGAGCCACAATCACGAATTAGCTAAACCTGAATATCAATATTTACTTAGATCATGTAAGAACATCAGTGATGATAAGGCCTCAATTCTTAAATCCATGACAGAAGTTGGGATACGAATAGTTGATTCATTTACGTATCTATGCGATGAAGTAGGTGGTGAATTGAAATATAGGATTCTCTAAGAGGGATGCATATAACTTTATTCAAATGAAGAGAAGATCAAAGATTGAGAATGGGGATATGAATTCCCTTATTGAATTATTTAAAGAATGACTAGTTCATGATAGCATGTTTGCATAGGACGTACAAACTGATGAGAAAGGTAGATTGTTGAATTTTTTTGGGTAGATGGTTTACGGAGGATTGATTATGACTGTTTTAGTGATGTGATTATTTTGATATTAGCTATAGGCTAAACAAATATAATGTAGCTTGTGCCTCGATTGTTTGAGTAAATAATCATTGGCAGAATATTCTATTTGGGGTTATTTTTGTATCAGATGAGACTATTGAATCATTTACCGGTTATTTAAAACATTTTTACGAATAATGGGTGACAAACAACCTATAATTATATTTATTAATAGGACCAAGCAATGGCTAGGGCGATTGAAATTGCATTATCCCGAACACGACATAGGCTATGCCAATGGCACATAAGCAAGAAGGCACCATCCAAGATGTGGTGCTACAATAGCAACAACAAAGTTAGAGGGCTTTTTTATAATTATTTAAGTAAATGTCTTTCTGAGGAAGAGTTTGAGAAATCATGGGCTGAAATGACCAGTGAAGGAGACCTCCAAAGCCATGAATGATTGAAAGATCTGTATAAAATTAGGAATAAATGTTCAAAAGCATTTAATAAGTATTGTTTTAACCTAGGCATTCTTTCTACACAGCGTAGCGAGTCCACCAACAACTTGTGTCATGGTATTTCCAAAGCAACAAGTTCTTTAACTGAATGTTTTCTGGGGTTAGAGAAGCTGATGATGAGTTGGCATCGAAATGAACATGATGAAGATTTAAGATGCATTCAATCTGACATAGTTCATGTAGTTACAGGTAACCAAATACTAAAGCAAGCTGTAAATTTTTACACAAGAAAATTGTATTCTTTTTTTGAGGAGGAGTTCTTACAGGGTGTTGGTGGGATACGTATAGATCTTGCATCTAATGGTGGATCCTCATCATCTAGCGATTTGGAGAGGTTAATTTTTGGCTGGCTGGCCTTTTTGAGTGGTGGGGTACCCAATTAGGGGGGTTTGGGTGGAGTGGAAGCCCTTGGGGAGCTTTTGGGCTGTTGGATTTTAATTCAAACTTTGGGGTAAGGTTCTATTGATATAGGAGGAGCATTCCATAAAAGGGATCTATCCTCCTCAGTTATTTGTTCAAATTCTTTCAATATCTGCAAAACACTATTTGTTAAAAGGAGATGACATCTATATCACTAACACATATCGAATGCATACATGTACATTATCAAGTGATTCAAATAATTCAGCTACTTCTTTCTCAATATACATTAGTTGGTTGTCCCACAGAGAAAAACGAGGCTGTGACTGCTCATCCGTTGGTGTTTGTATTTTGGTATATTAAAAGAACCAAATCTGCAACCATAATAAACATACCTTTAGGAAATTAATTAAATTTATAAAATGAATAACCAAAATAGTATGCATAAGATTTATACTTACAATTAGAATTATTACAAAACCATTAATATATCCTAGGGAAATGCCATTCATATGCTTCATGGAAATCGAATCAAATTCTTCGATAAGGAAGTTTCTTATGGTTTAAGGTGAGTTGTAAGTTAAGAAATCATCAACATTGTCTGTACGCAACTGTCAGGGTACTTGAAGGTGCCCTGAAGTTTGCAAGGTGAAAAAATATATTGGACAATAAGAATTTAATGAAATGCTACAGAAGCTCATGTACTGGAGTGGACTCCTTCAAACCGTGAATTTCATGTCTAATATCGTTAGAAGTTACCCCACTTATTCTGCCACTCCCAAGCACAAATTTTGTACCCCTATTGGGTAGTCCAATGATGAGAGTTACCTCATCAAAAGTGAAAGGTAACTTCTTCCTTTTGATTATGAAGCACTTCTTCTTGAAATTCCATTTGGTCAGCAATATATGAATAAGAGGAACATTCTGACGGAAAGCATACACCAAGAGAAATTGATGAAGGTGTAGTGGCTTTAAAACATCAACAAATTCTTGGCCGAATGTATTTCTCAAATGACCATAAACTTCTCTAAACGTAGAAGCTCTGCACCTAAAATGAATCTTTGGAAAATATCCCTGCAATTTTGGAACAATAGACAAGTATTTAGAGATATACCTAGCAAAAAACTAGAAACATAAATACCTCTCGGAACCATGCAGAGTACCGAGCAGTATCGAGCTATATTAAATAAAACCATAGCCAAGTAATTAGAGGAATACCGAGTGGAGTACCGAGTATGGTACCGAGCGGTACCAAACGACAAAATGAGAGCAGAACACTAGATAAAAAATAACGCAATCAAAAAATGAAAACAAAACAAAATGAGAGCTCGGTACTACACTTGGTACCATGCAGAGTACTGAGTATGGTACCGAGCAGTACCGAGCGCACAAAATGAACCCTAGACAAGTATTTAGAGAAATATCGCGCGTAGAACTGAGCATTTCCCTTCCATGCTAAGAAAAAAATACAAAACCCTAAACTAACTTACAAAACCATAAAAATTAATTCCATTTGTGTGACAAAACCTTAAAATATACCGACTGTAGTACCGAGCTACGAAAATTTACAGAAAATACTTCAACGCAAGCAAGAAAATACGGACCTTCGGCATGGCTTCAGCTACGAATGTGATGAGGAAAAAAGGGATTTACAAATGAAGCTGAACAGACGCTTAGCAGAGGGGGAGTAAGGTCAACCCAAATGGCGCGAGTTTTAATTTGTAACGTTTAATAAAAAACGTAATAAAAGAATGACTTTTTACCTTTGGTCCACGTCGGGTTGTTGGGTTGTGCTGTAAATGGAAAAGCACGTGCAAAAAAATCAAGCGGGTGTGTCGGGTCGTCGGGTCGCAACATGGCATCATCCTATTTGATTCTGGATGTATAGATGCGTCAGGTGATCGAACCCAATAATTTCCCCCATTTGACGACCAAAAAGCTAAAAATTAGGATTTTATCTGAGGATAATTTATACAATTTTATAAACTCAAATAAACGACATGGATTTTTTTACTTTATTTAAATGACAAAATGTATAATTTTTAAAAAATAATATTAAATTGATTAAAACATTAAAATTTATGGAGAATTTATTTTTTAAAGATAACTTATTTTATACATAAATATGATATGTTTTTTATTATAAAAGAAATAATCAAAATATTCCTTTCAAACTCTATAAATAAATAGGAAATAAAGTGTGAGATTTTAAAAATTACAAGATTCTACCCACAAACATCTAATATTCATTTTCAATTTTCACAAAGTGGTGCTGACATCCACCATTCGTTGTCAACTAATGGCGTAGATGTCCACACTTGTTCGTTTGTCATCAAACAACAACAATCTCTATTACATTTTTACCATTTTACATATCGTGCTTAACGCCTTTGAATCATTGTAATATGAAAAAGGATAATGTTGAGTACATCATCATGGATCATATAAGAAGCCTTTGGAATCATTTATGTTTTTGAGGCATTTTTATTCAGAGTGAATTCACTTTTTAGATTTAAAGAAAATTCCAGATTTTACATACTTTAAAGTTATTTTTTAGCTTGTGTATTATCTCATATAAATCCTTCACAAGAGAATTTCAAAATGCATAGCAAAATGTTTAAAAGCCCCAATTAACCACCTCCTCCACATTGAAATATGTCTTCACTTTCATAATATATTCAATAATTTGAAGGACTAATACAATGGGCTTGGGAAGAAGGGAATCTAAACTTTATTTTTATAACTAAGTTGGTAGGTCAAAATTTTAGCTATCAAATTAGTTACATATGTTAATGTGTAAGGAATAAAATTAGGGTCATTACAAAATAGCACCACTAGAATATGATCTTAGCATTATAATGCTTATATACTGAAGAAAACTTTAATATCACAAGCCAAGAGCCTATAAAAATACAATAATTTAGGGAATATGTCAAGGTCAGGTTTGGGTCGTCAAAATATAGGCAATGATATGTAGTCATTGTTTTCTCAAAATAATTATTTTTCAAAGAGCTATTCAACGCCACAAAAACTCAAAGAAGTTAATAGAACTTATTGACATGAAATTTAGTGATTCAAGTCTATATGATGACACAACATAAAGAATAAGGCGCAATTATTCAGCCCCTTAATTGGTTGAAGATAACTTTCAAAATTATAATATTAATTGATCGAAGAGATGATAGCAGCCTCTTGTACTTATGTCATCAATCATAAATTGATCATAAATATATATAATGAGCATAGCTTGTTCCCTTAAAATGGTCAAAGCCATTCTAATTCGAGTTAATTTGATGGTTTCAAAGTCTAAACAAACTCAAAATTAGATGTCTTTGATCTTTCAAATCATCATGATAAAATCATTATTTCTTATCATCAACTTAAAAATTTTGGAGTATAATTAGTTCTCATAGTACTTTTTAGAAGTTGTCAATTCATTATTTAAGTGCTACAAGATGCATGATTTTTTATCATTGAATAAGCAATAAGGGAGTTGTCAGTAAGAGCTAACATATGAAAGTTTACAACAAAAGAGGTCCTTGGTATGAGATTCCATGTGTATGTTTAGGTATATTGTACATATTTGAATCATTAGAATGACATCAAAAATTAGACTAAAAATAAGCAAGTCTAAAAAAAGATATCAACGCTCTCCAACTTGTAACCCTTACAATCAAATGTGTGAAATAATTAAATAATTAATTAAATAAACTAGATACTCAACATAAAATTTTACAACTGTAAGTGATAAGTTGCATAATACTTAACAGACAATAAACAAAAATATTTATGATAAGTACAAGTTAAATGATGTAACACTTATCTATATAGTCATGTATTATCTTATTTTATTTAATTAATCATACAAAATATCTAAACAAACATGTAATGATGTTAACTACATTAGTAAGCTATGTATGAAAGTGTTACTAATATGCTCAATATAAGTGGATTAACACAACTACACAGGTTTATAAATTAGTTATTCAAATAACTATATTATATTGATTTTTTTTTTATGTGAACATAAGATTTTTTTAATGAATTTTGGGCACTTGTGGACTAAATAATGGTTTGATCAAGTCGAAAGAAGAGGCAATGCTTCTCAGAGAAGGTTAGGAGAGACATAATAATGGTGTTCTTCGTTGAAAGTAGAAAAGAGCGTGCAACCTTCACTGTGCCACTCATAAGGAGGATAGAAATCATCTACTCAAAGTAAGCAATGTAGATAATGAAATTCCAAGTGAGGTTGCTAAACCTTATTGAATTGTCCTATGCACACCAAGAGAGGAGGGGGGGGGGGAGTGGAATTGGTTATTTAAAAATTTTCTCAATAAAACCTTTTTAATTTTTTAAACCAATCACAAACGTAGGGGTCTCAATATTTGACACAACCCAAAATCCAATCCGAAAAATTCTGGGTTTGGTTCAACCCATTTGCCATATGGGTTGGGTTTGGGTTTGAGTTTTCAACCTGTTTACAAAATAGGTCGGGTTCTAGTTGACCTGAATTGACCCATAGCTAGCATTCGTGTCCCACACACACCCCCCTGCACAATGGTGTTAATATTAGCCCTCATGCTAGTGGCCTCGCATCCCAATTGGATCCCGAATGCCATCAAATATGCATTAATGACCACCACTTAGGTAGAATACCCTAGCTGGTGATGGAATCCTAGAAGTAGCCATTAGAAAACCTACAACGCAGCTTGATTTCAGTGATAATCTTGACCCCCCAAGCACCATCAATCCCCGGCTCGTCTACGACCTCGCCATTGATGACTACCTTGACTTCCTTGTTAAGATAGTAGCTATTTGAATGCTTTACATTTTTGCAACTTATGTAGTTTTGATGATTCCAAACATTATTGTTCAAATATGTAGTTATCTTTTAACAATTTTAGAAGATTTGTATTTGCTCTTGTGTGTACTAACATTTCAGGAAAAATGAACTCCAGACTACGAAGACTTCAAATCAAATTCAGAATGAGATACTTTGTAAAATTTGAAGTTTGCACTTCTTTGTAATTAAATTGAAAGGGAGTGATTGTAATTGAGTGAATAAAAATATACACACACACATATAAGGAGATCATAAAAAATTTATACTGATCGTACTGGACGATATCCGTTCGTACGGGACGATCAGACAGTTATCTCCTATTGAGCACATGGAACGAATAGGAACTTACTTAAAAATTTTTCTAAGTCCTATTCGTCCGGGATGAATTTTACAATCGTCCAGGACGATTGGTTCTCTGTAAACACTAGGGATTGTGTAAAAGGACAACGGTTCTCTGCCGCACCGGGGAGTGGTGAAAAGAGTATGTTGTAAAGGCTTCTCCGCCTTGCTGTGGGTGCAAAAGGAGAGTCACTATTGGTATTAGTGCAATACTCAGAGGGTGCCTCTATGGAGTGGATGTAGGTCTGGTTTTAGACCGAACCACTATAAATCTGGTGTCATTTACTTTTCTGTTTTTACGTTTCCGCATTTTAATTCTTAGTCTTAAAAACTCTGTGGTTGAAAAACTTTTTCTACAAAACTTAAAAGAAACAATTTTTATTTTAGTTCAACATAATTTCAAAAAGAGGGTTTAAAATTTTTAAACTACCATTTCACCCCCCTCTTGGTAGCCTTTGGGACATTAACTTAGGCTTAACAACCTAATTACTAGACTCAACAAGTGGTATCAGAGCTTCGTTTCAAAATCAAAAGTTTGAACTACTTTTTGATTAACGTAGATGGCTACATTCGGAAACCGAAACACACCCGAAGGTTACTCTATCACTAGACCTCCACTGTTTGATAATATTCCTTTTGATTTTTGAAAAACACGCATGTCTACTTTCTTACAGTCAATAGATTATCGCATGTGGATGCTAGTCCAGGAATGTTACACAAAACCAACTAGATTAGTTGATGAAGTTAGGGTAGAAACACCTTTTGCAGATTGGACTATAGAAGAACGTAACTTAGCACAATTAAATGCCAAATGCCTAAATAGTTTCTTTTGTGCTTTAAAATCTGAAGACTACATGCGGGTTTCCACTTGCAAAAGCAAAAAGGACATATGGGATAGACTTTGTATAACTTATGAAGAGACAAATGAGGTTAAGCAATCAAGACTCAATATCTTGTTACATGACTATAAACTATTTCGCATGAAACCTAATGAATCTATTTCTGACATGTACACAAGATTCACACAAATTGTCACTTCTTTGCATGCACTTGGTAGGGAATTAACAAATGCTGAAATGGTCAATAAAATTCTTCGATGTTTACCTACTGCTTATGATGCTAAAATTACTGCAATTACAGAGTCTAAAGATCTAAACATATATTCTATTGACAATCTTCTTGGTTCACTCATTGCTTATGAGCAAGGAGAAAGTAAAAAAAAGATTGATACAGGTGAACCACGAAAGGAGAAAAATATTGCATTGAAGGTGGAGGAGTCAGAGAGTGAACACTCACAACCTGAGGATGAAGATGATATTGTACTGATGACTAGACAATTCAGAAGCTTTTTAAAGAGAAAGCAGAAGAGACGCCAGCAATGGAACAGAGGTAAGTTTAACAAAAATGGCAAGGTTTCTAATGAAGTGATTTGTTATGAATGCAGGAAACCAGGTCATATAAAGACTGATTGCCCAAAACTCAAAGCCACTCCTAGCAAGGAGAAGGTAGAGTTGAAACCAATGATAAAGAAGGGCAAGAAGAAGTTTCAAAGGGCTTTCTGGGCGGACTCAGCTTCAGACTCATCTGAGACTGAAAAAGAAAAAAAAGTCACCAACTTTTGCTTGATGGCAGATAATGTTGAACAATCAGATCAAGAAGAGGTATGTGACTTAACCTATGATGAATTGTTTGAAGTTTCTGAATACATGCATGATGCATATAGGAAAATGAAAAAGATGCATGCTAGTTTAAATTTAGAACTGGAAGAGCTAAGAAGGAACACGAAATCCTTAGGAAAGATCATGCTTTAATAGATGACAACCACATGAAATTACTTGATAAATATGATGACTTGAATAAAAATTTTGAGAATTTAAAATCATCCTATGCTGAACTTGAAAAAGATTTTAAAAATTTTAAGGATGAATCTGAGAGAAAAACATATCGAATCAATTATACAAATCGAATCTTTGAAGATATGAATTCATTCTATAAATTGACAATAAGAGCTCTCGAGGATAATAGGAATCCCCCTAAACTTGAAGATTTTACAAATCCTAAATATTATCCTAAATTTATGAAATCCCTTAGGAGACAATCAAATGGACGAAAACTTAGGAATATTTTTCCTAATGTTAAATGTAATAATTGTGGATTTTTGGGACATATAGCTCACACCTATACTTTAAAGATAAAATTTAATCTGGTGTGGAGACCTAAGATACATAAACCTAGACATATCATACATGCATCTGATTATAAATTGCTAAAAGGTGAACCCAAACTTGTTTGGGTTCCCAGGTCTAACATTTGAGAGTTTTGTAGAAGTGCTCTCACACAAGACCTCGTGGGAGCATATGGTACCTGGACAGCGGATGTTCAAAGCATATGACTGGAGATACTGCTCAATTCATAACACTGGAAGCCAGAAGTGGAGGTAAGGTTACACTTGGACATAATACAACAAAGAAAGTGATTGGATCTGGTATGATTGGAAATTTCAAAAAAAAAATTCATAGATAATGTGTTATTGGTTGAAGACTTAAAACATAATCTGTTAAGTATAAGTCAGCTATGTGATAAGGGCTATAATATAAAATTTTTACCTACTAGCTGCATATTAAGCCTAAATGGAAAAGAAGTACTAAATGGAAAAAGGGTAAACAATGTTTACATGCTAGATTTGAATTCTATTCTATCTCCTACTACTTTTTGTTTAAAAATTATTTCTGATGAATCATGGCTTTGGCATAGGAGACTTTGTCATTCTAGTATGAAAAACCTTAGAAGAATTACCCAAAAGAACTTAGTGAGAGGTATACCAAAACTAGACTTTACCAAGGACCACCTTTGTGATGCATATCAATTAGGAAAACAAGTGAAGTCCTCTTTTAAGTCCAATAAGGATCTTAGAACTAGTAAACTTTTAGAAATTCTTCACATGGATCTTTTTGGACCAGTAGGAACTGTAAGTCTAGGAATGAAGGTATACGGATTTGTTATAGTTGATGATTTCTCAAGATTCACTTGGGTTAGATTTCTTTTTCATAAAAGTGAATCATTTGAGAAATTCAGAAAATTTTCAACTTGGATTCAAAGAAAACTAGGATGTGAAATAATTTCTTTACAAAGTGATAATGGAGGAGAATTTGAAAATGAAAGATTTGAAAATTTTTGTAAAGAAAAAGGGATTGATCACAATTTTTCTACACCTAAAACCTCTCAACAAAATAGGGTTGTTGAAAGGAAAAACAGAATATTAATAGAAGCCGCCCGAGCAATGTTGGCAGAATACTCACTTCCTAGATAATTTTGGGCTGAGGCGGTTAGCACTGCATGCTATGTTCTGAATAGGGTGAATGTGAGATCAAATTTAGAACACCTAACTTGTCTCATTTGCATGTTTTTGGTTGCAAGGTGTTCATTCATAACAATGAAAAATCTGCCTTAGGAAAATTTGATCCAAAATCAGATGAAGGAATTTTTGTTGGATATTCAAGTGTTGGAAAATCTTATAGGGTATTCAACAAAAGAACTTTAGTCTTTGAAGAAACCACACATATTGTATTTGATGAATATGGAAATTTGGAAGAGCCAAATATTGTTGAAGAAGAGATTGAAGAAAACTCCCAAAAGATTGATAGATTAAATTTGGAAGAAAATGTGGTAGAAAATTTAGAAAGAGAAAACCCTTTGGCTAGAGATTTGAGATTTTCTAAAAACCACCCAAGAGAATTGATTATAGGTGAACCTAGTGAGGGTGTTAGAACTAGGCGTGGATTAAACAAGGAACTCAATCATTCAGCCTTTATTTCAACAATAGAACCCACTAATATTGATCAAGCACTTTATGATGAATTTTAGATTTTGGCCATGCAAGAAGAGTTAAATCAATTTGTAAGAAATAAAGTTTGGGAATTAACTACAAGGCCAAAAGATCAAAGTGTTGTTGGAACCAAGTGGGTGTTCAAAAATAAAATGAATGACTCAGGAGTAGTCATTAGAAATAAGGCTAGATTAGTTGCTAAGGGGTATAATCAAATTGAAGGAATTGATTTTGAGGAGACCTTTGCCCCTGTAGCTAGATTTGAAGCAATTAGGATTTTACTAGCCTTTGCCTGTTTTAAAGGTTTTAAATTGTTTCAAATGGATGTCAAAAGTGCCTTTTTAAATGGGCTAATTGAAGAAGGTGTTTTTGTAAAACAACCTCCAGGCTTTGAAAATTCAAAATACCCAAATCATATTTTCAAGTTAAAAAAGGCATTATATTGATTGAAACAAGCACATAGGGCTTGGTATGAGAGGTTGAGCAACTTCCTACTTGAAAGATCTTTTGAAAAAGGAAGTGTGGATACAACTCTCTTTTTAAAGAAATTTGGAAAGGATATACTCATTGTTTAAATTTATGTGGATGATATCATTTTTGGATCTTCAAATAAAAATCTTTGTGATGATTTTTCTAACACAATGAGTTATGAATTTGAAATGAGTCTAATGGGAGATCTAAATTACTTTCTAGGTTTTAGCATTAAGCAACTTGAGAAAGGAACATTTCTTAGCCAAACTAAATATATTAAGGACATCCTCAAGAAATATGAAATGGATAATGCTAAACTTGTTAGTACACCAATGAGTTCCTCAGTTCAGTTGGATAAGGACCTTAAGGAAAAATCTGTTGATCAAAAGAAATATAGATGGATTATTGGATCTTTACTTTACTTGACTGCTAGCCGACCAGATATAATGTTCAGTATTTTCTTATGTGCTAGATTTCAATCAGATCCAAAAGAATCACATTTGACAGCAGTGAAAAGGATTTTAAGATACTTGCTAGGAACTCAAAACTTAGGAATTTGGTATCCAAAGTTTAGTTCTGCATTTGAAATTGTTGGTTATTCAGATTCTGACTTTGCAGGCTATAGAGTGGATACGAAAAGCATTTCTGGAACATGTCAATTCATTAGTTTCTTGGTCCAGTAGAAAACAAAATTCAGTAGCTCTATCTAATGCAGAAGCAGAATACATTGCATTAGGAAGTTATGTAGCACAAGTACTTTGATTAAAATAACAGTTGATTGATTTAGGATTAACTATAGGCACTATTCTAATTTATTGTGACAATACTAGTGCTATTTGCATTTCCAAAAATCCTATTCAACATTCTATAACCAAACACATTGACATAAGACATCATTTCATAAGGGATCATGTATCCAAGGGAGAAATTGAACTCACACATGTTTCAACTGAAAATCAACTTGTAGATATTTTTACAAAACCTTTAGCCTTTGATACATTCAGTACATTAAGAACAAGGTTAGGTGTTATTGATTTGAATGCTTAAATAAAAATATTTTTGCAACATTGATATGTATGTTTTCTTAGTTATTTGTCTTTGATTTTTGTTTTGAATTTTGTGATTTTTGAGTGTTTTGAATGAGTTTATTTTAGAGTCTGTGGTTTTGTTTTTGTTTTCTGTGTTTTGAATGTTTTGTTTGATTTTCTTCAATAAAAAATTCAAAAATCCTAAAATGTGTTGAAATCATCCGGTACGAAATTTTTCGTACTGGACGATATGAGTAAGATTCAGTTTGCGTAATTTGAAACATTTTGAGAGCAGTTTTAATGTAGTTCGTCTGTACGATCTTATAATCGTCCAGGACGAAATTTTTTTTCTCAAACGTCGGGACGTTGTGTTAGTGTTTATTTTAGTATTTGTCTTAGTTATGTTTGTTTATGTTTGTTATTTTTATTGTTGTTTTGATATTATAAAATGATCATGTAATCTTTCTCATTAATATCAAAATATGTCGTAGTTGATTTAAATTTGGTTTGTTTTTGGAATGTGGTTAATCTTTATGAATTTCATTAGTCTTATTTAATCAAAATTGTGCTTAAATTAGATTGTAATTTAAGATTAATTACATTAGAAAATCTAGTCTTTTTAAATTTAAAAGTTGTTTATAACTTGTTATAATTAGAACTTTTAAATTCATGTCTATTCATTTAGACTACATAAAAGTTAATATTATTATTGCAATTTAGATGTTTTCTTATTTTGTATTTCTTTGCTCAAGTGATATTTATGCACTTAGAAATATTTGAAATTTTAGATTATTGATTTTGGAAAGATTTGGTATCAATTACTCTTGAAAATTGTACAAATAGTACAAAAATCAAAAGGAATGCGCAAAGGTTCGCAAATATGAAAAAGAGACACAAAATTAGTCCAATGTCAAAAGATGCACAAAAATGTGCCCAAAAATTTGTAAAAGATGCGCAAAGCGCCACTTGTGGTAATTCACTTCTTTCCAAATTCTTTCAATCTCTTAATTCAAATTGCTCTTATGTTCATTTATATTCTATTGAACTTTGAAATATATAATTTTTATTCATCTCTCTTGTAATGATTTTTTATATTCCAATGTCTAAATTGAATCATATTTTTGATAAATTCTTCTTACTTACAATGTTATATCAATTCTTAAATTCTATGAATTTCTATGATTTACCTAATGTTATTAGTTTTAGATTGCATATCTTATGACAATCACCATTTAGATTAAATTTTCAAATGAATTTCATATAATTACTTACATTTCTTGTCTATTTATTCTTCACTTTTTGTTGTTGTCAAAAAGGGGGAGAAATTATTGTGTTTATATGTTTTGTTTTGATTGTTTTGTTTGCATTTTGGTTTCGTGTTTGACTTTGTGATTTTGTTAAAAAAATTTTTGTTCTTTGCTTCACAATGCCTCCTTATTTTCATATATTCATCAATTCAGGGGGAGTTTAGGAGAATTGTTTAAATTGAAACCATACAAACAATAATTGTTTTGCCATCATCAAAAAGGGGGAGATTGTTAAGATAGTTGCTATTTGAATGCTTTACATTTTTGCAACTTATGTAGTTTTGATGATTCCAAACATTATTGTTCAAATATGTAGTTATCTCCTAACAATTTTAGAAGATTTGTATTTGCTCTTGTGTGTACTAACATTTCAGGAAAAACGAACTCCAGACTACGAAGACTTCAAATCAAATTCAGAATGAGATACTTTGTAAAATTTGAAGTTTGCACTTCTTTGTAATTAAATTGAAAGGGAGTGATTGTAATTGAGTGAATAAAAACATACACACACACATAAGGAGATCATAAAAAATTTATACTGATCGTACTGGACGATATCCGTTCGTACGGGACGATCAGACAGTTATCTCCTATTGAGCACATGAAACGAATATGAACTTACTTAAAATTTTTTCTAAGTCCTATTCGTCCGGGATGAATTTTACAATCGTCTAGGACAATTGGTTCTCTGTAAAATTTTCGTCCAGACGAAATTAAATTATCGTCAATGGCGATTGGTCCTCTGGAAAATTTTCATCCATACGAAATTAATAATCGTCCGGGACGATCTGGTCTCTGGAAAATTTTTGTCCAGACGAAATTAAATTATCATCCATGGCGATTGGTCCTCTGGAAAATTTTCGTCCAGACGAAATTAATAATCGTTCGGGACGATCGGTCCTCTGTAAAAATTTTGTCCAGACGAATAAATTTTCGTCCAAACGATTAACCGACTTAGAATGGTTTTCAACAGTTTCTAGAACCGACCTAGTAATAACCGTTCATACCAGACGAACTTAGTTCGTACGGGACGATCAGCATGTACAAAAATATTTCGTACTCATATTCAAATAGGGTCGTTTCAAAGCGTTTAAGTAAAATCGTTCAGGACGATCCACGATCGTACGGGACGATCCACTGCGTATAGAATTGAATACTTGCAATTTTTGGGCTGTTTTTCTTGTCTTTTGTATAAATAGTCCAAATTAGACTACCACCCAATCTTTTTATCATTTGATCTTCGTGCCTCTTGAGAGAATAGCTAAGGAGAGAGTGTGAGAGTGCATTCAAGGGAGGATTCCTACCATTGGAGCGTGAAGGCTTCACTTGGAGTTCAAAAGTAAGAATCTCTACTTGTGAATTGGGATTACTTCACTCTTTTCTTTCTTCCTTCTAGATTTCTTGTGAGAAGATCTGTCAAGGAGATCCGGTTCGCTGCCGACACTTGGAGAGTGTGAATAGCCGAAGGGTTCGCTGCCTACACTTGGAGAGTGTGAATAGCCGAAGGGTTCGCTGCCTACACTTGGAGAGTGTGAATAGCCGAAGGGTTCACTGCCTACACTTGAAGAGTGTAAATAGCCGAAGGGTTCTCTGCCCACACTAGGAGAGTGTGAAAGGGCGACGGTTCTCTGCCAACACTAGGGATTGAGTAAAAGGACAATGGTTCTCTACCGCACCGGGGAGTGGTGAAAAGAGTGTGTTATAAAGGCTTCTCCATCTTGCTGTGGGTGCAAAAGGAGAGTCACTATTGGTATTAGTGCAATACTCAGAGGGTGCTCTGGGGAGTGGATGTAGGTCTGGTTTTAGACTGAACCACTATAAATCTGGTGTCATTTACTTTTCTATTTTTACGTTTCTGCATTTTAATTCTTAGTCTTAAAAACTCTGTGGTTGAAAAACTTTTTCTACAAAACTTAAAAGAAACAATTTTATTTCGGTTCAACATAATTTCAAAAAGAGGGTTTAAAATTTTTAAACTACCAATTCACCCCCCCTCTTGGTAGCCTTTGGGACATTAACTTAGGCTTAACAACCTAATTACTAGACTCAACATTCCTCAGTGTACTAAACCCTAATTATGCCCTAGCCCTACTACTCATTCCTGCTCGCTTATAACACACTTACGTTCACGTTCGGACTCAGTACACGACATCTACAACGGCGAGTTCATGGGCCGGGTTGGGTTAGCTCAATAACCTACGCAGGTCAGGTCCAGGTTGAAATTCCTAACTCATTTGTAAAATTGGGTCGGGTTAGGATCAACCCATTTATTTCTGGGTTAATTCAAGTTGGACTCGAACCCCACCAATTGACTTTTTTTGACACATCTACACAAACATAATCAAAAGAGCTTAATTATAAAAAATGTAATTTTTCTCTATTCAATTCAAAATAAATATAAGTAATATATTTTTTTTTCTTTTTCCAACAAGAATTGAACCAAACATAACTTGAAAATCAACACACAGATTTGCAAGAATAACAAATGTGAAAGAAAAGAAAATTGTAGGAAAAACTAAAGTGTTGAAAGCTATAAAGTAGAATGAGTACACAAGATTTTATAGTGGTTTGATTAAAATTTTACTTATAATAGCCCGTATGTTAACTCCACCAAATAATTTTTTATAGAGTCAATATACGTCCAAATTAAAAACCATCTTTAACATAGTATTGATATTGTAGTATTTTAATTAAATAATTATTTTTATAATTTAAATATTAATGAAATTTTTTAAGAAATTAGCACTTATATGTATAAGTAGTGATTTTGGGACCATCAAGTGTCCATTTTACAAATTCACCTTAAAAAATATCGTCCCCAATATTTTCATAAGGATTTGACCATAAAATTAACATAAATAAAATTTGTACCATCAAATCACAAATTAAATCAAATGCAAATCAAAACTTGTCAAGAAATCATACAATCATCTAGTTCATTTTATCACATGCCATTTAATTATGCAATCAATTACGTATGCAAAATAATGCAACTTAAGCTACCCATTATACCTAGCACATAATCAATTCTTATAGCTCCTACATCCATGACCTCCAAATCTAAATTTCTCTTTTCATTTCCTCTCTTTTCTCTCAAATTTCTCTTTTTTCTATATTTCATGATTTGGCCAAATGAATGGATAATTAGATTTAAAAAGTATTTAATAATCCTTTAAGATATTTTAATATAATATAATATAATTATTTAATTATATGTGAATTTTATTATTTCTATATTGATTCAATAATCATTTAAACACTACTGCTATGATTAGATCCATGATATGCATATTGCACATTTACTGTATTTTAAATTTTGTTATAGGTTTTGGTGATCTATTAAGCTTTTTAAGCTTATGATATGTGGTTAAATAATTTCAAGTCATGGTAGAGGATTAAGAGCGTGAGACTAGTCAAAATTTCTTTAGGTTTAAGTTCTTTTAATTTTAACTATTCATTTGTACATATAATAGGATAAATATATGATAATTGTATAGATCCTAAGTAGTATATATAATTTTTGGAAATTAAATATGGATGTATATATTGATGTTTGATCGATAATCAATTTTTTAATCTAAAATTCATATAAATTCTTTTTAGGCTTTAAAAATTATATAGAAATATCCATAAAAATTTAGGTTCTTTAAATTTCATGGGTGGCATAGCTACCGATATCAATGTAGTTAATTATGTCTCTCCTAGGATAAATTATTTTATTTAGAAAATAGTGGTGAAGTCGATTTACAAAACAAACAATTAACGGTCCCAAAATCCCCCATTTTTCAGTAGGTTTTAATTTCTTAAGGATTTTTACTAGTTCCCAAAAATTACAAAAAAAATCATGTAATTAAAATATTATAATATCAATGTTATAGCAAATACAGTTTATGATTTGAACTTATATTAACTCTAGAAAAAATATTTGGCTGAGTCAACGTGGTGGAGAAGCCCTTATAATAATCTCTTCTACTAACTTGGTGAGGCAGAGTATCAGAATACTTTTTACCCACTTGGTTAGGTAGAGAACCTTGAAACTTCACCCTCCTAGTGAAGATAGTGAACCTAGAATCTTTTTCATTCTCCTGGTGAAGGCAAGAACCTCAATCTTCAGCCTTGAAGCCTTTTTCCCTTAAGTTACCCATGAGACTAACAAAGACACCCGAAGGAATCAAGGCAGAAGCTTTTTTAGAGTAATGACGTGAACCTCCTCGCAATACTTCTCCCTCTCACGCAACTTATCCTTCTCCCTCTCCAAGATCTTAGACCTCTTAAAGCTCTCTCACAAAATTCCGTCAACAACCAAAGATTTCTCAAGAGTCTAATAATTAAGTTTTTATACAATGCTTCAAATATATCCTAAAATTTTAATTTAGTCAAAAAATTTTGTATAGTACGATTGAGGATAATTTAGTATAATTAGTTTAAAAATCTATTTCGTCCAGTATGTTTTGAACAGCTTTAGGATGATTTGTTCAAGTTTTTCTTATCGATCTTACAATATGATCATGGGATCATATGATACGATTAGTTCAATGTTCTTTAAATCATACAAGACAAACTCTAGGACAGTTGAAATCATATCTGTCATTCATTAAGTACCATTGACATCGTAATATATAATTAATTTAAAAATTAAAGTTTTATCCAATATGAACGATCACCAGGGCAATTGAAAATTGTCTCCCCTAATAGTCTTGTATGATTAACATCGTATTGTAGTATTTGTAATATTAATTAAACCTTAACACTAATTATGGATATTAATTTTGATAAGTTTTCAAATATCGTATGGTATGATCATTTCAAAATTCAACTTTTTAAATACTTACCTAAATCTAATTGACATCTAGGGCTTTCAAATTAAACTGATCATTCAGTACGATCAAGTTCGTATAGTATAATTAGTTTAAAAATATTAATTATATAATTAACCATTTTAAACATTTTTTTCTTGATACATGATCGTATAGTATGATCTGGATCATACAATACGATTAGTTCAAAAAAAATGATCTTCAATTTTCTCACTCTCCTATATGTGCACGGTCATCAAATTAGCATACACTTTTTACAGTATTTTGACTCAAGAAATATACATACTCTTGTAAAATATTTTTCTATTCTACCCAATCTTGAGTCCTGAAACTTTTTGCATGGTGTATGACATACATAAAATGTTAGTACACAAAAAAATGAATATACAATACAAATGTTAGGAGAAATTAAAATGTAATCAATAATATTTGGTATCATCAAAATCACAAGCTCGCGATCCCAGATTACAACAGGTAGTAGGTTCGACATCCCTCTCTAGGAATCAAGCTTTTGCATCTTAAACTTTGATAGTGAATGAGCATTTAAAATATGAATGGAGATAATATTAATTAATTGAGTCTATAATATTATAAGTATACTAAGCAAAGAAGTCTCGATGGTACTCTTCTCAGAAAGATAAGGCTGGTCATCTTGAGATTGAGTTGTAGTGACATCTCTTGGAGTTATGAGACATCAAAGACAGAAATAAGCTACAAATTCTCATTCTAGATGGGCAAAGATGATGAGGAGCACATAGCGAAAAGCATTCAATATGCCCTAGATCACCATTGCTAAATTATCCACTAGGTATTCTCATTGTTCTAAAGTACTGATTTAGTCATTAGGTTAGTTGTTGTGTCAAAACCTTTCATGGTTTTTATAATGATGCATGCTATTGTTCTTATACTTTACCATCATCCATGCCAAGCATACCAAAAAGGATATTGGATCTAAAATTATCCATTGAAAGATAAAAATAATTTTCTTAATAAATAAATCAAACTCAACAAGGAAGAGGGAGATAGAGAGAGATAATATAAGTATTAATGAGTCTTTTAAGGAATTAATTTAAAAGAAAATTGGTTGAACTCAGTTAAAGTTGTAAGATTGAGGCTTCGTTTGTGACGACGTTCTTACTACTTCTTAAAACTACTTTTTAATACAAAAAATTAACGCTTCGTCTGTGATAGCTTCTTTGTTGCTTTCTAAAACGGCTTTCTAGTACAAAAGTTTGAAGAAATTTTTGTACTAAAAAACTGTTTTAGAAAGCAGCAAAAGAAGCTGTCCCAAACGAAGCCTAAATTTTATGGACAAAAAGTTACTTTAAGAAGTAGTAAGAAAGCCATTTCAAATAAAGTTTGAGTTGAATTAAGTTACAGAAACAAAATTAAGAGAAAAATAGGTTTTCAAATAATTTAATGAGATTACCTATAAGATCTAGAATGATTTTTGTTTGTTAGATTTTTTATACTCAGCGTTCAACTAGTGAACCCTTATTTTTCTTGGGTAAATTGAGGATTTGTCCATAAGAAGGCTATACTATTCTTCTACCTTTGACTAATAAGTCATCATATCTTGTTGTACTGAGAAATACACATATTACAAATTAAATATTTTTCCTATTTTTTTTTTTAAAAGAAAGATAAAAATCTAACCACAAGAAAAAAATTACTTGTAATAAAATTTTATTTAATATATTCAAAAACCATTAATTAATTTATTTTAAGATAAATATAACATATATTGTAATTAATTTATCGAGTGTAAATGTTGGTTAGTGGGTGATTAATTGATGCAATTACATTAATGTTCCTTTGTGGTTGTTGATGGATCATTTGATTTTCTATAGGCAAATTTGAAGATATAAAGATGTTTAAAAACTTAATTGAATATAAATTTAAAATTATTAAATTCATTTTGAGATCAAAATTTCAAGTTGGATGGTTGAAGTGGAGGAATGCATCAGGCTTGTTGTGTGATAAAAAGTCCCCCTCAAACTTAAGCATCATATTAAGTTAATTGTTGCAGAGATGAGGATGCTCAAATGGATGAGTGGCTTTACTCTTAGAGACATGATACGAAATGAACATATACGTGAAAATGTTGGAGTGGCTCCTCTAGAAGGTAAGATTAGATAGAGTTGTTTTAGATGATTTGGTCACATAGAACAACGACCTTCCGATATCCGGTTATGAAAGTAAATATATTGGATTTGGCTATTGTTAAGAAAAGTAGAGGTAAACCTAAAAAAGACTTGGTTAGAAAATATTAGACATGACCTTTCTTTATTAGATTTAAATGAGAATTTGACTCTTAACATAACATGATGGAGAAAAAAAGATTCATGCAGTCGACCTCACATACTGCGATAACAGCTTTATATTATTATTGTTGTTGTGAGTTCATTTTGAGATAATATAATATAAATAAAAAATATGTCAGAATATTTTGAATTAATTTATATTTAAGTAGATTAAAAATCATTAGGTTTATTTTTAGATTAGTATTTTATATAATTTTTTTGAATTAATCAATTTGATACAACTTATATTGATATATCATTTAAAAAAAATGTTTAGATAGAAATTTTAATTTAATTATCTTATTATATATACCCCCATCTCAAAAAAAAAATTAAATCTATCATAATTAGTTTTTTTAATAAAAATAATTATAATTAATATTAACATTTTTAAAAATATATTTTTTAATTATTTATATCTCACATTAATTCAGAATAAATTTAAAGTTTAAAATTTAAAAATTAATTTTAATGAAAATTAAAATCTGAATATTATAATTTAAATTTTTAATAAAATATAAAACTTCCTCATAAATGCCCAATGAGCAAATATGAAGATATTAGAATTTGATGGATAACAGAAATAGACGTTGATTGCTATGAAGTTGACAAAAGCCACCAATACCATATATAGCTTTCATTAATTTGAGGAGATATAAAATGGAAACCCTAATCGAAGGTCTATGATGAGTCCCATCTCCCAAGCCAAATTTAACGCACAAGGATTTATGATGGAGTAAACGTGCAAGCCTTGATGTTTGACACGTGAGAATGCTGCCAAATGACAGCTAGCCATGCAACCACACGTGTGATTAATGGAAGTTTTATATAAGAGGAAATAATTCTGTTAAAATGTATTAATAATATTTATATTAATGTTAATTTTATGAAATGAGTTTTAAATTGAGTAGCTCGCATGTTCTTTCCTAGAACTCACCTAGATGTTGATCACTCCACATACAAGATGCGGTTATTTATCCAAGTTTGATGAAAACAAATTTAGTTTTAGCTGGTTCAAATGCGGACATTTGATCGAATTTAGTACACAAATTATTCAAATCTTCCTTCACATATATTGGTCCAACGATATCTTTCTCTACCAGTTTGTTGCATGCTGGCAATCCCGAGTTGTGTCTAGCTACGGGGACCCTCCTCTTCTCCATATACACTACCAATCTTATCATTGCATTTCCCAACAAAATCCTCTTATCCTCACACTGCCACTCTCGTCGAAACCTTTTCCTATTGAGCTCTTGTTGTGAAATGTTCTTTTCTTCATATACCATTGCCCCTGTCAGTGAAACTCCATTGAGCTCTCGTTGCTCAATTCTCTTCTCCTCCTATGTTATCAGTCCCATCGATATACCCTTGACGAGCTATGTACTTACCTAGATTCAAACTAAGAATCATTTAATATTTGAATTTGAATTTGATCGAAACAATTTCTTTTAGAATGAACTTCAATAAATAATTATAAATATAATAAGGATAATTTTATCTAAAATAAATTTAACGAAATATTTTTTAAAAAGAAAATAATGAACTTGTTTATACAATTATAATCATTACGAGTCATATAAAATTAAATTTTGATAAAAGAAGTAGACGATGATTGTATGAAGTTGACATGAAAGATTAAATGATCATAATTATAAGATGGAAACCTTTCTCAAAACTCTATTGCCACTCCATCTCCCATGCCAAATTTAACGTACAAGCAATTATGGGAGAGCAAGCGTGCATGGTTCGATGTTTGACACGTGCGGATGCTGCCAATTGACAGCTAGCCATGCAGCCACAGGTGTCCTCATAGACAGTATTAAATATAAGAGAAAATAATTCCTTTCAGATATTCTAATGCGTGTTTTTAACTTTCTATTAGGATGATACTAATTTTATTATATGCTTTTAAAGTTTTGTCATATATTATACATTAACATAATTAAATTATTAGAAAATGTAAATTAAATTTAAATGATAAATATAAATACTTTCATAATAATAAAATTAAATAGAGAAAAAGAAAATTTAAACACATAATATTTAAAATTATGTTTATATATATATATATATATATATATATATATATATATATATATATATATATATATATATATATATATTAATGCAAAGCTATCTATTTACTCGTATACCACTAAATTATAGAAAGTTAGTAAAACTACATAAAATCATTTGATTTTATATATTTAGGGTAAAAATATATTCATATTCTGTTAAAAAAAATGTGTTGCTTAAACAAGTAGAATGTTATTAAGGTTAAGTTCATGCACGTGATATGGCAATACACTTGAGACTTGAGGAGGACAAAGGGCGATGAACCTTCTCCTCTTCCGAGAGTTATGAGCATTGAATATTTGGAATTAAAGCAATCTATGAGGAGTGGGACATTTATTTGGGACCTTTCAGATTAAGATGAGCTGTCGTAGTCAAGGTGATGGCCCACAAATAATGCTACATTTGATGTTGGCTAGCTAGCTTCTAGTCGCAATCTTTTCTTTCTTGCATGCATCAACTCATTGATGAAAGACCTTTGTATTTTTTTTTTTCCTACAAATTTTTTATTCAATTGGAACCATTATAGCTTTTTTAATAAAAATGATTAATGAAAAGTTGATATGGAAATAGTTATTTTTTTAGAAACAGCGGTAAAAAAAAATTTCGAGCACCAAAAATTATTAAAAGCAATGAAAAAATAGTGATTAAATAAAACAATTGTGATTGCTATTTGAAAAGCAAAGTAGTAAGAAAGTTAACTCAAAGAAAGGCATAATCATAATAGCCTCTGTGATGCTACTATTCTTGAGTTTTTGGATAGGAGCAATGATTTTAAATTCGTGGATGCTGAAGGTTTGTCCATTTGTTGCTCTCGAGCCTGGGGTGTTTTGGGTGAGTGGATGTTGGGCTGTCTTCACAATCACTTGCTTTATTTGCTGGAGCTTGGGTATTGGTTTATGGGGTTCCTTAATACTTTGGGTTCTTGGCTGCCTAGTTGTTATTTATTGAAGCTTAATTTCATGGTTCTTTTCGGCCTGCTCATCTCGCCTTCCAGCTGCTTTTATTGCTAGTTTTGTGTGAATTCCAGGTTGTATGGTGATCGGTTCCTGGGGAGTTTTGGTTATCTTTGTCAGGTGGATGGGGTGAGATTGAGTAGGGTTTTATGTCACTGTACGTGCTGCGGGAATGCCTTAGGTAAGATTGAGTGGCTTTTGGACAATCCTAATAAGGCTATGCGTATTAATTTTACTCTGAGCTCTGACTATCTAAATTCTAAGACTGGCTTCACTTTGGTCTCTGTTATTGATTGTTATTCGAATTACTTTCTTTCTCAAATTGGTTTTGCTTACATTTTTGTTGTGTGTAGCCCCTTCTTTTGCAGATTTACTTTTTTTCAAGGGAAACTGATGAAGATGGGTCTCAACTTTTTGGGTAGAAAGACTGAGCTTAAAGCCAATTTTTTTATCTTTCTTTTTTGGATGTTGTGCTTTAGCATCAGTAACATGTTACTAGGGTTACTTGTTCTTTTTTGTAGTGGAATTAATTGGCTTGTATGTTCTCTTTTTCCTTGTTTTGTAGCTCATTTGAGCAATACATATATATATATATAACTGATTTTTATTTCAACGTGTAAGACCCTCCGTGGGTTTTTATAATATATATATATATATATATATATATATATATATATATATATATATATATATATATATATATATATATAGGGTAAAATATGGGCAATGCCCTTTCCATTTATCAACCACTAGTTACATGTGTAAGAGGAAAGAGAAAATAAAATACAAATAAAAGCAACAAAGAGATGCTACAGATAACATAATAACTCAAAAGAGAAAAAGAACAATCTAACCTGGGGTTAGATGGACTTAGTAAAATGAACTGCTGGAGGAAAAATTCCCCTGGTTGCAAAGATAATATCAGTTGCCCCTGTAATGAGCATAAAAAAGTTGTCGTCTAAGGGGAAAAGAGCAATTCGAACATCATCGCCCACAAAAAAGCTGTACCCACCAGCCGTTTGGGAAAGAAAAAGGCAGCCAAATGTTCCAGAGAAGCCAAGAACAAACTGAGAGAATAACAATTTCCCACTAGAGCATGTTCGAGCAAGTCTAATAGATATTCCAATTTTTTCCATATAGAAATTTTCAAAAACACAGCCTTACGAATCATGTGAGATACCATGACAATAGAGGCATGAGAATTACCAAACTTCCTCTCATTTCTTTCTTTCCGAATCATATAAATAGAGCATCAAGCAAAGAGGTAGTAAAAATGCCAAAATTTAACATTAGCCATAGATAAGCTATCCAACACCTGAAGTAAATTTGTCCTGAGAAGGTGGCTTTTGAGAGAAGGCATCAAGTTTGTGATGATTGCAAAAGTAAAGTCACACTCAAAAAATAAATGATTAGAAGATTCGGCACAAGAATTGCAAAGTACGCATTGCAGATTAACAGAAATTCCACTAAGAATGAGTTTGTCCACAGTTTTTAAACCATTGAAGATTGCCATCCAACAGAAGGAAGAGAAACGTAAAGCATGCTTTTTGTGCCAAACCAATTGATGCCAATTAACCGAGGGAAGATATTTATAAAAAAAGTTAATAAACTTGCTTAGACCCTTAGCTTTATCATCCTTCCAATATAAGCAGGTAGTTTTATCTACATAAAGTAGATTAAGAATGTCCATGACAGCTGTGGGGGGGTTAATGGGAATTATCCACCCCTCATCATTCAGTAAAACATTAATGGAAGCATTTAAGGGAAAAATCCCTTGTAGATGAGATAGCTTGAGTACATCCTCAATCCTTTTTCCATTGATCCAATAATCCCAATACAGAGAAATTGGAAAAGAATGACAAACATTATAAATCAATTATTCTCTTGCAGTGGCCGCATGCTTACATATAGATTTCCATAAAGGAGAGGTTTTTGAAGGGGGAGATTTCCATGGTGAAATGTACTTAGCAAAAAGCCACTTGGATAAGAAATTTCTATTGTTATAAATCCTAATGATAAGGACACATTGATAGCTGAAATATAAAGCTTGAAAGGAAGGTAAGCCAAGGCCCCCATGATGTTTGGGTTTACAAGTATTTTTCCAGGAAATCATATTCATTTTCTTACCGGAGGCATCACCAGAGTAGAGGAATTTAGCATAGAGTTTATCAATTTTCTTCAAAATATATTTGGGTATAAGCGCGCCTCTAATCCAATACGCAATGGTATTCCAAATCGTAAAGTGAAGGTATTGAAGCTGCCCAACAAAGACAAGCTTTTAGCTTTCCACCCAGATAGTTTGTGGCTAATAATTTCCATCAAACCCGTAAAATAAGCTACTTTTAGATTATAGGATGATATAGGAATACCAAGATACTTGATGCATTTGAGGGAATAGGTATTTTAAGAATGTTAAAGATGGCAATTGCATTGGGACATTCAGAAGGAAGAATGATAGAGCTCTTAGTATAATTAAAGTAGAGGCCAGTAGCAGCAGCAAAAGTATCCAAAATATGAACCATATTTTTGCAGTTATCAACATCAGCCTTACCAAATATGAGCATATCATCAGCATATAAAAGATGGGAAATGCGAACATCTCCGACCTAAGGTGCGTGAAATCTAGAGTCATTATCCAACAGACAGGAAAAAGCATCCATAACCACACTGAAAAGTAAAGGACTAAGTGGATATCCTTATTTAATACCCACAGTTGATGGAAAGTATCCCTCTAAACAACCAGCAATGCAAAGAAAAAAACTAACATCATTAATGCAAGCTTCAACCCATTTAATAAATTAAGGAAAATCCTTTTGAAAAAGTCTGGCAGAGATAAATTCTCGAGAGACACTGTCGAAAGTCTTTTTAATATCAAGCTTGGCACACATGATCCTTTGGTTGGAGGAAATTCTAGAATGATATAACAATTCTTTAGCAAGAATGATATTATCAGTAGAGACTCTCTTATGAATAAATCCTATTTGATTCCCTTTAATAATAATAGGCATTATGGGTTTGAGACGGGAGGCCAGAATTTTTGTTATAATTTTGTAGATGGTGTTGCACAATGAAATAGGCCAGAAATCCGATAAAGAAGAAGCACGACTGTTCATGGGGATGAGTGTAATTGCTGTATTTTTAACAACCCGTGGCATGTAAGCACTACGGAAAAAAGCCTTGACGGCTTTGCAAATGGTGGGGCCAGTGATAAGCCAAGTGCTCTTATAAAATTCAAAGTTGAACCCATCAGGTCCAGGAGCAGAGTAGGAGGCTCCTGAAAAAATCACCTTCTTAATTTCTTGATCAGAGAGGCATAGTAAGGCTATCCATAAGGTCAGGCTGGAGATAATTCCCCTTTGAAAAAAACACTGATATCAACAGGCTGATGAGATTGTGTATTGTAAAGGGTTTGGAAATGATTAATGGCAGTCCTTACATTATCAGTATAAGACAATGAGGTAGACGACATAATGAGAGAAAGAGCAGCTTTTTTTGTAATTTCTCCTAATATGAATTTTGGAGAAAAGAAACTTTATGTCGTCCTCACCATGAGACACCCATTTAGCTTTTATCCTTTGCACAACCTTAGAGGTCCAATTGGAAGTGGCATCCGCTAATTGGGTATTGATGTTTTTGAGTGCAAGAGAGATATCATGATTGTTACTATCCTTACTCAACATACTAAGTAAGTCATCTTGCTTTTGCTGAAGAAAATCTAAGTGCCTACCCAGATAATTGGAATTGGCCCAATTATTCTCTTTTATAGAAAGCTTCAATAGTTTAGGTTTGTGATAGATATCAACCAAAAGATGCCCAACACACTTGTCAGAGAAGACAAACATCAAGGTCATCAAAAATTGATCATTTTTTGTCCAATAATTCTTATAAAGAAATCTGTGAGGGGAAGAAGTACTTTCACCCTCTTGGAGCACAATCAGATAATGATCAGAGCAAGAGGGGCTTTTAATCACATAGTGAGAATTGGGAAAGGGAGTTAACCAATCATCATTTACCAACATTTGATTTAGCTTGATATAAATAGGCTTATACAGCCTCTGATTGAACCAAGTATATGAATTACCCATAGAAGCAAGATCTTTAAGCTTCATGTTGAAAATTGTAGCATTGAAATCATGTAGTTGGCTTTAGATTAAAGCATTACCCCCAAGTTTTTTGGTTGGAAATCTACAATAATTAAAATCTCCCATTAAAATCCATGGGAGATCCCCCATGGGATCAATAGAATTAATATCCTCCTAGAGCACTTTTTATCTCCTCAATACTATTGGTAGCATAAATAACAGATAAGAGAAATGGTTTAGAAGACCCAAAAACAACCATGCCAGATATCATCTGAGAAGAGATAAAAGAGGGATCAAAGGATATCTGTTCCAGGGTCCACTTAATCCAAATTTTGCCAGAGTTAGCGCAATGGAAATTATTACAATTATCTTCTTGATCAAAAACCAAATGATTGTTGAAGAAAAGAGAATCAGACAAAGCTAAGAGGTGAATCCTATTTTCCAAAATGCTTAACATATCAAGCCTCAAAGATTGGGCTAGTCTCCTACAGCAGAAAACCTTATCAGGGGAGGAGAATTCTCTGATATTCCAAGCTGCAATGGATGGAGAAATCATTTATTTTTGGCATTTGGGAGTTTTTTTGTCCTCCCCCTAGAGGATTTTGTTTAATCAAAAGTGAAAATTTTGCTAGATGAGGTATCCTGGATCTCACCATTAGAGAAAGAAGAAGTATTTATGGAGTGAAAATCTTGCTCTATGTTATAATGCTGAAGAGCACTAAATTTGTTTTTTGATTGATCTATAGTGGAAACCAATGAGGAGGGCACCTCCTCAGGATGCCCAATGATTGGCGGTGGGGGAGTTAAGGTTTGGAATGGAAGATTATTGAGGAGAGGCTGAACCACGGGGTTGAATGATTGGCTTGTAGAAGTTGCTATTGTGGGAGGGTTGGTAGAAAAACTAGGAATGGAGTGATGATTATCTGTGGTGATCAGAAGGGTATGGGTGGAATTCAAGATAACTTGTGGGGGGATGAGGCTGATGGTGGGAGGGGGATGATTGATGGATGAGTTCTAAGGAGCCGTATCAGGCTTGAAAGTAGAAGAGGCTTTGATGGGGAATTTAGTGACATGAGGAGAAGTGAGCTGGGTGGAGTGAGTAGGGTTATAGCCTTTAGGGGCAGCAGGTTGGGAGTGCTGCCTATTTTGAGGTGGTCTAGAGAAGCTATGACCACAGTTAGGAGGCTTAACAGAGGGTTTAGGGATAGGATTTGAGGGGCATTCTGTCACAGAATGAGCTAGGGAATTACAGAGAGTGGACAAGTCTAGTTTCCACTCATATTGCACCTTAAGGTGAATAACCTTATCTTCCAGGGAGATAGGGATGAAATCTGGGAACTTTGAAGCTGCAGACACTTTAATGCAGATGCGTACATATGTCAATCTTGTCTTGGTGGTGGTTAAAGAATCAATCGCAATAGGTATACCAATTTTTTAAGCAATTCGTGAAATACCTTCAAAATTCTAGCATACCAGTGGAAGGTCGACGAACTTAACCCAAATAGGGACAAAAGTAAAGTTTTCCCTAGTCGGTTGAAAAAGGGGAGACCATTTTTGGAAGACAAAAGGTTTTCCTAAGAAATATCAGGCTCCTTTCGACCACACCATATCAAGATATTTTGCATCATAGATTTTGAACAGAAAAAAACCAGCACTGAGAGCAATGAGTTGAAATGTACCTTTGAGTTTCCAAACTCATTTTTCCACTGAAAGAAGAGATTCATAGTAAGGCCTCTTACCAAGGGAGTATCCAACCAGTCAAAGGTCCAATTTGGGGCCGGCCGTAGCAATTTTCTCCTTATTGAATGGAACAATCTCTTCTGGAGTATCCAAAAAAGAGATTAGAATGGTGGAGGTAGAGGCTTTAGGAGTGGCCACGTTGTTAGACCAAAGACGGTCTAAAATAGCGGGAGTAAGCGAGGTAGAAGGCGAAGGAAGGGGAGAAAATCTTGGGGGGGGGGGGGGTCCATAAGGAGTGAGAGGAGAACCTGGCCACCGGCAAAGGCAGGAGCAAGACCCGGAAGGCGGGAGTGAGAAGTAAAAAACTAGGCGCCGCAAGGGTTTTCTCCAGACACTTTAAATATGCCTTTTTATTATATTTCATAGAGTAACTTTTAAAAGCTAGAAGTTTAATGTGACTCAAAGAAGAGAAGAAAGTTGCATATCAACATTCTAAGAATATACAACTTTGTAGTATTCTTGTAAAAGTAGGATATTCATATTGTCTATTTTTTAGCTTACAAACGCTTCTCCTTGACACCCAAACATGAATGGTCTTCAATGGTTTAAGAATTGAGAAATATTTATATTAGAGATCTTCTATAAGAAGATTGAGTAACAATATAATAAAAATGAAAAACAATCTCCTTATGTAGAGCTGGATAGGCATGCATCTTTAGATGATGCAAGAAAGAAAATTAGTAATGATCATCTTTAAAGCGCTCATATTAATAGTTCTACTCTTAGATGTATTATGATATTTTTCTCTCCACATGAAAAGCTTGATGATTGTTATTCATATCAAAGCTTATTTTGAAGGTAGAGCAAAAGATTAATTAAATATTGAGTAAAATTTTATGAAGTGGGATCTGATTCAAATTTACTTGTCCCTTATATTTTTAATGCAAAGTGCATCAAATTTGTTTCTGCATCTAATGTCCGTCTTTAATAAATCTACATCATTCATTTTTCATATAGAAAATAAAGACTAATGTTTTGAATTTCTCTAATAAGATTCATAATGATTTTGTTTTTGCTCTTAAATGTTTCTATATTTTCCAAGAGGAGGTTACTTCTTGAGAGGATGTTGCAATGTCTTAGTTTAATACTCTCAATCAACTACTTGATCAATGCCATGTGCAAGGCTAAAATGTCTTATAATTCTTAAGAAAATGCAATGAATACACTTTAATTTTCTCTCTATTTCAAAAGTCTACAAGTATGATATTTATTTTAAAATGTATTATCGTTCTATCCTTAAACTTTCTTTCTCTTATTCCTCTTGTGTTAGCAAAGCATTTCTTCATCTTTCTTTACTTTCCATGAAGCACATATGGAGTTCTTCCTTTGGCTTAGACTTTGTTTGGAACAACTTTTTTATTGCTTTATAAAACTGCTTTTTAGTACAAAAATTTCTTGAAATATAAATTTTTGTACTAGAAAATTATTTTAAAAGCAGTATGAAAACCATTCCAATCGAAGCCTTAGTTTTTTATAATTTGATCCAACAAGCTACAAGCAAGAAATAATCAACAAAAAGTGTAATCAATACAAAACTTGCTGAGGAGAAGGATGCTACAATAATATCGCATTACTTCTTTAACTAGCGCTCCTTCAATGAACTATCCTCTTTCTAGCATTTGGAGAAATTCGGCTCCTTCAACTCTAATTCCTATTGTTCTTGTTTGCTTGACTTTAGGGTTCACTAATATTCTAAATTTATCAACAAAGGGTCTTTTGGGTTCACTATTTTTTTATTTTAAAGTTATTTTTAATTTATCAATATTTATATAATATCTTAATTTTTATTGAATATAGCATAGGCATTAATAGAAGGCGGTAGCAAAGTTAGCTTATTGCTAGCAACGGGCGATGGCCATAGTGATTTTCATTTATAAAAATGAAAACACATAAAAAATACAAAATATTATTTTGATAATTTTAAAAATTATTCGATTTATTTTAAGAAAATGTAAAAATATGAATCAAATATCTATATTTTCAAAAACAAGAAAATTTCTGAACAGCCCCTAAATATTTTTCAAACAATTAACATAAATAAAATCTGTCAGAATAAATTGGGCAAAAATATCTCAAAACCTTCCAAAAATTCTACCCACTCTCAACATTGTCAATATAAGAAAATATAACTTTCAATCAACAGAAGATATATCTCATTTTTCAGTAAAAAAAAGGCAATTTGGAAGATTCCAAACAAGCACTGTTTGATCAAAAATAAAAACTCTCAAAAATCAAGCTAAAAAGACAACTTTTTTTGCTTGAGATTAAAAAACAATTGCATTTTTTTGTGACAGAATGTTCCCTAATATAAAAGTAATGTCATGATTATGAATGCTAAAGTCATAATTAATTATGAATATTCTTTGTCATCACTAACTATAAACCATATTTGTAGAATCAAATTACTCAAAAGTCCATATCATCTAAAGTACTTTCATTCATCTAAGTAGAAATGTATTGATTGCATCATCCAAAGTAAGAAATTATAGTCATTTCAATGCACAGCTTCCAATGAGAAAAGAATCAGCTGCTTTTCATTTAGGCCATTAAAGGCAATGCACATAGACTCGAACCTTCTCTTAGTTGGAAGAGCTACCAATAGCCAAAAGAATCAGCTGCTTTGTGGCTATTGCTTGATTATTTGTGGCAAAGCATTACCAAATTAAACCATAGCAATAAAAAACATTTAAATAGCATATTTTCTATCAATAACATATTCAGTTTTTTCTTTATCTTTATATATATATATTATTCTGCAAGTAAATAAAAAATTTTCTTGTACAATTTAAATAGTTAATCAGTTCTCTCTTAACTGAGTTTCAAATATTACCATGATCACATTATCAATTTTTCATTTGTAGTTATAGCCCATTATGAGAAAGTATAGAAGCTATTTATTTTTATGTATTAGAAATGTAAAATAAATGCAAGTTTTGAAATTTTAAGTATTTCGTTCCAAGTAAAATAAATACAAAGTCAATTTTTTAAAAAAATTGAAATACGTCCATTAAACTTTTTCGAGATAATTCGAATGAGCCCATGAAGTAGATAGTTTGTGGACTATGATCTCTTTGGAATCCTGATAATGACTCGTAACCTTGATATGACCCATCCCTACAACCCATTGACTACAACCCTGCTACAAATCATGTTTGCGTTCGAGACACTGACAACCACACAACACGTCAGTAATCTACAACCCAACTTGTACCCTATATTGTCCCCACCAAACACTTTGTACCCCCTTAGCAACCCATATCCATAATTGTTACGAAGACCCAACCCAACCCAACAGCCAATGGTGAAGCTAAAAAATTTTGTTAAAGAGGGCCTAAATTTATTTTGTCAAAATTTTCATCAAATTTTTTCACCTGGGCTTGAGATTGACATAAGTAGTTTTAATTTTAATTTTTTCAATTTATTATTTAAATAGATAAAATATGAATATAAGATTATTAAAAATTTACAATTTATAACGAATGCTCTTCATATTCTAAAAGAGTTGAATGACTTCATTATCAATACAATCTACTATTTCTTTCTCAGTATAAGTGATTAATATATCATTCAATCATTGATCTCTGATTCTATTTTGTAGCCAATTTTTTATAATATTCATGAAAAAAAATTCTTTCTAACTCCTATTATTGCAACATGCAACATTAATGCTAATTTCAATAGTTTGAAAAACAAAAGGATATAGAATATCCTTCTTACTTTAATTCATTTTTTAAATAAGAATTTATATTTCTTTTAAAGAAGAAAATTGTTTATTAGATCGTATATCCATAATATAAATGTCAAATTAATTTTCAAGAATCACGTGATCAAAAGGAGTAAAATCAGTTAGATAAAATTACCATTCTAATCTACTTGTTTTTATTGAATACCTAAAATATATTATTATGATTCAAACAGGCAATAAATAAAAATAACTCAGTATTTACTTCTATAAAATGATTGTTCAGCTCTTAAAGTTGCATATTAATGTCTGTGTAGAAAATTTCAATCCAAAAATGATATAAATTTTTTTTGTTTTAAGCTCTACGACAATGGCGTCCACAAGTAACCTATTAATAATCTATATGTAGAACATTTATTTGTTGTTGCTCAAAAAATGATGTTATTTTGATAACAAAGTCTGCCCACATATTATCTCTCATATCTTATAATCCCTTTTTATTTTCATATAGAAATAGAGCCACATCATTTATATATTTATTATGTTCATCCAGAAACTATACCAATTCAAGAAAATTGCCTTAATTTTTTTATTTAGGAGACTAATGTTTTATTGAAAAAATATATAGTTTTGAAAAATATTAATTTTCTTTGGGAAAGATTAAATTTTTAAAATTTTGAAATTGAACACGTCATTATGAATAATATGTCATCTCAGAAGACGAACATATCATTCCCTAATGGGTTCAAATTTTAAAACTTTGAATTTCTATCCTGGTTATCATAGTCAAACTCAGGAAAGAATCACATTCGACCCTAGAGGGTCAAAATGGAATTTAATCGAGTATTTGATTATGCTAATCCGGATAAAAGATCATTAATTTCATAATCAAAACCACGATAAAAATTGATATATCTCTCCGAAGAAAGAAGATATCAATCACTATCGATCGTTTGAAAATGACGGTAATGATCGTCAGGTTTGATTTTCCCAAAGAGAGTTAATTGAGGTTTTGAAAAATTGATTTTAAAAATCTGGTCTGGCTTACTAAATCTCCTACAAGCGCAAGCCATCGTAGTTAATTACATCATAGGAAAATGGAGTTTCCTATGAATACTCTCGATTAAAATAGCGATAAATTTTTATTTAAGATTTCAAAGATTGATATCAAAAGAGTTAAGGGTTGGAATTTTCAATCGAGATTGGTACAAATTTGAACACTTATTTCTGGAGTCAAAGGAGGAAAGATAGGAGGTGTTTTAAGATTATGAATTACTTCAGAAAATGCCTCAGCCTATCTTAAGTGTTGGGCTTGAATTTGATTGAAAGTGATTTAAGTTCAATGGTCAATTTTATTAAAAAGTAGGGGTTCAATTCCTGAAGGTTGAGGTCTTATAGCTCAAGCTTGCCTCAGAACCTGTCTAAATTGGGTACTAAAAAGTGACACGAACCTAACTAATGCAGTGCAAATCTGGACTTACCCCAGCCTAGATTGAGGAGCCAGCTAAACCACCTAGGCGCTTTAAAATCATGAGTCTGGTCTTTTAATGTTGAGTGGTAGGGACATTATTTAACAAAAGTTTAGAGGAATGAGGTCGACATCTAGAGCAGATCCTTAATTGACCCCTTAACTTATGTCAGGTATTTAATGTCTGAATAAATGTAATTAAAATTGAGAGCTTTTTAAATTTTTTGCTAATACGATGCATGCTAATTGACTCAGTTAAATGATTTAATTTGAATTAAGATTTTTGAAATGAGAACTCTCGACGGTCCCGAGCTTACTTCTTAAATTCATTAGAGTTTCTATATGAGCTTAAAATTTTTAATTTGATTTAATAGAAAAATTTTGGCAAGTCCTTAAGAGCCTACGATTGGGTTCCAGGCTAAATCAAAATCGACATGCAAGGTCGCCAAAAAACTACAAAAAGCAGGCAATCCTATATCGCAATCAACATCAAACATTAATCAAATCAATTATATTAATATTCAAACTTAAGTCCATAGGCAAGTGCCTTTAATATTACATCTCAGAATTATAGAAAAGTAACGTGGCCGGGCACCAGTGATAACAACCCTGATTTCTAATTCTAAGACTTAAGTGACTTTGAGATTTGGGATTCTTCTCGTTATCCACTTCTTTATCCATAAGCATCTTGATTCGTCTGTTCTGGATATCCAAATGAAAAGAAACTCCCCCTTGAATAGGGTGTTATCTTTCCTCTTTAGATATTTGAAGAGCATCCAAACTTGATCTTCCAAATGGACGAAGACTCTCTCCTTTAGGGATGTCTTCTTCTCTTTGGAATTCAAGTTGGATCTAAACATCCTAACTCAAATCACTTTAAATATAACTCAAATTATATCAAATTACATTAATTAAAATTAAAAGATCTAGACTTTATCCTACAGGGTTATCCTAATATTTAGGAGTTATATATAATCCCAAGCAGTTATAATTGATCACAACCAGTTGATATATTTGAAATTTAAATGCTCAACAGAGTGCAGTAAATAAATAAATAGACAGTCAATCAATTCTAAGCTAACAACCAGCATGCAGTGAAAGCTCGAAAACCAGGCACACAGTAGAAAAGTAAACATCGGCCTAGCCTAAAACTAGAGTTGGTTGTCCTAGCAAATCATCTAAAGTGTATAAGATAGGTAGTGTGGTTTGGATATGTCCTTTGGAGGAAAATTTGTTAAAGTTGTTTGAAGTTTGATTGGTTGGGAGGCTCAAAAGAATATTTAAAATTGAGTTTAAATATTAATGACTTAAAGTTAATTTTAAGATTAATTCTTAATTATTTGTTGGATACAATCTTTATTTCTCACCGAGGTCATAAAGTTTATTTCACCTTTCTTGGGGCTAAGCAAATAGTTTCGTAGGTCTGGGTTACCTAGTGGTACCCGATATAATTAAGTAATTTAAGTTGATTAAAGTTTAAAAGTTAATGAATTTTAATTAAAGTTGATTGATTATTGACTTTGAGGTTAATTAAATATTTTGAGAGTTCTAGAGTTATTTTTGCGTTTTATGAATTTTTGGATTATTTTAATCATTTAATTAAGGGGTCAAAAGTTGACTTTTTAATTAAAAGTGTTTTCTAAAAAATTAATATTTTATTAAAATAATAAACCTTAATACGATCAGTTAGAATATAAGTACACTGAAATTGGATTTTTCTGGATTTTATTATGAAGGTTTGAAGATTTGATTTCATTTTGACTTAAGGTTGACCGATTTGTTGACTTTTTGACTTTGACTGATTTTGGAAGGTTTGAAACTTTTAATAAATACTAGACTTAATTTTGAGTTGAATGCAATTGAGTTTGGTCAATTTGGAGTTTTCTTGACTTAGTTATGATTTTTCTAAGTTTTTGTATTTTTTAGAATTTATTTAATTGCTTAATTAAAGGTTTTTTCTTGAGTTTGCTCCGAATGAACTTCCAACTTCTTTAAATCAACTCCAAAGGTTAGGGATGACCTAAGGAGAAATTCTCAAGTGTTTGAGAATTTTTTGGAATTTTAAATATTTTTTAATTAATTAAATATTAATTTTCACTTAAAATTAAATTAAAGCCAGATTTGATGTCAAATTGAGTTGGTTTCAATTTTCTATGATTAAGGGTTTAATTCTGGTCAGTTAGAGAGGTTGTTTGTATTTTTTAGATTTAAATTTGATTTATTATAAGTTTTAGAAGTTTTAATGCTTAATTAAGGGGTTAATATTGACTATTTTAATTTTCTGACTTAATGAACTCCAAATTTGATGAGATTTGAACCTAAGGTTTATAATGTCACTAAGTTTAATGTTCTCAAGTTTCACCCCTATCGGGTGTGTGTAGAATTTCCTAGGATTTTTTAAGTTGACTAGACCTTGTCCTTAATTATTTTTCATGTTCAAATTGGCTTGAAACTTGGTGTATCTAACCCTAACACATATGCATTTACAACACATAAGTTTCACAGCAAAATGCAGAAAACTTAGGGAGTTATTAATTTTCAAAATTTATGGTCCAAAATGGACCCTTTTCCTTAAAAATTCACATCACAAAAATATGTTGGGTATCTGACCCTAGAAAAATCAATGAACATGACTAAGATACCCAATAATCTTCCACCAAAATTTGGACTCCAGTTGACCACTGGATTGTGAGAAAATTGCAAAAAAATAAAATTCAAATAAGCTCAAATATCTCACAATACAGAAATCAAATCAACTTAATTTTAATTTTAATAAATACTACATTAAATTATATTTCCAATGAGCCCTAAAACATCCAATTTGGTGAAAAATTCGTTTTTCTATAAATTTTTGAAGATTTTGACATTTTTTGAATTTTTAGGACCAATTTTGGTCAAACCAGCCATCGGCGCCAATGATTGGCACCTGATCGGCAGCGCTGAATGGCGACGTTCCATGTGGCGGGCTGGGTCCAACCACTTAAACACGTCAAACGGCTGGATCAACCGTCTGATTGACCGCGGGAGGAACCAAAGGTCCAGATCGCGCCACGTCAACACCTGGACAGCGGAATGACACAAAATTTGAACTGTAGCTAGAGGGCAACATGATCTAACAATGCTTGGAATTTGGAGGCTCTATGCATTGTAAATTTGCTATAGTTTCAAATTAAAATTTAAACTTCAAATGGGCATAACTTAAATCCAACAGTCGGATTTTCGATTTGTTAGGCTTGTTGGAAAGCTGCTAAGATTCTCTTCAACATTGTAGAAGATCGTAGGAGCTGGATCTGGATGGATTTGAAATTATTCTTGAATCACCTGATTCTCTCTCTAGATTCCTCTCTCTTCTCAAATTAGAGTATGGAGGCCAAGATCTGGTGGGGGAAGGCTTCTCAAATTAGAGCTTGGAGGCTGGAATAGCTTTTTGGATGAGAGGGATTAAGTGAGAGAGGGCTTACGATTAAGAAAGCTTAATTAGAATTTTTTGCCCTATTAAAAGCTTTAGGCCACTGTGGATGGCCCTGATATGTTTAAAGACTCCCTTGATACTTGACATCTACCCTAGGGTAGGTGGGAGGCAGAGGAATTAAAAAGGACCAAAGGACATGATTTGGAAAAGTTGCCTTGTCCTTTTGAACGCATGGGGGAATCATTAGGGCTATTTGATCCTAATCCAAGGGTTGAAAATGCCTCTAGGAAGGTTCTGGAATCTCTCAAAATAGCTGGAGAGGTTTACATTAAATGGGATTAAATTTTAGAGGGGTATTGACCAAGCTTAACCCCTCTAAACCCTTGCTTTGACTGTTTGACCAGTCAAAGTCCAGGTGGACTGCTGAGGTGGCACCCATATGGCCTTAGAGAGCAGATGTGATGCATTTGATTTAATATTTAAGGGAGGGATCAAAATTTGATGGAGATTTGGCCATCTAAACCCTCTCTTGCACTCTTGTTGACCAAGTTGACTAGTCAACAATCAAGTGGGAGTGCTGAGTTGGTAGGGAATAAGTTTTAAACTTATGGAGTGACAAGTTGAAGGGAGTTTGAGACTTAAGGATTTGAACTTGGAAGAGTATAGAAGGATTTAAGCTAGTTTGACCAAATTTACATACGTTGACTTGGTCAAAATGCCTTTGACTTGACTCCAAATCAATTTGATCATACTTGAACTATGGAATTAGATGAGTTTGAAGGCTTGAATGGTTTGAAATGTTTAAATGGGTTAAGATAACCCATTTAGACCCTTAAGGGCCTGCTTGGTCAACTTAGGTTGACTTGGTCAACTAGGTTGACACAGGGTTTGGATTTGGGTTCAACAGGTTTGGTTTGATATTTAAAACTTGCTAGAAGTTGTTCCAAACAATTTGGAGTTCATTTGATTTGAAATGGGTATTTGAACCCCTAAGGGGTATTTTTGTCAAAAGGGTCGAACTAGTCAACTAGGCTTGACCAGGGTTAGGGCTTGAGTTCATTACACTGCTAAGGGTGATCAGGATGTATTGGAAGAGTTTTTTGAAGTTTGGTTTCAAAAGACCAAGTTGAAGTTTGGAGACAACTTCAAAATTGCCCTTAAGGGGTATTTTGGTGATTTTGACCCCTGGTCAACCGGGGGTCAAAGTGGGTCCACCAAAATACAGTTTAGTGCTCAATTGGTCATAATCAAGGGTTTTGAAGTGGTTGGAGACTTTAGAGAAAGCTCTAAGGTCAGGATCCACTGGGTGGCAGGTCCAGTGGCATAGGTCGTAAATATTTGAAGGTTTTACAACCTTTGGACTTTTATTTAGTTTTTGGGGTTAGGAACCCCAGAATGGGCTCAAATTTGGAGGGTTACATCTAGAGACATGTATTATCACTTTGCAAGTGATAGACTCTGAATCAAATGTCATTTGATTAGGTTTTGAAGTATTTTAAAAATCCTTGGAAAGGCCATTAGGATAAGGCTTTTGGACTTAGGATTTTGGTCTGGATTGATCTAAGATCTAAGTTGATCCTAAGGTCTAGATTGATCTAAGATCTAGGTAGATCCTAAGGTTTGGAGTCTAGAAGGATCCTAAGATCTAGAATAGATCCTAAGATCAGGATTCTAGAAGGATCCTAAGATCTAGAATAGATCCTAAGGTCAGGATTCTAGGAGGATCATAGAGTTTGGATTTGTCTGGAAGTTAAATTGATCTGGTCAGGATTGGTCCAAGTGACCTCATACAAAAAAGAGGTCAACAAATGGACCCCCAATATGTGTAATAGAATGAAGTTCTATTACACATGTTGACGTTAACCAAATTTAAAGGTCAAGTCTGGAATTTTGATCCTAAGGAAATGAAAAGTTCATCCCTGGGGAATCAAGGTTTGAATACTAGGGTGTGCCACGGAGGGCGTACTCTACCATTAGTGGGTGGAGTCCTAAGGGAAGGAAAGTCTATCCCTATAGGAAAAGAAAACCTGGGTGATCATACAAAAAGGAAGAATTCCAAACTATAGAGGATTAGATTTGTGTTTTGATTCTAAAGGAAGGGAAGCATAACCTTAGAAGATTGAGTTTGAATTTGATTCTAAGGGAAGGGAAGACCTAACCCTAGAGGATTGAGTTTGGAGTTGATTTTAAGGGAAGGGAATACCTAACCCTAGAGGATTGAGTTTGGATTTGGTACTAGGGTAGTGTCACTAAGGACGTACTCTACCACTAGCAGATCTGGTCCTAAGGGAAGGGAGTATCTAAACCCTAAGGAAGACAAGGCTAGAATGATCATATAGGAAGGAATAATTCCTAACTATAGAGGATCGAATTTGGGTTTGATACTAGGGTAGTGCCACGAGGGGCGTACTCTACCACTAGTAGATCTAATCCTAAGGGAAGAAAGCTCTAGGACTCACACCTAACCTTAAGGAAAAGAAAACTAGAAGATCTTGTGGGTAGGAAGCACTGGGACTCACACCTAACCACAGAAGATCAAATTTGAATTTGAAACTAGGATGGTGCCACAGAGGGCGTGCTCCATCACTAAAGATTCTAATCCTAAGGAAAGGAGGCTCTGGGACTCACACCTAACCTTAAGGAAAAGAAGACTAGAAAGATCTCGTAGGAAGGAAGCATTACTTCCATGAAAGATCGAATCTAGATTTTAAATTTAGGATGGTGACACAAAGGGCGTACTCCATCACTAAAGGATGATTTTGTGGAGAGGAAACTTGCTCTACACATAAAACTGGGTCTGGACGATCATATGTGGAGAAAACTTGCTTCACATAGAGGATTGATTCTGGAATGATCGTATATGGAGGAAACTTGCTCCATATAGAAGATCAGGTCTAGAATGATCGTATGTGGAGGAAACTTGCTCCATATAGAGGATCGGGTCTGGAATGATCATATGTAGAGGAAACTTGCTCTACACAAAGGATCGGGTATGGATGATCATATGTAGAGGAAACTTGCTCTACATAAAAAAATTGGGTCTAGATGATCATATGTGGAGAAAACTTGCTCCACATAGAGGATCGAGTCTGGATGATCGTATGTAGAGGAAACTTGCTCCACATAGAAGATCGAGTTTGAACTTTGAAATTTGAGATTTGAATGCTTTTGAATTTGAGTTGATTTCATTTTGAGTTTAAGGATGTTTAAATTTGAAATTTGATTTAACGAATTTGAATTTGATTTGATTTTGAAGGATCTTTGAACTTGAGGTTTTATTTTGAATTTGGAGATTTGATTTGATTTATTTTGATTTGTTTGAATTTGAAGAGTTTGAATTTGATTTGGTTTGATTTTTAAGAGTTTTTAAAGTTATATTTTAAGAATGATTGCGACTTTCAATGGTTTGAATTTGATTTGTTTGAGCTTGAAGATTTTTTTTATTTGATTTTAAGTTTTGACACTCATCTAGCATGGTACTTCCTGAAGAGCCACCTCGATGTTTGAAATTATCGGGTGGCATCATTCAGGGTTAATCAGTTAATGTTTGAAATTTTCTCAAAGATTGTCTTTACAACAAGAGAACATTCTTGTATTGGTTCAAACTCCTCCTCCAATCTCTCGGTAGGCTAAGATAGGCATCCAAAGAACCTAGACCATGTCTCCTACTGAGAAGGTTCTAAGTTGCACTATCTTATGACAAGCTTGAACTACTTAGGCTTTGTATGATTTTGAGTTTTATTGAGCCTTAAAGACAAAGATCTACAAGGCCTCGAGCTCCTCAAATTGGAGTCGGGCACTCTGCTCAATCGTTAGTTGATTTTGAATGGTAATTCCCAGCATTACAAAATACTCCTCTAGTGGGTTGATCTTGGACCCAGTGCAGAGTGTAATTTTGTTGAAAATGCCTTAAAGGAAGAGATGCCTCTATGCAAGGACTCACACACATTTCTTAAGGACAAGATTTAATTTTTTTATCAGGAGTAGAAGATTTGTTTATTTTATTAGAAATTTTCCTCTAGTTATTTGGACTCTATCGGAACGACAAACGGGAACAAATTTAGAAGTACAGTGAGAAGTAGAGTCGACTCCAACTAAATTGAAAGGATTTAAGTTTTGTTGACCCAGACCAAGTTTCACAAAAACTAAACTAGGGTCTCCCTTGAATATTTTGAATTAAAATCAATTTTGAAAGGATTTAACTTAGAGGTAGAAATTCGATCTTTTCAATTCTCTTGCATGATATTCTTCTATCTGATAGATAATTCATGCATGTTGAAGAATATGAATTCAGGATTTTCAAAGTCAAGTATTTAAAGTTGATTGGGTTTTTTGAGATTTAAGGATTTAAAAGAAAAAAGGCCTCTTACTCTTCTTCTCTTTTTTTTGGTGACGCAGTTTGCGTATCTTTTGACTTTTGGCGCATTCTCGCATCTTTTGATTTTTGGAGCATTCGCTCATCTTTTGATTTCAATTATATATATATGAGAAGAGGCTTCACTTTCTTCAAATACCTTAAATTGATTGATCTTTTTATTTTGAATGTTGGGATTATATCTTGAATGTTGGGATTATATCTCAAGTATTAGAGAAGAGGATTCGTTCTCTTATACAAGGAAGAATAATCCTCAAAGCATACTCAATCTTTTTGAAAAGAGTATCGGCTTGACTTTTGAAAATCATTGAACAGATTTTAGACATGCGAGAAATGCTTATTTGATAGAAGATTGCTAGAAGATTAATAAGATTTTATTTCTAAAGTCAACTTAAGCTTAAGGTAGATTTTAATTCAAAAGTTAATTCAACCCACAAAAGCGGTGGAAGGGAGGGACATTCAAATATTTGATGGAGTCAACTATAACTCTCTCATACTTAAGACTTAAGGTAGAGGTCAATTTTCATTAAAAAGAGTTATCAACTATTTTGAAAATCTGGACCCGGTACACTTGAGAAATTGATAAGCTTTCCTTAATGATTGCAAGTCTATGTGGCAAGACCCTTGTCAATATGGAATTAAATTCCTACAATCTCTTTGGAGGGAGAGACTGTTATAGGGTCTGCACTATCCCTAAAAGGCACGGCATTACTGTAATCAAAAGATTTATTACTATAGGACCCCGTTGAAATTTAAATTTTGACAGTATCACTATCTGACACAATCTTAGATTACTTCCACTCTCACATTACTAGTGGCCTAGTATTTAATAGAGTGGCACCCCGAGTGGTTTCCACTCCTCCTTTATAGATAATATAGTGGGACACGTATAATAACGTGCCTTAACATCTTCTAGTAGAGTGGACGGATCATAACGCTCAGTTGGAGGCCTATGGCCTATTGTTGGTGATTGCTTAATTCTTTCTTTCTTGAGTCTTTCTATGTAGTAGTCAAGTAGGTGTATTGAAGATCACACTCTCGTCTCTACAACCTCCCTCCTTTGTGCAAGGAGATGATACGTAGAAGAAGCAACGAATTCTCGATTGACTTCAAATTTGACTAGCTCTAAGGTTTTCGACTCAGGAGTCATTCTAGCCTTAAAGCCTTCTTTCTAACTCTTCGAAGGTAATTCTTTCTCTTGTTCGTACCGACGACAGGGGCGCTAAAACTTGATCCGATCTCAGATTGAGATGGTAGCTCTTACATCGTTATTAACTTCTGGTTTTAATCCTTTTGAGTAGAGGGTACAGTGGATACAGGGGCGACAGCAACCTCCATCTTGGAGATGGGGGAGTCAACTCCTGACCCTAAAGTAATCTCAACTGAAGGAGAATCTCCTCGAGTACCAGCGGACAGATCTAAGATTCTTTCTCCATCAACTGAAAGTTTAATGTTCTGAAATTCTATCTCATACTGAATTAAATTGCCATTGAGAATTTCTTCTACAGGCACATCTCTATACAGTAAGAAGATGAGTCTCCCAGCCATTTGAGTGCTTGATTTTCTGGAATTAAGAAAATGAATTGAATTAGTGATTGTGAAATGGTATTTGAGTTTTGAGTTTGATTGATTTTATTCAAAATTTTATAAATCAATCGTGTTCAGTTTACACTAAACACGGTGGTTCATAGAATTGACGAGTGGAACTTGACTCTTTCGCTACACCAATTGACTTGGGGCAAGATATCAAAGTTTGAATTTGAATTTGACATCAAGTTAAGATTGAATTTAAAGTTGAAATCAAACTTGATTTTAAGGTTTAGATTGAATTTGGCTTAAGATTGAATTTGAATTTGAATTTGAGGTTAAAGTCTCTTCAAATTTTATGACTCAATATGTTGAGTTTCACTCAATCATATAGGTTCACAAATTGATATGAAAAATCTAAAAATTGGGCTTAACTCTTTCATTTCACCAATTGACTTGGGATGAAATTGTGATGCCCCAAGATCTAACTTGGAAAGAATGTCAATCAATTTCACAACAATTTACCAGAGTTATCTAAAAACCTTCAGTAAGCAATCTATCAAACATCTATAAAATTTAAACATCAATATTCAAGTCGATTCATATCTCAAAACATCATATACAATACTCAGGAACTAAACTATCGATACAAGTAGAGAAATCTATCCTGTCCTGAGTACAAAAGAATCATCTATCGATCAAAAGAAACTAAAACCTGTCGATCTGGATCAATTCCTATCTCCTGCTCCCGAGCCCTGACCTGAAAATATCAACCACATATAATGAGCTTTACAAAGCCCAGCAGGTCACCTAATACCTATAACTGAAATCAAAGCACGGCTAAGCTATCAATATGCATGTCAGTCAATCAATCTATATCAGTCAATGGTCAATGAGTCTATGCAGTGGAAATCAAATCAGTAATCGATGCAATCCGAAAATCAATAGTCAATAAAACCAGTCAATGCAGCGGCAGGCAAATCAATCATTTCAATTCAATCAATCAATCAATATCCGTCAATCAAATCAATACGGTCAAATCAATACGATCTATTTAATGAAATCAATCGAGGAAAGCAATACGATAAATTTCAATCCATTCTGACAAGAAATCTATACAACAGTCAATACGGTGTAGAACAGTAGCAACAGCGAGTCTATAAAATCTATAGGCAGCAATATCAATGAATCGGTAGGCAGTAGTCCAAATCCATGCTATCAATGCAGTATCTATATCTATCAATGTCTATATCAATGCTCAGTAGTTAATCGATGAAATTAATGAAATCGTACTATACAGTAAATCTGATCAAATCAATAAAGTAGAAATCGATAAAGCAATAGATCCGTGAGTCAATACAGTAAACATGCATTTCAATACTATATACTGAACAAGTACAAACTACTGGCTATGTTGCTGTTGTAGATTCTATATTGCTGTTGTAGATTCGTACATTGGTTCTATCAATAAGAGTCGTCACTCTTTTCGCCCGTCGGCATATCAATAAACTCCTTATGTCTCCCTTCAATAATCAATAATCAATGTTTAAAGGAAAGCCCGTCGGCCCACCATCCTGTACAGGTATCAATATCAATCTCCAACCAATGTTCAACCAGGTTCCACTTGCGATCAGTATCAATAGTCAATTCAATCAATAAGCAATCCAATAGTCAATATTAAAGCAATCATATCAATAATCATATTCATATCGATTCAATCTATCAATTCCAGACAATTCAGAAATCATACGAAAATCGGGCAGAGTAACGGCAGTCTATCGAATTTACACAAAAATCCTGCAAAAGACACAAATTCCAAATCTTTCCAAATTACAGACGAAGATCCACGGCATCAATACAAAACTATCAATCTATAGAGTCCAAATCAAATCAAGTCCTGATAATTTTCTATTCAATTAAAATCGCGTAGAATCAATTCCGACCGGTAAAATCATCGCAGAAAACACTCAAATCGTGTGTAATAATCATATCTATAACATATCAGAAGTTGTGCGGTGAAAGTTGTGTCAATCTCAAATCACGTCAAAAGTTCGACTACGAAAACACAAAACAGATCTCAACTCGGTCAAAACACAACATCTTTGAAAACAGAAACAGGGTTCGGAGTCCTTACCACGAGATCTTCACTTTTCCCAACAGCAGCGTCGGACGAAAAGCGCTCCGCGGTCTCCGAAAACCAGCTTTCCTCTTTTTCCTTTTCTCTTTCTCTCTCCTCAGATATTTCTCTCTCTTCAAAATATCTCATCTCCATATATATCCACACTGATCGTCCTGGACGATCGAGATTCGTACAGGACGATCCATGAAGAGAAGAATTCCGTCCAGACAAAAATTACGTATCGTCCCTGGCGATAGGTTCACGGGAGAATTTTCGTCCAGACGATCCACACTTCGTCCAGACGAACTAAACAGCCAAACAAGGTTTTTTTCTGTACAACCTGCACCGATCGTCCCGGACGATCCAACTTCGTCCCGGACGAACCTGAAGCAAAAGCTGATATTACAGAAATCTCAAAGCCCGTATTTTGACTTTAAATTCAAAATTGAAGTTGAATTTGAGCTTGAAATTGAATTTGAACTTAAGGTTGGAATCAAACTTGAATTCAATTTTGGGATTGAATTTAAACTTAAATTTGGCTTTGAAGTTGGAATTGAACAGATCTTCTTCAAACTTCAAAACTCAACACATTCATTTTTATTCAAATGTACAGGTTTACAAAAGTAACCTGAAGATCCTGAGAAACTAGGCTCAACTCTTTTCATCCTGCCAAGTGATTTGGGGGTGAAATGTCAAAGCCCATAATTGACTAGAGAGTTTTGAATTTGTATTGCATGTGTTCAATTATAACAGAATGTTATAGAAGACACATGTCAACGACGATTGAAGCTGATTTGAAAGAGATTGAATATTTGAAAATATGATAGAATCTCCCCTTATTTTGAAACTCAATGTGTTGAATTCGCATTCAACATAAAGGTTTACAAATTTGCAGGGAAAATTCTTAAAAGTCGACCCGATTCTTTCATCCCAACATATGTTTGGGAGTGAAATGTCAAAGACAGACTTTATCGAAAAGATTCAAACTCTAGAGTCGAATTTGAACAAGAAGTCTATAATCTATCACACATACTAAATTATAGGAGTTATAATTTAATATGTAATGATAGAATATATAGATCGATTAAGATTTGAAAGAGATTGAATTTTGCTAAGGGATTGAAATCTTGATTTTAAAATTGATGGATCTTCTATAAATTGTGAAACTTAGCATGTTATATATTTATTCGCATGCGAGTTTGCAACATATATAGGAGAATTTTGGCTTAACTCTTTCGCTCTACCAATCAAGTTGGAGGCAAAGTGTCAAAGCCCGACTTAGAGGGAGGTTTTCTACGCTCACCTCTCTTTTGGCATGTCTTAATTGAGTTAACCACACTCACCCAAGGAAGAAATGGGAGAGAGACCAAAGGAAAGAAAGGTAGTCAAAACTACCGATGCAATAAAACTTAAACTGCAATTAAAGATAGAGAGTGAGACTTACTCCCCAGCAGAGTCGCCATTTTTGTTTTATTAAAAAAAAAATATAGTTTTGAAAAATATTAATTTTCTTTGGGAAAGATTAAATTATTAAAATTTTGAAATTGATCACGTCATTATGAATAATATGTCACCTCAGAAGGCGAACATATCATTCCCTAATGGCTTCAAATTTTAGAACTTTGAATTTTTATCCTGATTATGGTAGTCAAACTCAGGAAAGAATCACATTCGACCCTAGAGAGTCAAAATGAAATTTAATCGAGTATTTGACTATGCTAATCAGGATAAAAGATCATTAATTTTATAATCAAAACCACGATAATAATCGATATATCTTTCCAAAGAAAGAAGATATCAATCACTATCGATCGTTTGAAAATGACGGTAATAATCGTCGGGTTTGATTTTCCCGGACCCTTTTCCTTAAAAATTCACATCACAAAAATTGATTAGGTATCTGACCCTAGAAAATTCACTGAATATGACTAAGATACCCAATAATCTTCCACCAAAATTTATATTCCAATTAACCACTAGATTGTGAGAAAACTATAAAAATGAAATTCAAATAAACTTAAATATCTCATAATACAGAAATCAAATTAACTTAATTTTAATTTTAATAAATACTACATTAAATTATCTTTCCAATGAGGCCAAAAACGTCCAATTTGGTGGAATTTTTTATTTTCTATGAATTTTGGAAGATTTGGGCATTTTTAAATTTTTTAGGACCAATTTTGGTCAAACCGGCCGCCGCCGCCAATGATTGGCGCCAGATCGGCAGTGCCGAATGGCGACATGCCACGTGGCGGGCTGGGTCCCGCCACTTAAACACATCGGATGGCTGGATCAGCCGTCCGATTGACCGCGGGAGGAACCAACTGTCCAAATCGCACCACGTCAACACCTGGACCGCGGAAAGGGCACTCGTTTGAGCTTTGGGGAAGGCGCTGTGTGCGGAGAGGGGCGACGTGGCCGTTTTTGGGCCGTCCAATAGCGCTAAAGCCGATCGAACGGCTCTGATTGAACTAGAGTTAAGAATTTTCAAATGCCCATAACTTTCAAAATACTAAACGAATTTGCACGAAATTTCAACTGTATCTAGAGGGCAACATGATCTAACAATGCCTAGAGTTTGGAGGCTCCATGCATTGTAGATTTGCTACAATTTCACATTAAAATTTAAAATTCAAATAGGCGTAACTTACAATCCTACCATTGGAATTTTAATTTCTTGGGCTTGTTAGAAAGCTGTTAAGATCCTCTTCAACTTTGTAGAAGACCGCAGGAGCTGAATCTAGCTGGATTTGATGTTATTCTTGAATCACCTAATTCTCTCTCTAGATTCCTCTCTCTTCTCAAATTAGAGTTTGGAGGCCAGGATCTGGTGGGGGAAGGCTTGAAAAGGCTAGGGTAAGGCCTGGAAAAGTTTTTTTTTTAGAGTTTGGAGGCTGGAATAGCTTTTGGAAGAGAGGGATTGAGTGAGAGAGGGCTTAGGGTTAAGATAAGCTTAATTAGGATATTTTGACCTATTCAAAAGCTTTAGGCCATTATGGATGGCCCTGATCTGTTTGAAGACTCGCTTGATGCTTGACATCTGCCCTAGGGTAGGTGGGAGGCAGAGGAATAAAAATGGACCAAAGGACATGATGTGGAAAGTTGCCTTATCTTTTTGAATGCATGGGGGAATTATTAGGGCTATTTTATCCTAATCCAAGGGTTGAAAATGCCTCTAGGAAGGTTATAGAATCTCTCCAAATAGCTGGAGAGGTTTACATTAAATGGGATTAAATTTTAGAGGGGTATTGACCAAGCTTAACCCCTCTAAACCCTTGCTTTGATTGTTTGAATAGTCAAAGTCCAGGTGGACTGCTGAGGTGGCACCAATATGGCCTTAGAGAGCAGATGTGATGCCTTTGATTTAATATTTAAGGGAGGGATCAAAATTTGATGGAGATTTGGTCATCTAAACCCTCTCTTGCACTCTTGTTGACCAAGTTGACTAGTCAACAGTCAAGTGGGAGTGCTGAGTTGGCAGGGAATAAGTTTTAAACTTATGGAGTGACAAGTTGAAGGGAGTTTGAGGCTTAAGGATTTGAACCTGGAAGAGTAGAGAAGGATTTAAGCTAGTTTGACCAAATTTACATACGTTGACTTGGTCAAAATCCCTTTGACTTGACTCCAAATCAATTTGACTATACTTGAACTATGGAATTAGATGAGTTTGAAGGCTTGAATGGTTTGAAATGGTTAAATGGGTTAAGATAACCCATTTAGACCCTTAAGGGACTGCTTGGTCAACCAGGTTGACACAGGGTCTGGATTTGGGTTCGATATGTTTGGTTTGATATTTAAAACTTGCTAGAAGTGGTTGCAAACAATTTGGAGTTCATTTGATTTGAAATGGGTATTTGAACCCCTAAGGGGTATTTTGGTCAAAAGAGTCGAACTAGTAAACCAGGCTTGACCAGGGTCAGGGCTTGAATTTATTACACTCCTAAGGGTGATTAGAATGCATTGGAAGAGTTTTTTGAAGTTTGGTTTGAAAGACCAAGTTGAAGTTTGGAGACAACTTCAAAATTGCCCTTAAGGGACATTTTGGTGATTTTGACCCCTGGTCAACCAGGGCTCAAATTGGGTCCACCAAAATACAGTTTAGTGCTCAATGGGTCATAATCAAGGGTTTTGAAGTGGTTGGAGACTTTAGAGAAAGCTCCAAGGTCAGGATCCACTGGGTGGCAGGTCCAGTGGCATAGGCCGTAAATATTTAAAGGTTTTATAACCTTTGGATTTTAATTTAGTTTTTTGGGTTAGGAACCCATAAATGGGCTCAAATTTGGAGGGTTTCCTCTAGAGACATGTATTATCACTTTGCAAGTGATAGACTCTGAATCAGATGTCATTTAATTAGGTTTTGAAGTATTTGAAAAATCCCTGTAAAGGCCTTTAAGACAAGGCTTTTGGACTTAGGATTTTGGTCTGGATTGATCTAAGATCTAAGTAGATCCTAAGGTCTGGATTGATCTAAGATCTAGGTAGATCCTAAGGTCTGGAGTCTAGAAGGATCCTAAGATCTAGAATAGATCCTAAGGTCAGGATTCTAGAAGGATCCTAAGATCTAGAATAGATTCTAAGGTCAGGATTCTAGGAGGATCCTAGAGTTTGGATTTGTCTGGAAGTTAAATTGATCTAGGGTCAGGATTGGTCCAAGTGACCTCATACAAAAATGAGGTCAACACAAATCATGTCATAACTCGACCCAATGTCACACAAGTCATACAATGTTCGCTTGTGGCAAGACTGTTCCCAAGATCCGGTTGGACAAACACTGAAATAAAAATTTTTCAATTTATATACTAAATAAAGCCACTCTGAATGTTATATAAAACCAAAGATAATTCAATATCAAAAATAATTTTCTATATATCATCTGAAAATTTATACAATATGAAGCCTATTTACGACAACTCTTGGAACAAAAAGAATAACAAATAAAAGCTGAGCCTATAAAATCAAAACTATTTAAAATATACCTACAACACAAATAGAGCATGCTACCCAAACTCCTCAACTCGCTCCTTACCTTTTCCTTGGCCTGAAAATAGAAGCAAAAGTCGGAGTGAGTAACACAACTCAGTAGGCTATCATAGCATAAAACATAAATCAATAACTAGAACTAAAATAAAACAAAAAATTTTGGCGTTATAAAAGTTTTGTTCAAAAAATTGAAACTAAAATTAAAGCATAAGTTAAAACTGAAACCCAATGAATTATAAGGAGATATTTATTTTATTAGAATGGTTATAACCCCAAATTTATATATATCTTTATAGCTTCGTTAACAGAATCCCACCTCGTTAGCCTGAAGGCGCCAGCACAATAGAATCCCAACTTGGTAGCACACTACCTCCAGAATAATAGAATCTTATATCGATCGCCCACTAACGCTAGCATAATAAAAAGTGTAGTTTTGAAAAGAATTAATTTTCTTTAAAAAATAATAATTTCTAGAATTTTAAAACTGAACATGTCATTATGAATGACATATCACCTCAAAAGGTGAACATATCATTCCCTAATGGATTCAAATTACAAAACTTTAGATTTATCCTGATTATTGTAGTCAAACTCAGAAAAGAATCACATATGACCCAGAGGATCAACATTAAATTCTATTGAGTGTTTAACTATAATGATCCAAATAGAAGATCATTAATTTTATAATCAAAGTAATGATAATAAAGCAATATATCTTCCCGTTGAAAGATGATATTGCTTATTATCGATTATTTGGATATCACCATTTTTTTTAAATTTTCCAAAGAGAATTAATTGAGCGTTTTGAAATTTTAATTTTTTTTTTTAAATTATATCTGAGTTTCTAAATCTCCTACGAGCGTAAGCCCTAATAGTTAATTACATCGTAGGAAAAATAAAGTTTTCCTATAAAAATTATCGATTAAGATACGGTATGAATCTTATTTAGATTTTTAAAGCTCGATATCAAAGAAGGTAAGGGTTGAAATTTTTAAATGGGATTGGCTCAAGATTGACTATTTAATTTTGGAATCAAAGGAGGAATGATAGGAGGTGTTTTGAGAATCTAAATTACTTCAAAAACACCTCAGCCTATCCTAAGGGTTGGGCTTGAATATAATTGAAAGAGATATTTAGTTTGAATGATTAATTTTATTAGAAATTTGGGATTCAATTCTTGAAAGTTGAGGGCTTATAGCCTGAGCCTATTTCAGAATCTAAATCTAAAGCGGGTACTAAAAAAATAGTGACATGAACCTAGCTAATGTAGAGCAAATTTGGACTTACTCCAGCTTAGATTAAGGAGCCAGCTAAACCACCTAGGCACTTTAAAACTATATATCTAGTTATTAATTAAAGAGTGGTTAGGATGTTAATTTGATTGAGTTTAGGAAAAGTGGGGCTGACATCCATAGCAGATCCTACTTGGCCCCTTTGATGTATGTCGGGTATTTGATGTCTAAGTAAATGCAATTAAAAGTTTAGACACTTTTAAATTTATTACTAATATGATGCATGTTAGTTGACTCGATTGAATGCATGAATAAAAATGAAGTAGTTTAAAATTTTTGCTTAAAAATAGGTTTTTCTCTAGAGATTGCAAACATCCCTTTGATAGATCTGCACCCTCATAGGTCAGGTGGTCTGTCAAAACCCGCAAGCGGTGAGGTTCCTAACAAGGTAGAAAATGTATAATATGATGCATAAAAAACCCTCGACAAGTCCGAGCATACTTCTTAGGACCGTTAGAGTTTCTATATGAGTTAAAGTTTTTAATTAGTTTAAGTAGAAGAATTTTTATCGTACCCTCACGAGCCTCTGTTCGGATTCCAGGCTACAATAAATATGGCATGCATATAATCCCAAGTAGTTAATATATATATAGTTTAGGGCTCATTTAGTTTGAAATGGGTATTCGAATCCCTAAGGGGTATTTTGGTCATTTTGATCCCTGGTCAACTGGGGGTCAAAATGGGTCCACCAAAGTATAGTTTAAGGCTTAAAAAATCATGACGAAGGTTCTGGATATGATTAGAGGCTTTGGGAAAACCTTTAAGGTCAATATCTACTGAGTGGTAGGTCCAATGGCATAGGTTGTAAATATTTGAAGGTTTTACAGCCTTTGGATTTTAATTCAATTTTTGGGGTTATATAGCTCAAATTTAGAGTGTTGCCTCTAGAGACATGTCCTATCAATATGCAATTGATAGACTCTGAATCAGAGGTTATTTGATTGGAGTTTGAAGTATTTAAAAATTTATTTGAAAAGGCTTTGAGGACTTAACCTTTTACCCTTGAATTTTGATTTGAATTTCTAGGTTTGATTGAAGTTGAATTAAATTAAGATCTGGATTGGCTTTGATCTAGATTGATCTAAGATCTAGATGGATCCTAAGGCTTGGAGTCTAGTAGAATCCTAGAATCTAGAATCTAGGAAGAATCTAGGAGGATCCTAGAGTCTAGATTGGTCTAGGGTCATGATTGGTCCAAGTGACCTCATACAAAAATGATGTTTATAGCATGACATCACATCCTCATATCACATTAGATTTCTTTTATCATTATACATTTTTTTTATTCATTTTATAAATTAAAGCATAATTGAACTCAATTCAATAACTATTAAAATACCTTAATGTTAGATAACATGAATACTATTGAGTGAAAATTCACAATTTCAAAATATAACCAAGTTATCAGAGATTAGGCAAAACATCCTTATAAGACTTTAAGCATACTATAATGTTGTAACTCGAGCTTATGAGTTTATATTTTTTATGATAACAAATATTGTGGTTCATATTCTGTTGTATACTTGTATTTGTAATATATTTTTATTTGTGTTTGTACTAGCTTTTCAGGAATACCATGCACCATCCAAAAAAGATTCAAGGCTCAAGATTAGGTAGAATAAGTTATGTTGTAAATTTTTTTTGTAATATTCATTGATGTATATTTGATTTCTTGAGTCAAGTCCTGTAAACATGTATGCTTGCTGGATGACCATACACATGCATATACTCAGGGGGAGTGAGATTGAGTCAAAACTAGAAGTTCAAGTTTTGAACTAATCGTACTGGACAATTTATATCAACCAGGATGATCAGCTCATTGAACTTATCGTACTTGATGATTTCGATCGTCTAGGACGATTCGTTGTGATCTTGTAAAATAGCTGCCAATGATAATTTAAGCAAGGATTTAAGATTCAAATTTTATTCTAATCATCTTGGATGATCAATATCAATCATGCTTAAATTGATCATATTATTAAGGGATTAATTATGGATAAATTGTTTAATTCGATCATCCTAGACGATTTATATATTGTATGGGACGATGTTTTCCAATATATTTGATTTTCCTAAATCGTCCAAGATGAAATACCATAATTTTTCTTATAATCATCCAGGACGATCCACAATATCATCCTGGACGATCTATAAAAATTTGAAATGATCGTCCAGGACTATCCTGATATCATCCAAGACTATTAGGTTAAAATACGCACATCGTACTGACCGATCCTTCGATCGTCCAGGATGATATTTCAAGTCGGAATTAAGTTTTTAGGATTTTTTGAAACACTTTTTTTAAGTACATCGTATGAGACGATCCTGTGATCATCATGGATGATCTTTACTACAAAGATTAATTTTTAGGGTTTTTTAAAGTCCTCTATTTAAGCTTATCAAGGCACTTGGTAAGTGTCTTTTACAGCCATTGAAGCTTCATTCTTTTGAAAAAAACTTGAAGAAAAACTTGAAAGGGAGAGCGGAAAGGGTGGAGTTTGAGAGAGTGAGAAGATCCTTGGAGGGGTTTCAAGGGAGTGTGGAGGGGTTTTCGCATGGTTGCTCCAACAAGCTTGCACCTTAATACCATCAGATTTAAGGTTCGTCTTGAGAGAAGTTTTGGGAAGAAGAATATCTCTTATGTCAAAGGACCTGGCTACTCTACCGCACCGGGGAAGATAAAAGTGATTTTGTAAGAGCCTCTCCGCCTGACTAAGGGGGGTAAAGGAGAGTCATTAAATACTCAGAGGGTGGCCTAAGGAGTGGACATAGGTCAGGTTGGACCGAACCATTATAAATCTGATGTGTTCTTTCATTTATTATTTTTCGCACTTTATTTTTATTACGATGTACTGCTTGGGTGAAATCTCTGATTAATTTTTTTATTATTAATTTAATTTATTTCCGCTACAACATATAAATAGATTTTTTTTTAGTTAAAGAAATTTTTAAATATCCAAGTCACCCCCTCTTGGCTAGCATCGAGACTAGTTCATAAGGGCTTAATAACCCTAACGAACTTTCACATAGTACTATTTTTTAGAGTTAGAATTACTTTCTATTCGATAAAAATTGCACAAAATCCAAAACACCCTACATAAATTTTCAAAAGTAATAAAAATATTAGTAATCATGAGTTAAAATTCTATAACATATAAAAATTTTGTGGTTAAAATTCTACCAATATAAAGTTATTCTTATTTTTTTGTAACACACTACAAGAAAATCACTTATTACCAGCAGATTTTTCAGGCAAATTTTTCTCATTTTCCGATGGATCCGGAGGTTTCTGACGAAAAAATTTTTGCTAGTAAAATCCATGTAGAAAAATTTTTTTGCTAAAAAATTTTACCATAAAATTTTTTCGACGTCTATCTGGCAGTCAAATACCGCTGAAAAAAAAATTAAATTAAATTTCAGCTGCACAAGCTCTACCCACGACCCCCCTGCCCAAACAATGCTAGTCCGCGCTACTAGAGTGCTACAGGGAAGGAAAATGCATCACGAAACTCAAGCTTTTATATTTAAACTATAATTATATGAAAAATTAAAATTTAAAACTAATTTGATTAAAATATTAAAATTAATAATTAATTAAAAAATTTTAGAAAATCAAAAGTTAATTAAAATAAGTTATTAAATTAATAGTTAGTTAAAACAAATTATTAAATTTATACTTAATTAAAATAAAATTTTCAAACTTTATAGAAAAATACGTAAAATTAATAATCAAGTTAAAAATGAAAATTAAAATATATAATTAATTTAAAATGAAAATTACAATAAAAAATTAACTAAAAATTAATTATAATAAAGTATTAGTTTAATAATTAATAAAAATAAACTATTAAAATTACTAACTACTATTTAAAATAGTTAAATCATTTTTAATCTTTTTTGTTAAATCATTTAAAAAGTTAAATCTTAAATCCGTAAAAAAATTCTGACAAAAAGAAATCCACCAGAAAGTTATCCCATTGTATTCCGTCAGAAAATCGCCAAAAAATTTCACCCATAATGAATAATTTTCCTATAGTGACAGAGATATAAGGTTTATCAAAAAATTTTCAAAAATATCAAATAAATTGATAGGCAAAATGACACCTACATCGAGACAAACAATTTTCCCAACTAGGCCGATGGCTAAATACTTCCCAAAGCAGCTCAAAATCCTTTTCTCTCCAAAACCTCTCTTCTTTCTCCACGTCGGCAACATGCAATCAAAATGAATGGAATAGTACTTTTAAAATATATTTAATAGGCTATTAATGGCTTAGTATTGTGGCCCTAGTTCATAATCTCGAAAACCTAAGGCTATAACAATTCAATCATTATTTAGTGCCTTGGTTGAGTGCAGCACCGAGGCGCTCTAACACCTAGTGCCAAGGCGCTTGAACACCTAATGATGAGGCGCTTTAATAGTGACATTTTCAAATTTTGCTAAAATTCATACAAAACACTTGGGACTCATTGTAGAACATACATAATTATTTTTATGCACCAAAACACTCTCAAAGACATTCAAATGGGTTCAAAACTCAAAACTCAAAACTCAAAATCCAAATATTTACCTTTGTCACAACCTAACTCGACTAGGACATGTCCTTTCGTGTTGAGTTATAACAGACAAACCCTAAGATCTAATTTTGAAATGTTTTAGATTCATTTCCAATATTCATTTTGTTATAAGCTACAAATCACAAAACTACTAATCATCTATATACTGAAAAAAACTCATCCACAATATTTTTTTTATTTCATCAAAATATATAAACACTATAGTATTGTTACAAATAAAAAAATAAAGAACTGAATAATAAATTAGCCATGACTGTAAAAAAATCAAAAGAGAAATATATGTAAACTCAGATCTAATCTTAAATTGCTAGATAATAGTCTCCTTCCCTTCCCAAATCCTAAAAACCAGAAGCAAAATCACAGTGAGCTACAACAGGTCAGCAGACCACACAATCTGATCTAAATTTCCAAATTCTCTTATTACCATTTTGTTGAATATTTAAAAGTAGGTAAATGTAGTCTAATAAATCATTGTACTTAAAAATATAATAAGAGCATAGTAGTTATTCAATTATTTAAATAACATTATTGGGTAAATAAATAAATTACAATTCATATCATAGAACAATTCATATCACATTTCTCGAATCTAGATATAATCTCAAAGGATTCTAACCCCTTATGACTCTTTTTTTGCTTATAGCACTAAAACATATTCGTAGGCTACTTATGACCACCAAAATATGCCTTATAGACACTAGAATATTCTCTGACACAGATAAAATCTCAATAGACATTTAACAGTTCAAAAAAAAAAACACTTGTACTGACAAGTGTCAATTTCTTAAGGAATTTCACTTATTGCTCAAAATTTATAAAAAAATAGTGAAATTAAGGCATAATATTATATATATTATTGTGAAGATAGTTTTTAATTAGACTTTATATTGACTCCTGAAATAATTTTTGACTATTGTAAATTAGAAAACAATCATTTAAAAAATTAAGGATTTTTATAACTTTTTCTAATCGAGTCAACCGATCTGAATTGAACTTTGATCATGAAGATCACACACATCATGTCCATAAAAAGTCAATCCTTATCTTAAAAAAAAACATATACATGCAATCAATAGAAGTATTCAGTCGCATATGAAATGTAATTATAGCTTACTTATGGAAGACAACCAATATGTTGACTTTGTTTCATTAAGTCCTCACAGCTTCGTCATTCATTATTATGAAAATTATTATGGCTTCCTAAATAAAGGTCAAATTTGTTTGATTTTTCTCAATTTGAAAATCCATTTTTATTAAATGCTTCATCATCTTCGTTGCATTTTCCTGATACTTTGAAAAGATAATAATATAGGCATATGCTTTATTTTTATATATATGCTATACTTTAGTCGATTGACCATTTAGATGAAAGGGCTTGTGTCATCAGAGAATCAAATATTTGAAAAAATCCATAAGATTATCTTACAATCTTTCCTCTTAGGAGCGGTCGAGTGGAGCAGCCTATTAGATGAGTAAGTCTTCCTCACAAATGTCAGAGCACGATCAAGCGAAGTAGGAGAACCACCAACAAACCTTCCTCAAGTCGGCGTCGAGAGCAAACAAATCGGTAGAGTAGCGAATCATGAGAGGGGCGAATTATTACGTCCGGCGTCCGAACCATCCGGAGGCGAATCCGGACCGCCACGTCACCCAGACCCATCCGGATGCACCGGGGTCCGGGTAATGTTGCACGTCCGGATTCGCCTCTAGACGCCGGGCATAATAATTTTCCCATGGGAGGACATAGAAATGAGGGTTGTGTCGAGTGGGGCAGATGAATTATGAAAGCAACACAGGAAATAAGACTTCTTTTGAAACAGCTCCCAAAAATGAGACCAAGCGGATCTTTCTTAATTTCGAAGTGGAGCACGTGCTTTCTTGTAGAACCCATAGCTATATACCCACTATCTTCATAATCCTCACCATTGATATGTTCTTTTCTTTTAATGCATTACCATTTACACTCAACCAACACAAAATATGATTTTTATGACTTAATTTTATAATCAACATCACTACCTCATACAATCATAATGTAGTGTATCTAATCTACATTGCAATCAAACAACCCCATAGCAAGCTCAACAAAAATGATATCACTTTGACGCCTTTGTCATCATCTTATTAGTGAATTCGAGAACGAAAGTATGATAGATACATAAAAGGATCAGTGGCCAATTGGTTGGAGAAAATTATTTCCCTAAGATCACAGATTTAAACCACAATCATGCACAAAAATATAAATTAGATAAAGCTCACGGTCTAACAATGACAGCTAGTTTAATTGATGAAGAACTTTGAAACTTATTAATGTCAAAGTCAAATCAAATGCCGCCTACACTAAATTTGTTCTTTTGTTTTCAACATTCTGAAAAAAAAAAAAAAAAAAAAAGAATATAAGAAATCTCAAATAATGGCATCAATGGGCCAAGGAGTACATATTCCCCGCAGGCTTAAGAATGAGCAACACATTTTTAATCTAGTACCAAATAATTTCTTTCATAGAAACCTGTTATTTGGTCAGCAACAGTCCACATTATAGCTTGTCCAGGTGGAATCCTCATTAATCTAGGAAGCAAACCTTTCCAAAGTGCAAGCAATCCCTCTTCAACATATATAGTTCTAATTGCATGGATCATTCCCTTATATTTCAATTCGCCACCAGACTTACTTTGAGCCATTAGTCTTGTTTTCACAACATCAAAAGGACCTGTACAGATAGGACCACAAGTTCCTGCTAAGAAACCTGAAATCATAGACTGCCATGGCTGGAGAACCTTCCCATCTCCTTCGTGTTTCTTCCAGAGAATAACGTCGAAAGCATTTTTGGCTGTGAACATGGCTGCTTGGTTTGTTCCATTACGCATTACAGTTGGTGCTGCTCCAGCCCATAGACCAAAAAAGCCTTCTTCATGAATAATTGTTCTCGCACAATGAATTGGCCCTTTGTACTTTAAAAGCTCTGGGCTTAATCCTCGTTGCTGTTGTAATCTGATCTTAACGACCTGTATTTCTACTTTGTCAGTCTATTGTATTAGTTTAATTTCTGTTCCAGCAAATGTAATTGTAATTTCTGATAAACAAGAAAAAAAAAAGGCTATGTATAGCCATTGTTTTGAAAACAAGACTGGAGTGGCCTATTTCTAAAACTGGTTTCGCATTGACCTAGAAAACACAAGATCAACTACTGGTTCGACCACCAAATCAAACCCAATTTTTAATAACTAGCCAATTCAAATTACATAATTAAAAACTTTAGTTTAATAAACTTAATATAAAATGCTAAATTTAATTAATTAATTTAAATTTAATATATTTTGATTTTAAATTTGCTTTTAAATTTTATAATAATTATTTGTCAAATAAGATATTGAAATGACCCAAACATTCAATGTAACTCTTTCAAATTAAAAAAAAAAACTATATAAACAAATACTAAAACAAAGTGTACACTATGTTGCATCGATATGGATACGGCAAAACGGATACGACACGATACGGATACGGGACATGTCAATTCTTAAAAAAACAGGATACGGATACGGCGCGGATACGACATTATAATATGCAAACCATACATAAAAATTAAGAAAGTAATCAAAGCGTAATATTTGAAATGACAAAAAAAAATGAATTGGTCTCTGATAGACCATCATCAAACCCAATTCCTACGCCACTAGAGCTTTTTATCCTACAATGTATCGACACAAATTAAACCACATGAATTTGAAACATAAAAATTTTTAAGTAAAAGTGTAGATATGCCGCAGATATGTCAGGGGTCCATTCGGGGGAAATTATTGGGTTCAGACACCGGACGACGTTCTGAACCCAATGAAAGTGCGCCACATCACCCTCTACTTGGTACTGAGCTCTACAGGAGCTCGGTACTTCGCAGTAACGAGCAGTACTCAGCTCGGTACTGCTCAGTACCGAGCTGAGTACTGCTCGGTATTGTGAAATACCAAACTCAGTACTTCACAGTACCGAGTTCAGTATTAGTCGGTACTGTGAAGTAACCCTCAGTTCCAAGCAGTATTGAGCATTGATACTGAGCATGATACCGAGTGTTGCAAAGAGGTACTGAGAGGTATCGAGTTCCAATACCGAACGATACTGAGCAGTACGAGTGCCGAGTGGTACCGAGTACCGAGTGGTACTGAGCAGTACTGAGTACCGAGCGGTACCAAGCAGTACCGAGTGGTACCAAGTACCAAGCAGTACCGAGTATCGAGAAGTATCGAGTATCGAGTGGTACCGAGGGGTACCTAATATCGAGCGATATCGAGTACCGAGAGGTACCGAGCAGTACCGAGTTCTGATACCATTATTTTTCATTTTTTTAATAGGACGCGTATCCGATACGTGTGTCTGGTCAAATTTAAATAATATTTTAATTGGACACGGCAAAGCCGTATCCAACATGTATCTGTGTCGTATCGGAGGCGTATCTGTATCTGACACATGTCCGATACAGCATGCCTCGTAAATAGGAGTATCCGTGCTTACATAGAGTTTACAAGTAATATGGGACTAAATAACTAAAGTGTAATTCTTAAATTCACAATATGTAAGCTACATATTTTTAAGCATAGTTTTTAATTAATTTTCATAATCTAAATAATATTGTTTTTTAGTTAATAGTATTTAATTTTTAGCTATTTTGCTATGTAATCATACAACATAAAAACACTAATTTTTATTTATTTTTTAATTATAAATGATGTAGCTTAAATTTAAAGATGTAATTTTATAATGTGAAATTTTATATATAATCTATATGTTTAAATTATACCTAAATATATAACATAAATTAGTAGTTAGTAATTATTTATATTAAATTTATATGTTATCTTAATTTATATTCACCGTGAATTAAAATTAAGGATATTTAAATCTAAAATTATAAAAATATTATTTATGTATGAATTTATTTATTTATTAATTAAAAAATTATATTATTTCACTTATTCCATCATTATCATTTCATTTAGATATTATTTAAATAATTTTAATATTATAACATCATCTAGTTCGTCATTAATTCAACTTTTGGTTCTATCTTCGGTCTGATTTTTGCACCTTGCTAGTAGCTATTCAAAATCAGATTGGAGACAAAAGTTGCAAAAAAGTTTTATTAACTAATTTGGGCATTTCGTGTCTTTCTGAAGAAATTCAATTCTTGATTTAGTAACATATAAACTTACTAAATTCATGATGCCCTACACTTCATGTTAGCCCTATTGTTAGTCCTAAAAAGTGCTATCCTGCTTGGAGTTGCACTTACACTTGCACTTGATATTTATTTAATAATCAATTTAACCCCTCTTTTAGATCTGTGCCATATTTATCAATTAGTATCAAAAAATTGATTCATATGGCACGCTCATATTTGCAGTTCTTCTCTACTAGAGGGGCAATATATAGGTGTGTCAATAAATGATCCGACCCGTCAACTTGACTTGAACTCAATCCAAATAATGTGAATTAGAGTTGACCCGTTTAATAAACAGGTCAGGTTAGAGTCGTGCATTCAGACCCATTTATTAAACAAGTTGTTCTTGGATTGACCCGCCATCCCGATTTTTACTCAAAAATGATCCGTTTAATATTTTTTAATTAAATTTTTTTTTTTGTTGGTATAATATTTTTTTGATCAATTAACCTAAAATCTATAGTTAAAAATTTAATAAAAAGATTTTTTAATTAAAATAGGTTATCGGGTCAGGAGACTAGAAAGGGAGTTGAAGGTAAACTTGAATTATGGAAATCAACCTTAGAATCTAAAGGTTTTCGTTTGAGTAGATCTAAAATTGAATATATGTAGTGTAATTTTAGTAATAATAGACTTACTGAGGGGATAGTGACTTTGGGCGACCAAGTCATTAATAAAAGTGCATGTTTTAGAAATATTGGATCTATTGTCCAAAGTGATGATGAAATAGATAGGGATATTATCAGCAAAATTCAAGTTGGAAGGTTGAAGTTGAGGAATGCAACGGGCTTGTTGTGTGATAGAAAAGTCCCCCTCAAATTTAAGGGAAAATTCTATAAGATGGTGGTGAGACCTGCTATGCTTTATGGTGTCAAATGTTGGCCATTAAAAGAGAAGCATAATACTAAGTTAAGTGTTGCAAAGATGAGGATGCTCAGGTGGATGAGTGGCTTTATCCTTAGAGATAAGATACGAAATGAGCATATACGTGAAAATGTTGGAGTAGCGCCAGTGGAAGATAAGATTAGAGAGAGTCGTCTTAGATGGTTAGGTCACATAAAACGGCGGCCTTCCAATAACCCGATTAGGAAAGTAGAGGTATTAGATTTGACTTATGCTAGATGTAGACCTAAAACGATTTGGTTTGAAAATATTAGAAATGATCTTTCTTTATTAGATTTAAACAAGAATTTGACTTTTAACATGACACAATAGAGACAAAAGATTCATGTAGCGACCCCACGTAGTGGGACAAAGCCTTGATGATGTTGTCATCGTTGTAGGCTATCAGGTCGGGCTCGGATTGCTAGCAGGTCGGGTTTGTGTTCACCTTTTTACCAATTTATTAAACAGGTCAAGTTCGGGTTGACAAGACTCGGATTGAGTCAATTTCGAATCAGCCCCGTACCAGACCCGTTGACCCATTTTGATACCCCTAGCAATATATCACAAGACCTCCACTATTTCATAATATATATTTGATTTTTGGAAGACATGCATGTTCATGCACTTCAGTCAAATAATTTTAGAATAGGACATCGTGTAAAAAAATTAAACTCCACCTTCAAAAATTGTAAAATAGAGTGAATGTTGAGAAGTGAATTCAATGTGATATTTATTTGGCTCAACTTAATGTTAAATCTATCACATATTTCTATTTTACATTAAAGCTGGATGACCATCTGTGCATTCCTATGCTTAAGACTAGTAAAAAGATTTGGTACAAACTCATCCCTATTGACGAAGAAGGAATGAAGAAGGAAAATGTCAATGAATATGAACTTTTTAGCATGATACTAAAACACTTTTTTTCCCTCAAGGTATGTTTGCGTCGCCAAAATTATGAGTGGCTCACAATCCCTTGACAAATTTCACACTAACTAAGAGAGTGTACAAAAAATCCTTAAAGCTTGAATGAGGAATGGGATTCAAAGGTCACACTATCAAGACAGCCAAAGAATTTTTAGCTTTCTATATACTTAATGATTGATTCGTTGATTGTGCATGATGAAAAATTAAAAAAGTTTCATGAAGATAAAGATATGACAAGAAAATAAAAAGGTGATGGAAAGAAAGTTACATCCCTCGAGGCACAGGGTTCCAATGGAAGTGAAGATGCAGACATCGATGTGGAGCTTGCCTAATCTCAAGAAGATTCAATAACAAGAAGGGCAAAAAAAAGAGGAAAATGATTAAGGTGGACAGGTTTCCTGTGTCTTCCACATTGAAAGCCAAATGACAAAGATAAGAAAGCATTAACTTGCTACAAAGGCAGGAAACCAAGATACATAAGATTAGGAGTGTCCCCACTTAAAAGGAGAATCGGAAGGTAGTAAGAAGTCATAAAAGAAAGCAATAAATACAGCATAGATGAACAAGGACAAGAGTTTGACTATCATCAATCAAATCAGAGGAAGAGGCGGCGGCAAATCATCGACTCATGGCTCAAGATGATGACTTGGCCCTCCCCAAGATAAGGAAAACAATTGAAACCAAACCTATGAAAATATTGAAAATAATATTGAAATAATGCATAATGAATTTTATAATTTAAAAGATATATATTTATCCTTGAAAAAAATGAATGTTCTTTTGGAAACAACTTTACTAATGATCTTAAAACTGAAAATGCCAAGCTTAGAAAAGAGCATGAAAGCTTAATTTAATAATCAAAACCCTGTACCATGCTTGAGGATGAGTTGATAATGTTGAAGGCCAATTTCGACTAATGTTCATAAGAAGACGAGACATTAAGAATGCTAAAGCACATGCTTAACATGGAAACATAAATAAGATACTCATTCATACACGATAAATTGAATAATTATAACTAAAAAAATATATTCATTCATACATTTCATGCCAGATGCCCCTTAATTATTATAATCAACACAAGCACGCACCTTTTGTTTGTTTAGTAGGAAATATCGCGAGAAATCAAAATCATGATTTATTTGGATTCCAAAAGGTGCAATCATTAACACCACTAATATAAGCTAAAAAAGAGTAACCTACCATAATGACCTATGGAGGAGCCATGTAGTATTTAATGAATAGTGGATGCTCAAGTCATGATTAATGACAAATTAAAGTTTGCATCTCTAAATAGGAAAAAATAGAGCATCTGTCACATTTGGAGAGAACATAAAGAAAAAAACTATCAGCATCAATATTATGAATAAAAATACTTCCGCTATAGAAAATGCCTTATTAGTTTATGGTTTGCGCATACAGCCAATGATGTGATAAAATCTCTAAATTATTAAAACTATATTATATGGTCGTAATTTCATCAAACAAAATGTACATGTTTTACTTGTGGTCATAAACAACACAGCATTTATTTGCTAGATATTGATAGGATGGATAATCATAAACTTCAATATTTGAAAACAAACATTATTGATTTTTTGCTTCGGCATAAGAAACTTTGTCATGCTAGCATGAACATGATTAGAAAAACTCTCATTATAAACTTTCTATTGACTTTCCAAATTTTGATTTGAAAAAACTTTGTGATGCATACCAAATAGGAAGCAAATAAAATTTCCTTTCAAAAGCAAAAATATAATTTCTACATCAAGGGCACTTGAACTCTAGCATATATTTGGTCCAATTCGTACCATAGAGCTTAGGAAAAACAATATGCCTTAGTTATCGTACATGACTACACACCATACACTGAGGCAATGCCTTCTACAAAAAAAAAATGAAGCTTTTGATTAACTCTCAAATTTTCTAGTTGGGTTGATAGATAAAACCCAAACATAGACTCAAGACAAAACCCATGCATAAACTAAACTTCTGGTCTTCAAAAATTCATTCCCCGGCTCTATTGTAAGATTTTGATGTTTCTAGTCAAATTTTTAGAAGACACATTATGTTGAAGATAAGACACTATTAAGAAATTTCACTATTATGTTGAAAGGACTTCAAGGTATTGTTTTATGTTTCTCATAGTCACAAACTCTTATGATTAATTACCCCTCTTTTTTTTAAAATAAATTTCAAATGTTGAGAGTGATGATTAATTACACCTCTTGATGATGAGGAAGAACTTTTGATTAAGTTTACTCATAAGAGCTAAGTGCTTAGCACATTAGAATAATAAATTCAGTGTAAAGTTTAAAATTTATCACCTTACACTTAAAATAGATGATGGAAAAATGATGATGAACCCAATGAATATCCCAAAGTTCTGTCATCACGGATTGTCATTGTTCATAGTCAACTTGTCAATGAAGCTAGTCGACCCAACCTAAATGATACACTTATTGACAATCATGGGTTTCTTCATCCAAAGGAATCTTATAGGGTGAATATTTACTAAGGGGAAAACATTAACTTGATTTAGCTAATATAAGGCTTTATGCCCTATTATATGCACCTTACAATTCATTACGAAGGGTTTTCTAGCCAATGGAAAACTTTTGGATTATAGTCATGATCGTAATTTAAAGTCATTTCGTTTTGAACAGATGACCCTAATTATAACCATTTATTTGTGGTGTAATTTGACAGCAAAATCATCGGTTAAAACACACGTGTTATGTCATTACTAATGAGAGATCGTTTAAGAATGAATCATAGCATAAACTTGTCAATATATTTTTGTGTGTGAGTTGAGATTATTTTCAAATTTATCACCCACGACAAATGGTTGCGGGGGCGGATGGAATTTATTTTAAGTTAAAAGGATAAAATTCACTTGAATTTTTTAAAACTATAGTAAATTTTGGGTTTTTGAATTTCATTATAGTTCAAACCTGAAGTTTTAGTGGTATTTTAAAAGTAAGATCCCCTCCTGTTAAAATTTTCTATCAGCACGGTCATCATAGGAGTATTTATATGATTTTATTTTATTATTTAAACCTTATCAGCTCTATCCTCTTACTAACAGATGATCGAGTTCGAATATTAGCTTCATGAGCTATCACATGAGTAATGAACTAAAGAGTTTGAATTTTTGTTAAAAGCATTGAAGACCTTCTGAAAACTTAAAACTAAATATCTTTACATATTTCATAATCATATGTTTATTTGCAAAAGTAGGATTTATAGTGCAGTATCTGAAACTTATGCTTTTGAGATCAATAAAATTTAAATTCACCCTTTATTTTAACCAACAAAGCATTCTTAGACTTCAAATTTAAAAGTTTGATGTGTTCGGTCAGAACACACCGATATAATTATTTTAATTGATTGACAAGTTGCACACTATTTGATGCATTTGCAAGATATATTTGTACTTTTACGATATATCTGCACAATGCATTTACACATTTCTTAACATACAAGAAAAACACACTTGTGTGTAGTGTGTTACTTGATGTACTTATATGAAGCACCCGTATATTTGCGCGATCTTTATATGCTTGCACTGTACATTTAGGGGACACATGTGGACTAAATTACATCGGTAGTTTGATGCATCTCATAAACTTTGTTAAAATAATCGTACAACTCGTGATACATAATCGTACATTACTATGCATTACTTGAAAAAATTTCAGCCATAGGATATACTGGGCGCACTATTCATTCATAAGGCTCACTTCTTGTTCATTGGATGGGTACGAGTTTTTCCTTTTTTCTAATAATTAATATGCACATTTCTTAGGTCAGTCATACATCTGTGACGTGCAATAAATTTAACCATTTCAAGTTGTTTGAAAACCATTCACGTGAATACAAATATTTTAAGAAGTGCAAAGGTCTAACGTAGGCTACGTAGCAATTATTCACTTGAATATATTATCATTGAGGAGATCTCATAACTTCACATTTTAAGTTCAATCACACATCAAAATATTTTGTGTTTTTCAAAATCAAATTATTTATTTTTATGCCACTTGTATTTTGCTCGAGTGGGCCCCGTAAGGAGTCGCCCTTCAATCTATAAAGTAGGAGCTCATCTTAAGTTCATTTTCATTCATAGTTCAGATCGAGTGAGCTTTTTAAGAAGAGTTCCTAGTAATGACAAGGAGTAACTATGCTCGCAAGCAAGCTTTCAAATTTGTTATCGGTTCTTATAAGTCTTTGCAAGTTCAATGTAATCCTTCATTCCTTCTAATTTTTAATTTATGTCAAGTTCCTTTTATTTGTTATGTTTGGGTACCCCGCTAGTATAAATTTTGGTGGCTTCATAATATTTAACTCACATAGGAACATCTTCGAAAGTATAAGACCTTCCCACCATTATTAAAAAAATATGCATGGTGGATGTTATGAGACACTGGTGGTCTCATATTCCACCATGTCAAAAAAGTCATGCATGGGTTTGTGTGTACTTGTTTAAAATTTTGCAATATGTCCCATTCTATCGGAAAAAAAAAAAGAACACAAATTCTTATTTTTTAATTTTTCTCATGATGCTAAGAAAATGTTGACCTCCAAATATATATTTTTGCAATCAATTCAAGTGCATGCGATGAGAACGGCATTTGAACAACGTGATGTCACAGGCATAGCAAATCCTAATGCCTTAATGGCATCCAACTGATGCTAAGAAAATGTTGAATTTTTATTTCCCATTGTGTCGAATATAAGAAAAAAAAAGAACCCAAGTACTTATTTTTGAATTTTTCTCATGATGCTAAGAAAATGTTGTCCACCAAATATATTTTTTGCAATCAATTCAAGTGCATGCAATGAGAACGGCATTTGAACGACATGATGTCATAGGCATAGCAAGTCCTAATGCCTTAATGGCATCCAACTGATGCAAGATTGGGTAGCGAGTTTGAAATGTCTCAACGTTGTGTGAAATCACTCAAACATCATTCGTTTGTGAAATGGATTACACCGACGTGTTTAACATGTGGAATACACCCAAGAAGAACAAATCATGTGCGACTCAAGCAAATGTGATAAAAAATGTCGGTCAAGGGATGTAATATTACGCGAAGTTACCTAAGCACCATCCCTTCATGAAACAAACTTTACAAATTTGTCCAGGAACGAGGCGACAACATGAAGAGTGAGATGCACAAGGAACAAGAAATTGCACGAATGGTTGATTCACTTTTAATGTTATCTTTAATTAAATTTATGAAAAGAAAAATTAGTAATAAATGTTCTATATACATATAGAAAGTCATGTTTATAATCTTAGCAAATAGCTGCCCAAATTCTGCCAAATCACGTCCTGTCCAATCTACATTCTTAAACAAAATATAAGTTTTAATCTAAATCAAAAGCAAGCATCCCTCTTCCCCTATTCTCATTTTTTTACATAAGGCAGACCCTCAATCTCACACAACTACTCCACTCCTCTTTTCAAACCCAAAAGCTAGCTGACTATCATAGCTCCCACCTCCCTCGCACTCACTTCTCCCCTAGTCCTTCTCTATTTGCCTCACCAAGTTCCAACAACCTCACAACACCCATCCAAACTAACAGCAGCCTAGACCGACCTCCTTCCTAGGCCACTGTACCACCTCTCAAGCTCCACACCAACCGCCCCTTGAGCTCGCCACCCTTTCCCCACTCTCACTCCACCCTCTAGCCACTTCTCCCACCAATCTCAGTTAGCACAATCCCTTCCTCCCTCCACCTTCTCCTGCTCCAAAAAACTACATCCTGCACCACCCCTCCAATATCATGCATTAACCCCCTAGCCTGCCACCCTGGCACTGTTAACCGGACAAGGAAGTGGGGTAAACCTTAATATAGGGACGATGAAGGAGGATCGAGAGGTGAAAATTTTAGAGAAAAAATAGGAGATGCCACCTTTGGAGCCACTTTCAAGGAGGGGAATAGGTGAGGGATATGGCTGGTAAAGAAATTGGGATGATGAAGATCGGAGAGCTGATTTGGGGGAGAGAGAAACATGGAGGGATCACAACACCCGCTACAATGGAGGAAGAAGTTGAAGATGCTACTGTGAGAAAGTTGAATATGCCTATTTTTTAGGGAGAATATGCTAATGAGTGGATTTATAGGGTAGAGCGATATTTGTTGTAAATGGGTTGATAGAAGATGGAAAACTCATCGCAACCGTTCTATGTCTAGAAGGGAAGGCTCTGTTCTGATACCAATGGAGAGACTTGCGAGATCCAATCTGGTCCTGGAGGAAGTTCAAAAACTATCTACTAGAACATTTAAAGTACAAGAGGGGACAGTGATAGAGTACTAGGAGAAGTTCGAGTACTTCTCAAACTAATTGGGAAGGTTGCCAGGTGTTAGTCCCATGAGCCTTAGTGTAGGCCACATCGATTTTGATAGAAACAAATGCATATTTGGTGTGACTAATGTTTTAAATTTAGTGTTTTAGGTCTTCACAAATCATCAAGCCAAACCAGGGAAGAAGCTGCTTCAAACTTGGGTGGAGACTGGGTGTTGGTACTTTTTCTTGTAAAAACTTAACAATGATTTAATCACACCAAATGTGCTCACTAATTAAATGATTTCATGCATATTTCATTTCACATCATCATGCATTAGATAATTCATTTTTATCTTAATGTGAAACTAAGTTTATTTATGATAAATTTGCTAACTAGTTCAATTTATGCTCACCTTTTTATTTTTTTTGTATGTCTCATGACTTCATGTGATTTCAATTTTCATAATTTATTGTTTCATATTATTTATTTTTAGAATTTGCACTTTGATTTTCATAATTTTCAAAATTCCAAAAACTTTCCTAAAATAACAAACAAATTTTATGTTTTGTGCCTCTTTCATTTCTTCATTTGGATTAATATTTTATTGAATTTGTCTGTATTAATTAATTATTAATTATGTTAATTAAATTTTTGGAGTTTAATTAAGTTAATCAATTAATTAATTAACCTCCTCCCATACCAAAATTCAAATGCCTCCTTAAGAACTTTATTTTAGGAAATCCCTTAGGAATTTTATTTTAGGAAGCCCTATCTATTAACTGCCTTTAATTAATTTTTTTTTTAATATATTTGATCCATTTTACAACTCATCAATCCATGAGATCAATTCTCATTGGAAGATTTGAAACCCCACTTTCATAATATTCTCTAGCCGAAATTTTCATTAAATCTCTTCCTAGCCGATTTTTTGGCCCACATTAATTCCTTCCTATTTTATTGTAAGGTCTGATTAAATATGATCAAAGTTCATGTTAATCTTATCCATTGTTTCAAATTACTTTCTTAAAATCTTCCCACCAAGTCCCCCGGTTTACTTAAGGTAAAAAACAACTCAATAAAACCCTAATCACTCCTTGTGCTGGCCGAAATTTTGCGCCATTCTCCTTGGCCAAATTTTACAATTTTTTTAAGGAAACCCTAAAGCTCCCTAGCTCAATTCCTTCTCCACATGAATCTCCAACAACTTAAAGGCATCCTTAAGAAATTCATTCAACTTTTCTTATAGTTGTCTTGGAGGAAACCTAATGGGGAGAAGGCTTTACCTTGGATCAAGATTTGGTGACTTTTTGCTAAAAATTTCTTTGTTCGATCCAAAGTTGCTGTAAGAGCTTTGTAATTCTTTATTTAGACTTGTGTTTATATAACTCATAATCTCATCTTTACATCTTATTCACAAATCTAAAGAAATATAGCATGATTGTGATTCTTGGAGCAAAATAGTAATATTTCTTTGTGCTGAATTTAAATGTAGTTTGAATCATCTTGTGTCCTTCTGTGTGAATCTTGTGAAGTGATTTTATTGTTGTAGATACTCTATCATATCAGTAATCAAAATTAATTTTTTCATATTTTATTTAAGTCAAAATTACTTTCAAATATCACAAATCTTTTTTATCAGTTAGTTGTGGATTTTCAAGTTATATGTTTTGGATTTAGTTTCAATCTAATTGTGATTGTATTTGAAAATGTTTTTAATTGGTTTTATTGTTGTAGAATCATCATCTTATTTGTGATTTAATTCTTATTTTTCTAGAATTTATAAAGATAAATTTTATTGGATTATTCTATATTACTGAGTTAACTAGCTGAGATTTTTTAGTGAAAATATTAGGAGACTTGTCTTCTTTCACTTGTGGCATTTTTATTAAACAATTTTTGTGAGACTTCCTTGTTATGTCTTATTCATATTGTTAGTGAGATAAAATCATACACTTCTGGATCCTTTTGAGTTTTAAAATATTAATTTTGTTTGGCTGTTTAAGTGGAAGCTTGAAATATTGTGTATACTAGTCACATAAATCTTGATTTGAAAAATTTTGTGAAACCCTTAAGACTATTTATTTTAAAAATTAAATCTCTGATTATTTAAAAAAAAAAAAATCTCAGAACATTTAAAGATTTGAAATCATCATTATTTTATTTTAACAACAAATCTAAAATATTTTATAGTATACATCTTTCCATAAAATATTTTGATTATATACGCTTTTGTGATTAGTGTCTTGTTTAGAAATTTTGTTTTGTCTTGCGCTTTGAATCACCTTTGGTTTATCTTATATATTGCTCTATCAGTCTATCTATCATCTAAGGTGTCTTTAAACATATTATTTCTAAAATTTATAATTATACAAATAACACTCTTTGGTCTGAATTTTGTGTAAGACTAGTTGCCCTTAGCTTAAGTGTAATTTTCAACTAATCTTGCCATAGCTTTTGATTATTTTGAATTTAACTCTCAAATAATTTTTTTGTATGCCAAGTTGTTATCCTAACATATTTTTCATAAAATTTTCAGCAACATTTATTTTATAAAATAACATACATTTTTCAAGTACTTACATTGCATCATTTCCCACATTACCTAGTTATGAAAAATAATTTTAAAAGTTGTTTGCTTGCATTTTTCTTTGCAAATACATTTAGAAACTTCATTTCATCATATTTGCATATCCATATAATATAAAATCAATACAACAACAACAACAACATCATCAAGCCTTTATACCACAACATGGGGTCGGCTACATGAATCCTTTTTCTCCATTGTGTCCTATTAAAAGTCAAATTTGTTGACCTGTATGTTATTTCCAAAGGAAACAAAAAAAAAAAAGGAAAATCCCGTGTACATACCTTGTGCCCGACGGATCCACGAAACCTGCCATGAATCCGGCTGAAATCGGCGCCGAAAATCTCATCCCGCGATTCCTGCTCAAATCCCGGCCTCGATCGTTGCTCTTCGACATCTTTAAAAGCCGACCAAACGAAGCCTTCGGGATTGATTTCGCAAGCTCTCCCCCACTCGATCGCAAGCCTCTCCCGATCGAGTTCTCTACACACACGACTCTTCCTCCCTTCGCTTCTCTCCACCCTCTCCTCTGTTCGACTCCACACAACAAACCCGACGCTTCTCCGACTCCAAGCTCCCGACCTCCAACCTTCTCCTCTGCCCGACACCGACACCCACGATCCCGAGCCGCTCCAACCTTCCGATCCTCTCATACCCATCGGCCGAGAGAGAGAGAGAGAGAGAGAGAGAGAGAGAGATCCCTTACCTGAGCCGAACCCGCCTCCTCTTCTCCGATCCTCAAGCTCCACCGCCTCCTCTACCCTCTTGCCCGATCCCCTCTCATAGCTGAACCGAGCAGCTCTTTTAAAACCTAAGCCCAACTCAACTCAGTAGCTCAGTTCAACTCGCCCCGACTCAGTCAGCTCAGCCACTCAGCTCACTCACTGACTCACTCCAACTCAGCCACTTAGCCCTATTCACCTTAACTCAGTCACTCAACTCACTCACCCCGAATCAACCAACTCAGCCTCACTCACTCAGCTCAACTCAGCCTCAACCCACTCCCTACCCGATAAGGTCTTAAGCATGAATTTTATTTCTATTTTTGTTTTATTTTTAATTGCTAATTGTTATTAATTGTTATTATTATTATTATTTATAATAATTATGCTATTATAATTATTATAATTATTAATAATTTTAATAATTATGTTGTTATAATTATTATAAGTATAATAACTATTAATTATAATAATTATGTTATCATAATTATTAATAATTGTAGTTATTGTAATTATAATAATTATGTTATTATTATTATTATTATTAAATGCATTTGAAATAAAAATGATTCTTTTCTCGACGCTTGCGACGGACCGGCAAACCTCCGAGGCGCTCACGTAGCGTTTAGGGTGGGAAACCGGTGCGATGCTTGCGACGAGATAAGGATCCCTCTTCAAAGCTAGCAACGAGCCGGCAAACCCCCGAGGCGCTCAAGTAGCGTTTAGGGTGGAAAACCGGTGCGACGCTTGCGGCGAAGGGGATAAAAAAAATGTGTGTTCTTTATTTTTGTATAAGTACCCCCGAACGCCCACGTGGTGCAGAGGGGGGAAATCTATGTTTTTCTCTAACACCTATTTTCTTCTTATAATCAACAAACAAAACACCCTTAAATGCTCACGTAGCAGGCGGGGATAAAAAAATTTCATTCGCGACCGCGGTGTCATTTTTGACACCTACCTGAAGCGCTCACGTAGCGTCGATGGGAATGGTTGCCTCTTGGTTTTTCCCCTAAACGGGGGAGACGCCGGGAGGCTGCCGAAATTTGGATTGAAAATCCAAGGACTTGAACAAAAAATGAGCTTGCACTTGGACTTATTTGGACTTATGAGCTTAAGATTCAAATGAATTTGAAAAATATAAGAGAATTTGATTGAACTCAAATACAAAGTTTAACTTGAAATTGTAGTTTGAGAAAACTACAAGAACCATTTGAACTCAGGCTCCTCTTTGAACTCGATGACATTGAGCTTGAACGCTATAATGAACTTGATTTGGACATTGCAAATGACTAAAACTTGTATTTGATTTGAAAATCAAGTGATAAGAACAAAGAACAAAGGAATCAAGTATTGTGTGCATAAGCTCAAGTTGGACTCATATTTGAACTTTACAAGACAACCAAAGGATTGAATGGAATACATAAGCTTTGAACTTGATTCATATATTATGAGGGCTTGATTTGGGCATAAGCAAAACAATTTATAAGTTTTGACTTATAAGCTTGGATTTGATTGGAATCAAGTCCAAATGAGAAATGGACATGAGTTCAACTTGATAATGACAAAGTTTTAATGAATTTTTTTTAAAAAAGAATCTTCATTAGGAGATGTCATTCAAGCACTATGCAAATGAATAAAGGTGCTAGCACTTTGAACTCAAACAAGAGCGATAACTTGAGTTGGTTGCTTGAACTCAAGAAAGAACTTGAATCATATACATAGAACTTGATATTGAACATTCAAACTCAAGTGACTTGAAGAATTTGGACCCAAATTCAAAGTAAATCATAACTTTGAACTTAGATAAAATACAAAGATGAGCAATCAATAGAGAATTTGGTTTGAATCATTGTACCAAATTCCTAATTAAGGCTATAAAAGGACTATTTCACTACAAAAGGATGATGATGTCAAATTAATCATAAACTATTTTTGAAGACAAAGAAATTGCAAAGGGGAGTCCATTTGCAAGCAAGAAAGAACTCATCAAGCCTCAAAGCATTCAAATGAATACCGATGGATGGACACAATGCTTGAGATAAACAAAGCTTCAAGGGGAACTTGCAAGCAATCATCAACAAGGAAGAAATTGACATATAACAACATGTTCATGGTTCTCTAATATAAGATTTCTTTAGCAAACATTAAAGATTTGTCACTTTGGTTGGAGAGGTAATTGTCATCAAGCAAATTTACCATACAAGACTCCAAGCCATTTTCAAGTAACAAGCAAGTGGAACTTCATAAGTAATGATGATTGAAGGGTTACATGGGTGACAATAATAAACACGATGGAGTTGGTAGACTCATCAACGACTATATATAAAGAATGTAAAGCCTTCCTACAACCTACATCAAATATCTCACACATACAAACAACGAGCACCACGAGTACTAGATGGCGTATAATCAAATGTTGCAAATTATCGGTCAACATGCATGAGAAGATTGGTGGTGAATGCAATCCATTCAGTAATCGATGTTAATATACAAAGTGAATGTGCTCGATCATCCCTACAAATTACTGTAAGAAATTTATTGTACACAAAGATCACTACCTGTAAGCAAATGTTGAAAAGACTACGACAAAGACGGACTTCTACGAGCCATCATGAAAGACTCGTAGAATGTCTAAAAAACCCCTTGCACGTGCACCATAACTTGTATACACATAGGTACACTAAAAAGGGGTAAATGCAATTACAACCCGCATGGGCCCCGGCGAGCGTGTTATTGGTACACACGTGACGTCTAGGGATGCTGCGCGGGTTGACAAGTGAATTCAGGTTCGAACCCGATCCTCTTATACGGATTAATAGGAGTCGACAAGGTTCGAACCAACAAATAAATATGTGGCCGTGGCAACCAGAATATTTATTTTAATACATTCATATTAGGCCTTCAATGCCTAAAATCAAAAGAATTCACTTTCAAAGGCTCAAAGCCTATAAGAAACCCGGTCCTCTGTCGACAGCCCGACAGAGTGACAAGGTTCAATTCATAAAGAGAAATAATCCCGAATACCCCGATGATGGCCGTATTGATTGGTTATCTCAACCGGAGGGGTTCGCCAAATAATCTCCAATGCCAGTCCAAATATCCAAAAATCCCAGAAAATTCTCAAAAATCCCAAATTCCAGAAAACTTCACAAAAATCTCAAAAAACCCAAAAACTCAAAAATATTTAAATTTGAAATAAATCCATCAAATACTTAAAGCAAAATCCATTCGCTCTCCGCAACAGTTTGTCGAGGCGGACAAAAATTCAAATAAACTCTAGCTCACAAAGAGCGAAATGCCTAGTCGAAAATATTACTAGGATCCATTCTCAAACAATCTTTTGCCAATAAGGACGTGGTACGTGTCCTCTAACCGGCAGTTTCGCCGCCAAATGGCACTGCAGGTAAACGGTTATGACCCGGGGCCCTCTGAACCAAGTGGTTTTGCCGCCAAATGGCACCACAGATACCGGTTATGGCCAGAGCCAATACACTCCTTAATGGCGTTAAATCCTTGAGATATGAATCAATAGGATATAATCGACAGGGCACAAAGCCCTCTGTTAGCTAAGGTGGATTCAAATTTGTCCCCTTAGACAAACATTCACCCCAGGTCTACAAGGTCCCCTTGGACGAAGCAACCCATGGCTGCCGACAAGGATCCTTCTGTCAGGTTGGGTCGACTACCTCCTCTGACTAAGTAGACCAGGGACCACGATGGCCCGGGACGACGGAACCATGGGATCTTGATCGGGTCCATCATCCATTCCCCCATCATCCGCTTTAAGTGCTAGATGGTGAAATTTCAAGTTTTAAATATCAAACTTTTCAAACCTTTCCAAATTCTCAAATCCAAATTTTCCAATTTTCAATACCCAAACCATTGCTGCTACTATATGCCAGATGACACGTATTCTATACGTATCTGATTGACGACTAGCCTTAATCGAAAGTTCTCTCTCGTGATCGGGAGGGGTAATTAACTATAGGGGCTTGCGCCTATAGGAAACCAGAACTCAGATCATAAAGTCCTCGTAAAATGAGGGCGAAATCTCTGGGTAGTGTCTTATCTACAAACCCATCTGCCTTCCAAAATTTACCTCGGAACTTATTCAGTTAAAACTCCCTCGCCGAAACAGAAAAGCGAGCGGAGGCCGGGGCCGAATTTTCGGAGCCCACAAAATTCTCGTTTAAATCTAATAAAGAAATACAATTCTTAATATTTTCTAACCAAGTCTTTTTAGGTCTGTCTCTATCTTTCTTAACATAAGTCAAATCTAATACCTCTACTCTCCTAACCGAGTCATCGGAAGGGTGCCGTTTTATGTGACCAAACCATCTAAGGCGACTCTCTCTAATCTTATCTTCTATTGGAGCTACTCCAACCTTTTCACGTATATGCTCATTTCGTATCCTATCTCTAAGGGTAAAGCCACTCATCCACCTAAGCATCCTCATCTCTGCCACACTTAACTTAGTATTATACTTCTCTTTTAATGGCCAACATTCGGCACCATAAAGCATTGCAGGCCTCACTACCATCTTATAGAATTTTCCCTTAAGTTTGAGGGGTACATTTCTATCACATAACAAGCCCGATGCATTCCTTCACTTCAACCATCCAACTTGAATTCTGCTGATAATATCTACATCTATTTCACCATCACTCTGAACAACAGATCCAAGATATCTAAAATGAGTACTCTTATTAATGACTTGATCGCCGAAAGTCGCAATCTCCTTACAAGGTCTATTACTACTAAAATTACACTCCATATATTCCGTTTTAGATCTACTCAAGCGAAAACCTTTAGACTCTAAGGTTGACCTCCATAATTCAAGTTTACCTTCAACTCCCTCTCTAGTCTTATCAACAAGAAGAATATCATCAGCAAAAAGCATATACCAAGCCCAAAGTCATAATTCCCTCATTAGGTCTATTACTACTAAACTTACACTCCATATATTCCGTTTTAGATCTACTCAAGCAAAAACCTTTAGACTCTAAGGTTGACCTCCATAATTCAAGTTTACCTTCAACTCCCTCTCTAGTCTTATCAACAAGAAGAATATCATTAGCAAAAAGCATACACCAAGGTACATCCTCTTGCAAATGTCTAGTGAGAACATCCATGACTAAAGCAAAAAGATATGGGCTTAAGGCTGATCCTTGATGTAACCCAACTGAAATAGGGAAATACTTGGTCAAACCACCTTGTATTTGAACACAAGTAATAGCTCATGCATACATATATTTAATGATTTGAATATAAGCATTATTAACTCCTTTCTTTTCAAAAACTCTCCATAGCACTTCTCTTGGAACTTTATCATATGCTTTTTTCTAAATCAATAAATATCATATGTAGATCCTCCTTATTTTCTCTATACTTATCCATCAAACCCTTTAATAAGTGTATGTCTTCCATAGTCGACCTACCCGGCATGAATCCAAATTGATTTTGAGAAACATTAGTATCACGCCGCAACCTATGCTTCATAACTCGCTCCCATAGTTTTAAAATATGACACATTAGCTTAATTCCTCTATAATTCGCACAATCTTGTGCATCACCTTTATTCTTAAAAATAAGAATTATCAAAATCATTATCCACTCATCCAGCATCTTTTTAGTCTTCAAAATAGTATTAAAAAGTTTAGTAAGACAAGAAATCCCTTCATCTCCTAAACATTTCCACACCTCTATTGGAATATCATCAGGTCCAACAGCTTTTCCACCATTCATTTTCATTAAAACCTCTCTAACTTCGATTTTACTAATACGCCAATAAAAACATAAATCTTTATTTTCATTTAGAGTGCTTAGGTCACTACAGTCAATCTTATTTTCACAATCTTCATTAAAATGTTTAGCAAAATATCTCATCCACTCTTGTTAAATATCTTCTAAGAAAGGTATTTTTTGATCTTCATCCTTAATACACTTCACTTGAACTAAATCCTTACTACTCCTATCTCTTTGTTTAGCTAACTTATTGATGCGGACATCCGATCATGAAGATTTTCAAAGGAGGAGAAGACGATCAACGGCCGAGATCATTCCACCTTATCTTATTTTGTTATTTGTAATTTTTATATTTATTATGAATTTTCTGTTTTTACCCTTAAGAGGATCGTCCTATGAAAGTCCTAGGGGCATATGTGTCTTGTTTTAGTTTCTTAGGTCTATATATAGAGGCCCTTGCTATTATAATATAATGTGGATTATTAATTAAATTTTGTGTTTGCACTTGTGTTCTTTGGGAAGAACCTTGAGTGAGATTCCTATGGGAGGAATTTGTAACTTCCACCATCTGCAGGATGTGTCTGGACTTATAGCTTGAAGTCCCTTGGAGAAGGGCAACGTAGTACCCGTCAACTACAGGATGCTCGTGGTTGTATCTTTCTTTCCCTAAATCCTTTTCTCCTCCTCCCTTGACCGCCGGCCAAAATCCCTCACTTTCCACCGGTTGATTCTCCCATAAACACCTCCTCTCTTCCAAAAAACTACCGGCCACCTTCCCTAGCCCCATCTCCATCGAAAAAAAAACTATTTCCTTATTTAAGTTGTCATTAATTTGGAAAGATTTTAAATTCAAATGAATCTAATTTGAATTTCAAATCCATCCTCATTAATTACGTTATTTTTTGTAACCTCTTTCATTCAATTAATTAATCAATTCTGAAATTGATTGATTAATTAATCCCTTAATTCCAATTTCATTTCATCATCATTATTTTCCTAAATTAGCTCTTATCTTACTTGGAAAGTTTTCAAATTCAAATTCAAATGAATTTGAATTTTAAATTCTTTCCTTAATAACATACATCTATTTTAGGAAATCCTTCAATCATATTAAATCTAAAATAATTTCAGATTTAACTCTTCAATCTCCCATTAATGCATGGATCCACATACATTGTATGTAGACACCTTTCCTTTCCCTCCTCATTAGGCCGCCCCTCTCTCTCCCCTTTATCCTAATTATTTCCTTCCTAATTAAAGGCCCCAATTAAAGAGATAATTAATTCCTCTCTTCCCTCCCTCTTTTTCGTATTTGAATTTCAAATTCAAATCTATAAATTAAGGAAAATATGAGATGGAATTTTAGCTCTTTAATTTTTTTTAATTACCCTCTCCCGTCCTACATCAGTTTGGTATCAGAGCATGGTTGCCCAGGATGCGAACTCGATGGAGTCGAGCTCTTTTCCACCCCGGGAGAATGATGCGGACATCCGACGGTGGACGATATTCAAAGGAAGAGTAGAAGATCGATGACCGAGATCACTTTGTTTTATTTAGTTTATTAAGTGTATTTTGATTTAATTTTACAATTTCCCTTTTTTACCCTCTTGTCTTATGTAAGCCCAAGAGGTAAATGTGTCTTTTAATTTCTTTTGAGGCCTATAAATGGAATTATAATAAAAAAAATTTGTGTTTTGCACTTGTGTTCTTTGGGAAGAACGTTAAGTGAAATCCCTATGGGAGGGAGTCGGAGTTTTCACCAGCCGCAGGATGGGTCCAAGCTCGTGGCTTGAAGTCCCTTGGAGGAGGGCAACGTATCACCTATCAGTCTTCGGAAGAGTCCAAGGCTCACGGTTTTATCTTTTGTATTTGTTTTTATTCCTTCTTGTTGTTCCTAGTCGTCATCTTCATCCTCTCCCTACTTCCACCATCACGTCGTCTCCATCTCCACCTTGCCGCCGGTCCCTTACCCACCCCATTCAAACCGCCGGCCACACCCTCTCCCATTCCCCATTGCCTAATTTGGATAATTCCTAATTTTGGATTGTCATAATTTAGTTGGTCTTTAAATTCTAATTTACCCAAATTTGAAATTCAAATTCTTTCATAAATTATAAAATCTATTTTGGGAAAGTTTTTAAATTTTCCCTCCATTAGATTTTGAATTATTAGGATGACTTAATTCATTCTAAATCCAACCCCCAAAATTAAGGAAGCATTAAAGCCTCTTTAATTCCCTCCCTCTCTCACCCCTAGCCGCCGGCCATACTTGGCCAAACTGTCGGCCCCACTCAACTTGTCATTAAACTTTTCCTAAATTAGCATTCCATATTTAGGTAGCTCAATTCATGAATAAATTCAAATCCATTTGAATTTAAAATAGTTACCTAAAATATACTCTTATTTATAGTAACTTCTTCATTCATAGCTTATTTAAATTTCAAATTAAATTGGATGAAATCTTTCATTCCAAATTTAATTTCTTAATTTAATAAAACATTAAATGCCTCCACAATTCTGTCCTCATACTCCCTATGCCGTCGGCCCCATATAGATATCCTTTGAAATTGTTTCCTGAAATCACTATTCCCCTTTTGGAAACAATTCAAAACTCTTCCTTTTCCTTTTGGCTGAAATTCTTCTTTGTTCCCCACGTCTTAAACATTTCCAAAATAACTCTTCCCAAGTGGGAATTAAATCTCAGGTTCTCCTCCTCTGTCGGCCGAAATTCCCCTTACTATATTCACCTCTACATCTTTCCAAAACTCATTCTTTTATTTTGGGAATTAAAATTCCTCTGCTGGCCGAAATCTTCCGAGGCCATCACGTGGAAATTCCTCCACTAGCACTTCTCCAAACTCCTTACAATATTGAGCCCTCTTTTTCCCAAAAACTGCAGCCAGAAATTTCAGCTGTAGCTTAACTACCTCCACCCTTGGAAGACCTTTAACTGCTGTTTGGAAAATCCAATTGGTTGTCCACATCTTCCAACATTATTGACATGCCGTCCTGCATCTTCAAGACCCATAGGATTCAATCCTCCTACCCGTTCTACATCACTTATAGATATACCTTTCTCCCTCCTTAGTATCTAATTTATTATATAAATCACTAAAAACTAATGTCTTTGCATCGCATATTGCTTTCTTAGATTCCTTACTAGCCTCTTTATATCTTTCCCAATAATCAGAATTTTTAGAAATATACCAATTTTTATAACAAATTTTCTTATTTTTAATCTTTTCTTGCATATTTGGATTCCACCACAAACTATTTTTACTATTAGGAGCTTTTCCCTTTGATACTCCAAGCACATTTTTTGTAAAATTCTTAATATCACTAGCCATTTTTTCCCACATAATAATATCAATGAGCAAACTTTTTTACTTTTTTTTGTGGGGCTTAAGAGCAATTTCTTGAAAATTATTTCTTTATGAGATCTAAATTGTTATACTCATATCACTAATTTTTCTACAAAACAAAATTAAATAATTTTTTTTAAATTGCAGCATTAATTGCACAACCCAATTCAACCCCCCCCCCCTCCCAACTCTCTTAGGTTGCCATAGTGTTTCTCATCAGAGATTGCACTTACGGGAAACTTTATGAAGGAGCTCAAGCCTGGTATTCGAACAGTTATTTGAGTACTGAGACCGCGTGACTTAGGAGAGGCTATGGAGTTAGCCCAATTGGTGGAGGATAAGAACTCCTTGGGGAGGAGTAGCCCTAATTGCAATTTGGGAGTCTCCTACCACATGACCACTATATTTATGGCACCAAAGGTGTAGACAGTGCTTATTTAGAAGAAAGCCTTGAAGGATAGAGGTCAGGGAGTATGGCCAGTGGGGAATTCAAGAGGTTGACTAACTCAGAAATTCAGAAGAAGAGGGTTAAGGGTTTATTCTTTACGTGTGATGAGAAGTTCGTCCATGCCACCATTGTAAAGACCGTTTGTTCCATGTTCTGATAGTCTGCAATGAGGAAGATGCTGCAGAGGAGGAAGATGACCACTTGTACTTAGATGTTGCAGAGGTATCCCTTACATTAGTGATCGGGTTCACACCGAACCACACCATAAAGGTTAAGGGGAAAATCGAGCTTCAAGAGGTTGTAGTACTGGTGGATAGTGAAGCCACCCATAAGTTCTTTTCCAATAGGATGGTGGATAAGTTGAGACTGGAATTAGTGGACATTGGGGGATTTGGGGAAAAGTAGAGAGTAGAGGAATTTGCAAAGAGGTGATCCAAATCCTCCCAGAGGTTCAAGGATTGGAAGATTTTCTGCCATCATATTTGGAGAGCTATGATACTGAGAATGAAGTGGCTGTAGAAGTTGGGGAAGATCAATATTGATTGGAAGGCTCTAATGATCGAGTTCAAGGTTGAGGGGAGGAGAGTAATTATTAGACGAGATCCTAGCCTCTCCAAAAATATGGTTTCACTCAAAACCATAATGAGGGTAATCCAAGGTGAAGGAGGGAGATTTTTGATGGGGCTGCAGAGTTTGGAGGGAGAAGAGTAAAGGGAGAAGATAAAAGCACCTGACATGTTTCACCCACTCCTACAGTAGTATCGAGAGGTGTTCCATCCAGTTCATGAGTTGCCTCCTTCGCAGGAATATAAGCATGTTATCATCTTGAAGGGACGAGTCTCATTTATCACTGTCCGTCAATATTGTTATCCCCAATTCTAGAAGGATGAGATTGAGAGATTGATCAGGGAGATGTTGTAGGCAGAGATCATTCAACCCAATGTCAGTCCATTTTTTAGTCCAGTGCTATTAGTGAAAAAAAATGACAGTTAGAAGTTTTACGTAGACTACCTAGTGTTGAATAAGGAGACTGCCAAAGAAGTTTCCTATTTCAATAATTGATGAGTTGCTGGATAAACTTTATGAAACAGTATTTTCTCGAAAATTGATTTGAAGTCAGGGTACCATTAGATCTGAATAAGGCCCGAGGATGTTCCCAAGATGGCATTTAGGACTCATGAGAGACATTATGAGTTTTTAGTAATGCATTTTGGCCTCACGAATGCTCCAGCTACTTTCCAGACCCTAATGAATAAGATATTCCATCCATATCTAAGGAGATTTGTGTTAGTATTCTTTAATGATATTTTGATTTACAACAGAAGTGAGGAGGAACACTTAGAACACTTGGGATTGGTGTTATCCACTCTGCAGGACCACCACTTATTTGAAAATTTGAAGAAGTGCTTATTCGTTCAGCCTAGAGCGGAATATTTGTGACACGTGGTATCACAGGAAGGAGTAGCAGCTGATCAGAGCAAAATTCGAGGTCATGCTGAGATGGCCAATACCCATGAGCTTGAGGGAGTTGAGAGGGTTCTTAGGGCCTTACAGGCTATTACCAAAAGTTTGTGAAGGGATATAGCTCAACCTAGCCTTTGACCGAACAACTAAAGAAGGATAATTTCAATTAGGGTGATACCAAGGCCTTTGAGGAGTCGAAGAATGCGATGATCAGCGTGCCAGCATTAACTCTGCTCGACTATGAAGCAACATGGGAACCGTACCAGATGATTCATCAACAGTTTCATTCGTTCCACCTTGAGGACAAGGTGACTCTTTAGGAGAGAAGTATTGATAGATCAACTAAGTCGGTCTAGCCAATCAGCCCAACCACAACAAGGGGGGTCAATCTAGCTGGCGGGCTCTCCACCAATCCTCTTCCTGCTCGCATCCCACTGCTATTGGGAAGATATTAGATCATTCCCCACCAGCCTAGCTCTCTCCACGAGTTTAGAAAAATCAAGGATGAAAAATAATACTAACGGGTGCCACAAATTATCTCTTAAACCTCGCAAGAATCTATAACACTTCTCTTAAGGGGTGCTAACTAACTGTGTAGCATACTTGAAAAGAGCTATAAACTTCATCTCATACAGCATCACTACCTTGCTCCTTTGGACGAACCTCAAAAAGGACTTCTGCATTTGTTGCCTGACAAATGACAGCACAAACCAACTCATAAAGGTCTCTACAAACTCCTCCCAAGAAATCTCTGTTTTATCCACCAGCGCTATACCTTTCCATCCAACAAGAACAAAGCCAACGAAACTCTTCTACCTTATGGGCATTGCAAGCTATCGAATGACTTCCCTAAGGATCAATCAATCCTCAACTACTTAAGGTTCTGCTAAACCTTGGAAACTAGCTAGCTTCAATCTCAAAAATGTTGAAGAATTTTTGTATCCTCAAACGCATTGCATATTTAATGATCGAGAACGGCATAAGAATGATGATATATTACCCCGAAGGGTAAAAATACCATTTTCTTATAGACTCAATGATAAAATTTACAATTTTGAATAGAGATTCCCCCACTCGATGTTTGGTCGAGCGGGGTTTATTTATTTCTGGGGTACATACGACCCATAGGGGCAAAAGCCTCTATGATTAATTACATCTCAAGCTTTGGTGCTTGAGAAAACTTTTGATTAAACTAGTGATTTTCTTCATTTTAAAGTCATTTAAATGTTGGCGAAAGTTTGATTTTTGTTTTAAAATCCATAAAAGTCTTGCTTAAAGGTTTTGGCCCTTAGGAGATTCAAGAAAAAAAAAAAGAGATCAACTTAGAATTAGATTTCTTGGAGTGAGGACCAAAAGAAAGAAGCGTAGGAGTACTTGATTCTGAGGGAAACTCAGAGGTACTCGAACTATCCTATGTTGGGCTTTACATTTTAGAAATCTAATTTTAGTTTAAGTTGACATTTTTATTAGAATGTTGGGGCTTACATTCCAACAACACGTGTTGGAGGAATTGCCCGAAAGATGAGGACTTGTAGGGTGATTTGAAATCAACCCATGCCTCGGACGCTAGAACTAAGGTGAGGACTACCGAGGGGCAGTGCCTCGAACATAAATCTAACGAGTGCAAAAGGGACTTACAAATTACACCTCACATGAGGCATAATTTGCCCGACCTCTGAATTTACCGTCTCGCCTGGAAGGGACTACCAACTAGACCCACCTAGTCGATTTTAAAACCATGTCATCCGGTCTTAATGCAAATGTAGAGTGGGAAGGTTATTTCATTTAGGAAGGTAGGGCTTATAGCTTGGCTTTGAGGCCAAGATGCCTATACATGTAGGTATGCATATGCTGACTCATAAAGAAAAAGACTTTTTATTATCTAATCCTTAAGTGGGGGCTTTCTATATGCAACACATTTGGGCTATACACGATTGTTTTAATTTTTAGAAAACTTAGCTCCTTTTTTTATTTGTTAGAAAATTATGGAGCCTAAATCAATTTTTAGATTGATTATATTTTAATGGATAGAAATCTTATTTTTGTCCTAAGAGCCTACCGCATCAAACAGTCCAAGCCACACCCAAGCAAAAGCAATGTAAGAAACCTAGGAAAGAGCATGCTTTTCTATTGCGCAATCAGGTAAATAATCAAACATGCTTTTATTTATAAATAAAATACAATAAATGAAAAAAGAGTCCAAATTATTACATACAGATTTGGCAGCTGAGTTGCCAACCATTACACAACCCAGTTAAGTTTACAGACTCTACTTGTGGGGGTCTTCAAGCTTTAACCTTCAGAGGGGTCTTTGGGCTTCATCTTCAAAAATGTACTTTCTCCCTTGATCCTCCTTGCTTTCTAATCCAAACCCCACAAGTTTTACATCCTAGATCTAATCAAATACATGATATAAAATAGAAAAAGACTCAAATCTACAAAATAGAGTCAAGAGGCAGTTTATATAATAAACATATAACCATCCCAATATTGGTTTAACACTTAGAGTGCTAAGCACCTGCTTCTACCCTATAGGCCATTGCCTCTTGAGGGATTTTTAACAGCGCCTGCAAGCAAACAGCATTATGATAATCATGATTTAATTTACCCCCTCTTGGACATGGCCACCTGCACAGAAAAGCATGTATATATTTCTATACTAAGTGCAAGTGCCCACAACGCAGACAATCCAAAAGGGCAATCACTTCACAATATCAATCACATGCGCACACAAAGAAAAATCCTAATTCTAATATGCCTAAGGGGTTGTGCACCTAAGTGTGTGGGGCTCATGTGGTATGTCACACTAAGAGTGTTTGGTTTTATTTTGGAATGAAGATATTTAATTTTTATTCAAGGGTGATTTCACTTTAAGTTGTTTGTGACTTAAATATTTTTATTTGATTTTCAAGTGTTTCATATTTAAGAGGGTTATGAAAAGCTCATAAAATAACCACTGCTTGCTTTTGGGCAAGCCTGTTACTTATGAATCCTAAGATACAATGATGTAGGCATTTCACCTTTTGGAGGAGATGATTGATCATTGTATCAAAAGGAACCTAAGTGATTTTTTAGGTGTTTTGGAGTTCTCTTAATATTTGGATAAGAGAAAGTGATAGACATGCCTAAGGGGTTATACTTATGACTTGATAAAATTCATCCAATAAGGTAGGATGGACTTCAACATATTAGATAATTCCTAAGGAACATCTATGAGTTTAGCATTTTAAATATCATAAGAGAAATCACTCAATTTGGGGTAAAAGAAAGAGATTACTTAGATTTTGAGTCTAAGAAAGGTGTCCAACATATAGCTTTTGGGCTACATGTGGGAGAATTCTCCTTAGCTTTAGAGTTAAGAGGAGAAAGAAGGAATCCAACATTTAGCTTTTGGGCTAAATGTTGGAGAACTCCCTCTAGCTTTTGGAGCTAAAGAAAGGGAAAATCTCCTACAACTTTGGAGTTGGAAGAGAGTTGGAAACTTATAGCTTTTGGGCTAGGATATGACATCTTCTAAGGCCTTTGGAATCTATAGAAGTGAGGGAACATTAGCAGCTTTGAGGCTACGAATCAAAAGGGTGTTTCCTTGAATTTTTGTATTCAAGGAGTTGGGTTTCATTTGCTTAATTTGGATCAGGTAAATAAAATTGAGTTACTTATTGATTTTAGCTCAATATGTGAGAAAGATTTGTAACCTTGGGATTAAAAATCAAGAGGGATTACGATGAGTATTTAATTTGCTAAGTTTGGATTTAGCAAACATAAGAGAATGATGTATAGGTTTGGGCCTACACATCAAGGATTCTTTGGACTTTCGGGTGTCCAAAGAGAGTGACTCATTCACCTAGTTTGGGTTAGGAGAATGAAAGAAAACTAGGAGTTTGACTCATTCGTTTGATATGGAATTATTTATTGAATTTGGTTCAACAAATAAATGATCTTGGATTGAACCACTTATTGATTTTGATTCAACAAATAGGTTGGTTTGGAACAAGATTGATTCACTCAACATGAGTTAAGTGAATGAGACTTTCATACAACTTTTGAGTTGTAAAAAGGAGAAAAGAAGATGCAACTTTAGGTTGCAAGCTTCTAGAATCTCTTTGAACATTTGGTGTTCAAAGAGGGGGATCCATTCTCCCAACTTGGGTTTGGGAGCATGAAGATGGATTTGGATGCTATCCTACAATCTTGGCTTGTAGGAAAGGGAGAGGGAAATGCAACTTAGAGGTTGCAAATCATAGGAATCCTTTGAACATTTGGTGCTCAAAAGAGATGTTCACTTGCCTAATATGTACCTAAGCAAGTGCAAGGGAAGAGCTCAAGGTTTGATCTCAAGCTCAAGTGCTTTACAACAAGATGTATTTAGGATTTTGAGGAAATCCACGATACAAAGCATGAGGAGAATTAGATGTTCTCCTATAATTTTAAGCCATAGGAGAAGGGGAATTAGGATTTGAATCCTAAGACCAAGAGATCATTCATTGGTTTTGAGTTCCAACAAATAAAGAAATTGATAAACTCCCTACAACTTTGGGGTCGAAGGAAGGATATATAACTTGAGAGCTGCAAAACTTCATGAATGTTCTTTGAATATTTGGTATTTAATGAGAAGGGGTCATTCACCTAGTTGAAGTCAAGTGAATGGAGAATTAATACTCATTTGTTGGTTTTGTGACTCAACAAATAAAGGAGGTAGCTTAGGATTCGGCCCTAAGCTCCAAATGATTCTTGCAATGATATATTTGGAGGCTTGAGAGTTCCACATAATCATGTATGAAAGAGGGGATTATTGATTTTTCTTCAACAAACAAGGTCAAGTAAACCTAGGACTTTGACCCTAGGATTACACGATTCATGAAATGATTTTGTTTGGAACCTTTGAAGGTTTCAAATCATTATACATGAAAGTAGATGAATATTAATTTGTTAGTTTTAGTGTTCTAACAAATGAGATGGGAGAGCTTGGAATTTGGTCCCAAACTCAAGGATTTATGGCATGACATCGTTCATTCGCTAATTTTATGTTTTAACAAATGAAAAAGTGAACTTAGGATTTGGTCCTGAGTTTGGAGAAGTTCCTTTGAACATGTGGTGTTCGAAAGGAACAAAGAGAGGTACACATTCTCCTAGTTTTGAGTCTTAAGAGAATGGGTTGATCTCCTACAACTTTTGGATTGTAGAAAGACAAAAATGAAATGCAACCTAGAGGTCGCAAGATCGAAAGAGATCCCTTAAACATTTGGTGTTCAAATGGATTTCTTCACACATTTAATTCAGTTAGAGTGAAGGGATGAATGAACCTAGAATTTGGTTCTAAGGTCCAAGATTTTCGTGCAGCGACATTATGGAATTTTGGAAGATTCCAAATCATCACACATGAAGAGATGTGTGTTGGTTTTATGCTCCAACAAACAAGGCGGGAGAACTTGAAAGTTGATTCCAAGTTTCAAACAAGTCATGTACTCCAAAACTTGGAGCTTCGAGGGTGCTCCAAACATTGTATATGGGAAAGGATGGTTCATTTGTTAATTTCATATCTTAACAAAGAAAGGGTTGGACTTAGGATTTGGTCCTAAAGCCTTGAAGATTCATATGATAGAACATTTGGAGCCTTGGAGGGGCTCCAAAATATTTCACATGAAGGGAAAAGAGTGCTTGGAAGCAAGCTCTTTATATTTGTTGGATCTCATGCAACATAGAGCTTAAAACTTTGAAAAAGTTCTAAGCATCAAGCTTGAAAGGAGATGTGCACGAAAAAGATAATTCCCCATTTCCCATGAGTGTTTTGGACTAAATTGGGAGAGGGAAGAATGATTTCCTAAGGCTTTGGAGAGGTCTCTAGATCAATTTTGGCATGATCTAGAAACTTGGATAGGGGAGATCTATCCTTATGACTTCTAGGAGGTTTAGGATCAAATTTGGTATGATCTACAAAGAACCTAGGAATACATGCATGTGTAGGTGATTCTCCAAATTAGGGAATTTTAGCAATCTCACCTTAAACATTCAATTTTGGAAGTTATAAAATAAGGTTAGATAATCCCAACATGAGGGATCATGGGCCTTTGAGGGTCCATAAACAACTCAAATTCATTTCTTTGAATTAAATAAGCCTATTTAATTATCTTCCAAACTTTTACAGGTTAAGGATTGCAATCCAAATCATGCAAACTAATTTAGTTAAGTATGCAAATATTTGGCTTGGAGATATCCACCATTTGTCTTTCATTCCAAATTTGAAGATGTATCAAAAGTGAATTCAAATAATTTCTTCTATCATGGGATTTGAAACATGAACTTGAGGATTCATGAAAAATCCCACCATTTGTTTGCAAGTTTCCAAAATCAATTGAATTCATTTTCTTGACATTCAACAAATTCGGACAAAATCACAAATGTTAGCGATACAATTCCCAAATATCTAAGTTAATTTTGTCATAACTTACAATTTGCTAAAGGTGACATGAATGCTACAAGATATGAGAGCCCCTACACATTGTCATTCAAGATATGGTTGAATGAAAATACTTAGCCTAAGGTTTGATCGTAGGCGAATGTGTCAAACTCAATATGATGCATAAACATATATTTGAGAGGTGTTGGATAGCAATCCGACACCTCTACACGCATCAAAATCCTCTCCGGATTCTCACATGAGGGGTTTCCACTGTTTTTGCGAAGTGGACAGCCAATCTCTCCGGATTTAGCAATCTCACCGAATTTCCACTGTTTTTGCGAAGTGGACAGCCAATAAGGGGTTTTGGGAAACCAAAAATCAAAGTTTCTAGGGACCTAAGGCTTTGGATCGTCAATCACATGCCATTGGCTAGGGAGCCTTAAGGTTTTGCCTAAGTTTTAATGTTATACCTCTCCAGCTTTGTCCTAGCGCTCCTATCCAAGCTCCAAGCACATTGTCCAAGGTATTCCGGATGCATCCTTTGCTGTCCAAGGTGCTCCCAAGCCTCCCAAGCACTGTTTGGAAGCTTCCAACAACCTCCAACCTGCTGTTTGCAAGCTTCCGGAGGTGGTTGCTGCTGTCCAAGGCTTTCCAGAGGGTAGATTTGCTGTCCAAACTACTCCGGACAGCAGTTTGCTGTCCAAGAACGTTCCAAACAGCAGTTTCTGCCGTTCGAAAGCCTCCGGAGGCTGATTTCGTCGTCAAGTGGTCGCCGGAGTTGACTTGGAAGGAAGGGGAAGCTTCCTACCACTTCCTAAGAGCAGAAGAAAAGAGCTACAGCAGTTCTTTGTTCCAGATTTTGAGAGGGAGGAAAAAGACAGCAACAAACTCTCAAATCACTTCAAATCCCTTGCCTCGACTTCCCCTCCTGGCTAGGTCGCATGCAAGGACAGGAGCTTTGGCTCGTTGGAAGAGGGGCGACTGGCTATGTGGTGGAGTCACACGACAGGGAGAGGAGTTCCGCCCCTTTCCCTCTCGCTTTCTCGCCTTCCTTCTCCTCTCTTCGGGACGGACCGAACAAAGAAGCCACGAGGGAGCCGAATGGCTCCCCCTCTCCCTTCCGCGCCCTTAGATGCGCACGCCCAGCCAGGTTATGCCGCCAAAACCGCCCAATCAGCCCTCACACACGTGAAAATGAGGGACTTAGGGCATGATTTGGGATGAAATCTGAGCCATTGATCTCAATTTCTGATTTGAGAATCAAATTCACCCCAAATTGACAAATTATGGCTGAAATTGAGTCTGAATTGGACTCGACCTGAACAGATTTGGGTCGGTTTGGGTCCGATTGGGTTCAATCGATTTAATTTCATGAAATTGAACTTGAATCGGTGTCGAATCACGTCGAATTGGGTTCGACGGTGCTCGACGGGGTTCAATTTAAATTGATTTGATTTTAATTAAATTAAATTGGGTTTAATTTAATTAAAATGAGGCTCAATTTGGATCAATTTTGCCTTAACGATGATCGATTGGGTTGATCGAGCGCGATCGAGCCTAGTAAGGCTCGATCGGGGTCAAGTCGATACGAAAATATTCGTCAACAAAAAATACCTTCAAGTGCTTATCAATCTCATCTCCCTTAACTCCAGCCATTATATCCTATGCCTCACTCATCAACTGGACCACTTAATTCAGGAAACTACACCATCGAATCAGAAGTCATAGCCCCCATAGTACTAACCTATAGCAGCCTGACCAGAACTCTGCCCATCAACTATTTTTTACTCTTGGGGTTTCATAATGCAGCAACACTTTAATCAATATTAAAACAAAAGAATTGAATTAAACATAGACTTAGCACAAACTAAAAGAAAATTCATAAACAAAGTCTCCAATTCTATCCTCTTTATTGATACAGATCATTTTTCATAATTCTGGTTACAATCTCAATCCTTTCAAATTGTTGCTTTAATACCACTCTGTGATGTCTTAAGACTTAATGGAAGAGTTAAAACCCTAAACCTAATATTTAACTTGTCAACTGCTAATCGAAACAATCAGAGCTACTAAAACTCCAAATAATAACAACAGTAAAACTATATTTTTATTTCATCAAAATATATATAATAACCCAATTTATCGATCATCTATATATAAAAAAAATTTAAACTGGATTACAAAATAATACCTCAAATGCTCAAACTTAGAAGATCCCGACTCTACACCTTTCTACTCTATCAAGTTTTTACCTTTTCTTGAAATATTAAAAAATTCATAGAATGAGCACCACTCTAGCTCAGTATACTTCCTCCCAAAACCCATCACAAACATCAATATCCAATTTAAAATATCATACAGCAGTTAAGTGATTAAAATAAATATGACGACCTTCAAGGATAAATAAAGTATTAACAACGCGTGAATTACTAGAGTTTCAGTATCACTTAATTTCATAGTTCGTACTTATACCTTTAGTACCACTTTCATTAAGATATCAGAGACATCATAGAACACATGTCGTTAGAGATTCACTCGTACTTTCCTTTTGCATTTTAGTAGGGTTCGTATAGAAATTCAAAAACTACTAACATTCAGTGTAACATATTACTTATATTTGATTCACTAAACTATTAACATATTCAATGTAATGATTATAATGCGCATGTCATGATGTCTACTAATAACTTTATTTTCACTTAAGCCTCAATTTACCTTCCACATTTGAAAATAGCAAGTGGAGCCAAAATCAGAACATAATAATGCCACATAACCTCTCACACCTCTTTCAGCAAGTGGAACTAGAATTCTAAACCACATCCACACTAGACAGATAGGGCCAGAACATAACATAAAGGGCCCTTGTAGCATATTAAAAAGTGCCTTTTTACACATATCAAAGCATCTCCAATGCCATGCTATGAACAGTGCAAAATGCAACAATAACTAAATTATAATTTCAATGCATTATTCAAATAATGCATGAATTGCTGATGAAAAGACACATTACTTGTAAAATATTATACTCAATAAACTTTTTCATTCAATTTCTAACTTTAAAGAAATATTCACTTGAATATTTTAAGACTTTTATATAACTATTGCAATTACTAAAAAAATCTCAATCCACTCATATACTCAGAAATTTATATAGAAAAAATCAACTGGTGAAAATTCAATTTCTTATAATCAAAACATTCAGAGTAAAGTGTACAACAATATATTAAAAATTATGTAGTGAGACCTTAGAAGAATCTGAGAAAAATACATTTTTACTCATTTACTGAAATTTAAATTATAGTTGGAAGCTTAGAAATGTACCTCATGCTCTATAAAATTCACAACTAGCCTGACAGACGAAACCCATGCTTTGGCCGCCAAAATCCCTCTCTTCCTTTCTCTCTCTCCTCTTCTCCTCCCCCTTCTCTTCCTTTCCTCTCCAACAATGGCTAGGGGGAGGATTTTGCAAAAATGATTTTAGATATTTTATTATTTAAGAACCACTAATCTGACCTGACGCTACGAAGCTAGCCTCCCAAGCACCACAACGCTTCCAGAGAATCTTCTAGATTCTCCAAAAATCTTACTATTAGAGAGCTTGGCGTTGTGATAGCGCCATCTAGCGCCGCAGTGTATGTTCAAATCCTTTCCGTTACCCAAGAACTCAATGTCAAGGAGCTACTCAGCCCAGCACCCCAACGTTCCTAGAGCTACTTTGATGACTTCAAATTTCAGTTCTTCAACTCAAATTCTCAACTTACTTGAGGCTTTCTTAAGTACTCTAGGACTTATAATTACTAATCAAATCAAAATTGACAATCATTAGTAGAATTACCTGGATTTCAAAACAACGGATATTACATCAAGTGGCTTTGCAGGGTCTCAATTTAAGTTAATAAATATTGTATGTAACTTTCATAATTTAGTCACCTTCTTTCATAAATTCATTAAGCGGTTCAGCAATATTATTGCTCCATTGACAAAATTATTGAAATATGTCAAGATTTATTTCCCATTTCTTACAAAGAAAGCCACTAAGCCTATTAAATAAAAAGATGATTATCATTATAGTTCTCAAATTATCAAATTTCTCAAGGATTTTTTTAGGTGTCATGTGATGCTTGTGTATTTCCATAGGAAAAATCCTAAGCCGAAAAGGTCATCTAGTAGATTTATTAAAATTGACTTTTGCAAAGTAAAAGTACATGACATCAATAGTTTTTTGTTTTGGTTCAAACAATTGGATATTAAACACATCAATTAGTAATGAAAGAGTTTTTTGTTCTTATAATAAGTAATTGAAGTATCTACAATCACAAAGAATATTAAATTGAATTTGAAGAATGCCAACTACATCATTGATGCCTCAAAATTTCTATTGATTGCTATTTCTATCAAGATACGTAGATTTGATAGCTTAAGGAAATTTTGATTTATGAATTCCTTGTAATGCATCTCTCACATATCATTGCAAGGGCATTTCATTATGGTGGAGTAGCTAGATACCTTGGGAGAGATAGGATAGTCATGTTAGGTTCACCAATTTTTTATTAACCTCTTCATAAAAGGTGATGTCAGCCGCACTTGTCCATTAATTAATGCAACTAAACAACCTTCTAAACTATATATTCCCACGCCTATCCCAAATGCTCCAAGGATTGACTTGATTATAAATTTTATTCTAGGTTTACCTAGAACTTCAAGAAGGTATAATTCTATATTTGTTAATATAGATTCTCAAAGAGGCGTACTTCATACATTGCTCTAAAACTACTGATTGCTCATATATAGCAAAAATTTTCTTCGCAGAAATTATTAGATAGCATAGATTATTTTGTTCAATAATTTGGTACTAATTTTAAATTCTATTAGGCATTTCATCCACACAATCTAATGGGCAAACATAAGTGAACAAAAAAAAATTGAATTAATTTATTAAGATGTCTAATTAGGGATTATTTAGACACATAAAATCAAATGTCTCCAACGACAAATCTTTATTGCAATAATTGTGTGCCTTACGCTAATAAGAAATCTTTTTTTGATGAAGTTTATGGTATGCACAAAGAAGGTCTTTAAATCTCATATCATTATCCTAACATGCATATCTTCTAAATTCAGTGCATCTTTGACTAAGCATATATGTAAATTGCATGATGACATGAAATTGCAAAATTGCTAAATAAAATGAGAAATATAAAATTATACCCGATGTTTATGAAATAAAAGCGATTTTATACTTATTAGAATTACATTAGAAGCCTTTCCACCATATATGCATTTAATGCAAAATACTTTGATACTTCAAAAATTCTTAAGGAATTGGATTCAAATGTCCATTTGATTGCTTCTCCTCAAGAATTTAATTTTAGTCATGTATTTGACAATAAAGATATATTACCATATTGAAACAATATCAAGTCTTTTGTACCTATAGGAACTTTCTTTTTGTAAGTGGATCTTCTACTTCTACAAATAATGGGGCACAATCCCTATGCTTGTATCTTTCATTACAACTCAAACTAGCAACGTTGAACCATTCATAACTGATCAAAACACTACAAGGGCCCTTGGAATACACAAAAAACCTGGTTGCTTGGAAGAATCAATCTCCTACCGCAAACTCTTGGATCATACATGAGTTGATTAAATTGGTGCCAAATCTACAAGAAGAGTGCCATAGTTCTAACTTCCTGAAAGACTCCCCATAATTGAAGAATAAATTCATGTCTGTTTTTTAAATCCCATGTTGATTCTTTAAAGAAATACATTTTGGATGGTCACATAAACAAGTTTGATAAGCTTAAGGTAAATGATTCCAAGGATCTTACGAAAAGGAAAACAGAAATGAAAGTGACAATGCATCTGCTCCTAAACTTCCTAAAGAATGCAGGCATGCCAAAAATCATCTCTAGTACTTAATTATAATTGATCCTTTATAAAGGATAAGAATTAAAGGTAAGATCATTTAGTCACTATACCTAAAATACAACCTAAGGATATTGATAAATACATTTCTAATAAATTGTAGATGTTATTTATACAAGATGAGCCAAATCAATTTATTTAAAAAGAGGTTTAGGAACTAGTTCCATATCTAAGGGTCACACATTAACTGAAAATCAATCATTAAAAAAGCGGACGAGGCGTCCGCATTGAGTCGCGCCTCAAGTCAAGGCGGAAGTCATGCGTATCGGGGCTTACGCCTCGAACCATCCAGCGAAGCCTACGATTTTTTCGCATGAGGCGTACGCATTAGAGCGTAACGCCTCGAGGCAGTATGAGGCACCGCCTCGAAATTTTTTCTTCGGTATATATGTAAATACGACACAGCCGATTCGTGTTCGTGTATTCGCGCATAGGATTAGGGCTTCCTGTGAGAATTGAAAGGCGAACTAGAGGCGAAGCCGTGAGGGAAAGAGACGAAGCTGTGAGGGAAGGAGACGAAGACGTGAGTGTAGGAGACGAAGTTGGAAGGAGACGACGCAGGGAAAGAAACGAAGCCGAAGTTGTGAGTGCAGGAAACGTTCAGGCATCGATTAGGTCGGAAGAGCAGGTACGCGGTGTTGTGGCATTGACTTTGACGTGCAGTAACGAAAGCTTGAATAACTCCTTATTCGGCTTTCTTTCATTCGTCCGATCAGTACATGCTCGGTACCGAGAAGGTACAAGCTCGGTACCGCTCAGTACAAGCTCGGTACCACTCAGTACATGCTAGGTACCGCTCAATACCGAGTGTACCGAGCAAGTACAGGCTCGGTACTGAGCGGTACATGCTCGGTACTGAGTATTATATGCTCGGTACTGAGTATTATATGCTCGGTACATGCTCGGTACTGAGTAGTACATGCTCGGTACTGAGTATTATATGCGCGGTACTGAGTATTATATGCTCGGTACTGAGCGGTACATGCTCGGTACTGAGTATTATATGCTCGGTACTGAGCGGTACATGTTCGGTACTGAGTGATACATGCTCGGTACACTCGGTATTGAGCATATACAACAAACAGAATTTCAAAATTACTCTTATAATATAATTTTGTTCCGCAGGGGCGCTGCCCCTTGACCCCCGCAGGTCGAACCCCGCCAGGGGGCAGCGCCCCCTTGGACCCCCGGCAGACTGGTATATTTTTTTATACATGTTGTTTTATTATTAGTGATGTAAATAATTGTTAAAATATGTCATATTGTTAGCAATGACTAGTGGCACAAGAAGGAAAGATCCTGCATGGAAATATAGAACTCAAGTTGAAGTGTCAGGCGAAGGTGCAAAGAAGGGATATGTTTACATGAAATGTAATTTCTGTGAGAAACGCATAACTGGTGGCGTCAAGAGATTGAAGGATCATCTAGCCTGCACTCATGTCAATGTGGGACCATGTGCAAAAGTTCCTGATGAGGTGAAAAAGGAATGTACAAATTATTTAAAGAAGTTTGCCACCACAAAGGAGGTCACACAAAGAAATATGGAAGAGATGATAGGAAACTCTTCTTACTATGGATCACAACATGAAGGTTCCAGTACTGGAAGCCATCTAGTTTCTTCTGATCGAGGCAGTCGGGGGCCCATGGATAGATTTATGCTAAATATTGATAACGATGAAAACATAAATACTCAGGATATTCAGCCTCCAACAACTACAAAAGAACTCAGGAACAGAGTTTGTTTGGATATCGCCAGATTCATCTATGAAAATGGGATTCCATTTAATGTTGTTAGGAGTCCGTCGTGGATCAATATGTTACGATCTGTTGGAAGCTATGGAAGAGGATTACAACTTCCAAGCATGTATGAGCTGAGGACTTGGATGCTGAATGAGGAGGTTAAGACAACTTCAAAAATGGTGGATGATGTTAAGAAGACTTGGATTGAGACAGGAGTGACAATAATGTCAGATGGTTGGTCAGATATTCGACATAGAAGTATTATTAATTTCTTGGTTAACAATCCATATGGAACAGTTTTTCTTAAATCAATAGATGCTTCAAGCTTTGTAAAGGATGCACAATTATTGTTTGAAATGTTGGATGAAGTTGTGGAGGAAGTGGGAGATGCCTTAGTAGTACAGGTTGTTACTGATAATGCAAGTGCATACAAAGCTGCAGGAAGAATGTTAATGGAGAAGAGACCTCACCTTTACTGGACTCCTTGTGCTGCACATTGTATTGACTTGATGCTTGAGAGGTTGGGACAGTTGCCTCAACATAAATCAGCCATATTGAAGGCCAAATTCGTCAGTAAGTTTATATACAATCATTCTTGGGTACTCAGCTTGATGAGAAAATTCACTGACAAGGAAATTATTAGACCTGCTGTTACAAGATTTGCTACTGCATATTTAACATTGCAGAGATTCAAGGAGTTAAGACAACCTTTGGAAGCAATGTTTGCTTCTGAAGAGTGGGATAAAAGTTCATGGGCCAAAAAACAAGAAGGAAAATATGTTAAAAAGATTGTTATGAAAGACGATTCATTTTGGCGCAGTACAAATTATGCTTTGAAGACAACAGGACCACTAGTAAAGCCAGTCATCCACCTGAGCATCCTCATCTCTGCCACACTTAACTTAGTATTATGCTTCTCTTTTAATGGCCAACATTCGGCACCATAAAGCATTACAGGCCTCACTACCATCTTAAAAAATTTTCCCTTAAGTTTGAGGGGTACATTTCTATCACATAACAAGCCCGATGCATTCCTCCACTTCAACCATCCAACTTGAATTCTGCTGATAATATCTCCATCTATTTCACCATCACTCTGAACAACAGATCCAAGATATCTAAAATGTGTACTCTTATTAATGACTTGATCGCCGAAAGTCGCAATCCCCTCACAAGGTCTATTACTACTAAAATTACACTCCATATATTCCGTTTTAGATCTACTCAAGCGAAAACCTTTAGACTCTAAGGTTGACCTCCATAATTCAAGTTTACCTTCAAGTCCCTCTCTAGTCTTATCAACAAGAAGAATATCATCAGCAAAAAGCATACAATTACCTCAACCATGTTTAAAAATTAAAAATGTTTTTTTATGGTTTGAAAAAAATAGCTAAAGATAGGTAAGAGAATTAAGTAGTTTTTTTATTAGAAATGGCTATTAAAAAAGTATACACCTCTTTATTAAAAATCAAAACAAAAAAGATCTTAGTTACGCAAATATGTATTAATGATATACTGATGCAATCAAGGATTATCATTTTATATTTTGTATTTTATTTCTAATGTTTTGGATGTTATGTAATTTTGGACTATGTTTTTTTATATGTCCTATGATGGAAATCAACCTATGATCATACTTAGGTTTGGTGCTCTTAGGTATTTTCTCTCCTTTGGCTTTCCACTCATGTTGAATTTGTTTACTTGCTTCCTTGATGGCTAAGTGGGTATTTATCTTTGGGTTGTTTTTTCCTTAGCGGGCTTGGCCCATCTCTTCCTATATTGGCTGGTAGTTGTGATTCCCCATGCAATTATGGATTCGTTGTTGGTTGTTTTTTCCCTACAGATTTCGGTTTCCTGTACATAGAATTCCTGTTGTTTCCCATGCAGTTTCGGTCTATTTTCCCGGGCTCTGATTTTTGGCTGCTGGCCACTACCCTTCCCCCTTTTGGTGATTCCTAGTCTAGTATTTTATCTTCTCAAGATGAGGCTTCTATTGGCTACTTAGAGTGGCACATTTATGCGGGTTGTTGGGTATTTTTCTCCCATAAAAGGGGTTGTTTTGCTATGGGAAATGGTGGTTGTTGGCTGAAATCTAATCCAAACCGAGGTTTTTCTTCTTAGCGTGAGAGTTGACTTCTTTCTACACCTATTTCTTCTTCCTAGTCTTCTATCTATTTTTTCTCTCCATGATTTCCCTTCCACTTGTATCTTTCTTCTCCAAATATAGTGAGTGTGAGGTGTTGTTGAGCCTATTTGTTGGTATTTCCAGGAGTGCCGACTTGCGTTGGATCAAGATTTCTGTGGCGAACTACTGGTTTGATTTTCCCTTTGAGCACCATTCTCTATTTTTCAAACTTGCATGTGAGGTGACCTTTCTAGATTATTTTGAGGGTACTTTTTTATGTTTTTTTTTTTTTTTTTACTTTCAAGTGTTCCTAATCATTTTCTTATTACTATTTACTATTAAGTTTCATTCTATTTGTGTTGGTTGATATTTTATTGAAGGAAGTGTCATGTTGCATATCTAGTATTCTCCTACTTGGCCATAGAACTTAGGTTACATTATATATTATTCAAAGCTATTTATGAATCTTTTATCCATAAACTCAACATTTTCTTATATTCTTAATGATGTCAGCTTCATCAGTCAAACAAAATACCATGGTTTAAAAAGGTATTCAAGGATCACGCCTCACCAAAAGGCATCCAAAATCGCCTCAAGGCTTACACTTTTTTGTTTGAGGCATACACAAGACCAAAGGAAAGGTTCGGTGATGAAGCCTGCAATTTCCAAGGAAAAGGACTCTTGTGTTAGAAAGCTTATATTATGTAATGCTACTATAGGAATACTTTCTTTATGGAGCATACAAAAATCACTACATGACAACAAAGAATATTTTCTTGAAATCTGAAAGTGCCCTATCCTTCCCAATTTCCCTATTCAAAAGCATCAATTAATACATCATCATTATCATCATTAGCCTTATCACAAGTATTGTGGTCAGTTTTAAAAATCCTCACTCTCCATTCATTTATACAAACTGTTGAATAAGATGTTAACTCTATTTTGCATAACTTCGAGCAATGTTACCTTCAATCAAACTTTTTTTTTCCTTCCTTATTTTTTCATATTAATTTTATATACTCATCTTATTGGTGTGCTTCCATTCATGTTACATTATTGCATGTGAATATTATCATTTTCAATCCATCCTAGATAGTTTTATCATAGAATAAAATCTAAAAACTCTCATGCCTACCACACTTAAGTTTTTTATTAGTAATCTTTACAATATTGCCTTATTTAACCAAGATGAAATTTGATATAGAAACTCTACAAAATATTTGCACTGCAATCTAAGCAATAACAATGACATAAGGCAAGCAAAGTTTTCAATCTAAGCAATGTTTAAAATTGCACAATATGAGGCTCTCCTTAAGGCCCACCTCAGGACAATTCAAGTGAAAAAGGTCTCGAGGCTTACGCCTCGAAGTTTTTTTATGAGGCTTGAGCCTCAGTTGAGCTAGGTCTGGCTTGAGGCTCGCCTCGGCTCGTTAGCGTGAGGCTTATGCCTCACCCTATTTATATATATTTTTATTAAAACTTACCTAAATCCTAAACTAAAGCCTCAAACAAATCATATCTTCATGAACCCCCAAGACGCAACAACTTCCTCTTGACTGCCTTGGCCTCTGCCTATTGTTTTCGCCACTGCCACCACCGTTGTAACCGCCGCCAAGAATCAAAGGTGCTCACCACCACCACCACATCCTCCTCTAAAAATTTTGGGGTATTAATCTCATTATTATGTTGATGAAAAATATTTATGAAAGAGAAAGATGATTGAAATTGATGAAGAAGAAGTAAGTTGGGAGACATTGAACCATACAATATGAGGCAGGGGAAAGAACAATTTGTTATGACAATGGCTCAAAAAAGGACCCCCTCAGTGAGCACAGTGCAAATGATTTCTAAATTTTTGCTAACAATTTCAGCTTTCTTTATGAATTAAACATGGATGAGTAGAGAACTGAGAAAGAAGGAATTTAAAGTTTAATTTGATGTTATATAATATTTTTATGTAATTTCTATATTTAATATTATTTTGTTCTTGTAATGTTTGAATTTCATTTCTATTTCATACAATTTATCAAGGTTTAAAATTGCGTAAATAAGCCTCGAGGCGTTTTTCGTCCGTGAGGCGAGGCGTACGCCTCGAGGCGGTGTGAGGCGTAAGCCTCACCGACGAAGAATTGCGTAAATGATAATTTAAGGGTTTTAGCAAGTAAAAAATAGTAAGATTCTATCATACAATAAAAACATCTAAATGACAATTAAAATTAGGGGAAAGTAAGAAAATAGATGCAATAAAATCATATCCCAAAGTACAAAATCACAAAATATTAATCTGTCAAAACTCCCAAAGTACAATTTAGAAAGAACATATATAATCCAATCATGTCCCATCACTAAATGGGTCTTCAAGAGAATATTCTCACCCCTTCCTCCTCTCCTATAGAGTCCAATGTCTTCCAATCAAAGCATGCACTCATGAAGAAGTAAACTAACACTAACAACTAGTACTAAAGATGATGAATAGAACAATATGCCGGACTGCCGGGGGTCCAAGGGGGCGCTCCCCCTGGTGGGGTTCGACCTGGAACAAAATTTTATTGTAAGAGTAATTTTGAAGTTCTATTTGTTTTTGAAGTTCGCAAGTTATTTTTATGGAAAGATACCGAGTGGTACCGAACATGTTCCTTAGCAGTACCGAGCATGTACCTAGCGGTACTGAGCGGTACCGAGCATGTACCTAACAGTACCGAGCAAATACCTAGCTGTACCGAGCATATACTGAGCGGTACCGAGCATGTACCTAGCAGTACCGAGCAAATACCTAGTTGTACCGAGCATATACTGAGCGGTACCGAGCATGAACCTAGCAGTACCGAGCAAATACCTAGCTATACCGAGCATATACTGAGCAATACCGAGCATATACTGAGCGATATCGAGCATGTACTGAGCGGTACTAAGCATATATTTGAGGCGTACGCCTCAGCCAGAATTGTGCAATTGCGCCTCTGAGGCGCGCCTCAGTCCAAGTGAGGCGTACGCCTCTGCCAGGAGAGGAATTGCATAAGCCTCGAGGCGGTTTTGGGTCAAATTGCGCAGAGGCGCGCCTTGAGGCGCGCCTCTTATTGCGCAATTTTAAGCAGAGCAATTTATCACTTGTCACTTTACGTCTTGCATAATTTTTTGTTTCATTTGTAATTCATTTGTAAGTCAATTTGTTACTTTATAGTTCAATAGAAAGTTAATATGTCATCCATTAACATATTATTTGAATATTATATAAAAAATCACTTTTAACATTTATTTTTACTTTTGAGGCTTCCGCCTCATGTCACAAAGAAAAAATGCCTCAATACCCAATTGTGTAATTCAAACCTTGAATCCAATGAAACGTTCTATAAGATGCTTCAAAAGATTATGCATTCAATAAGGATGCAAACGAGTCGAGACCTTGCGTAATCAAGCCAAGCTGGTTTAATTTATATCGAGCTTGAACTTGAGTGAAAAATATGAGGCTCGAGCTCGACTCAAATGCTTAAACTTGATAAAAAAGCTCGAGATCAACTTGTTTTGGAGCTTGATTTCTTATCTTGAATCTAAACAAAAAATAATAATAATAACTAAAGCAGGAGCTGTTACTTGTGTTCAAACACCATGTGGTTTGACCAAGTATTTCCCTATTTCAGTTGGATTGTATCAAGGATCAGCTGTAAACCCTTATTTCTGCTTTAGATATGGATGTTCTCACTAGAAATTTACAAGAGGATGTACCTTGGTGTATGAATTTTGCTGATAATATTCTTCATGTTGATAAGGCTAGAGAGAGAGTTGAAGGTAAACTTGAATCATAGAGGTCAGCCTTAGAGTCTAAATGTTTTCTTTTGAGTAGATCTAAAACCGAATAAAGAGTGTAATTTTAATAGTTATAGATGGGGTTACTTTCAGCGATCAAGTCATTAATAAGTAGGGGTGTAAACGAGTCAAGTTTAAGCCCTTATCGAGCTCGGCTCGTCAGTTGGAAAGAGAACTCGAACTCGAGTTTGTCTCACCGTAAACAAGCTCGAGCCGGCTCGTGAACCATGGGCAGGAATTTTAAATTTTAGGCGTGAATTTTAAAAATTTGGCAGGATTATTAAAACATAAGCAGGATTTAAAACTTAGTTAAAATTTAGAAAAATATATATATATAAAATGTTTAATATTTAAATAAAACTTAGGTGGCTTTTTATTAATTTTTTTAATATTTAAACTTAATTAATAAAATAATTTTATTTAAAAAATATTAATATTTATTCGAGTCGGCTCGCGAGCTCACAAGTCGAGCAGGCTCGAGCTCAAACTCGAACGAGCTTGAACTCAAGCTCGAACTCGAACGAGCTTGAACTCGAGCTCGAGCTCGAGCTCAACTCATGAGCTCGATAAGCTCGGCTTGCGAGCCCATAAAAGAGTCAAGCTCCAGCCGACTAGTGAGCCGGCTCGGCTCACTTATTGATTTGAAACGTAATGCATAGAAACAAGAACTGCTTGGGGATTTTAATATAAGATTGTTAAAACTTTGCTAGTTATAGAATTAATGCTTACCCAAATTAAGTTCTCGGAATTATCAAGTCGAGATTAAGTAAGGCATGTGGTTACAACTAGATTAATGGGACAATATCAAATTGACAACATAGAATTAGATAGTAATGTTATGGAGAGAAACAATAATCCACAATTAACAAATAGAACTTTTCACCTTGGGTCTCTCACTCACTCTCTTGTGGATGGCACTTTTAAGGGAGGAAGATTGAGAGCAACCGAGCGATGCCACGAGGAGACAAATGGCGCACAAAGTGTAGTCTGTTGGAGTGGTAGCCGGTGGCGGGTAGTCCATGGGATGACTAGAGAGCATCCAACGTCTTATCCTTTCTTCCTTGATCATCAAAGACGAAGTCATGGTCGATGTCGGGATCAGCCGTCCATGGATGTGGAGAACTCTCTTCTTGAGCCCTTGAGCCGACCACTTGTTGAAGCAAAAGAGGAGAAGAGGGGGGGAGCCGGCTATGGTGGGGGCTAAGAGGCAAATGCAGGAAATCTGAAATAAAATTCAAATTTTAGTAGTTTAGGAGAGGGATTTAATTTGAATTTCAAATTAATCCAAGGAGGGAGAGAGGGACGACAATGGGGAGAAGATTTGGGGCTGAATTTGTGGAGTTATTAAGGTGATTAGGAGAAAGAGAGGAGGCCATTAAGGGGCCGGCCATGTAGGAGGTGAGGTGGCGTTGAGGTTTTGAGTGAGTGGGGACCACTAGCCTTAATTTCAGAATTTTAATAAAATCTGAAATTAAAACTTTAGTTTTTAAATGGGAAGAGATTCCTAAACTGAAGGCATTCAATTAGATTGATTTTGAATTTCAAATTCGAAATTTAAAATCCAATTAAATTAAGGGCATGATTTAGGGAAGCAATTTAGGAAACAATTAATGTTTCATGAGAGTTTTGAATTTCAAATTCAAAACTCCAAGAGGGGTAGGCGGCGGGATGGGGCTGTTGGGCTGACCGGCGGGAGGCTGGCCGGCGGGTGGCTGGATGCTAGTCGACGGGAGGCTGGCCGGTGGGTGGCTGAGTTGCTGGCCTGCAGGAGGCTGCAGAAAAGGGGCCGGCGGCTTTGGGCTGCTTGGGATAGGTGGCGGCAAGAGCAAAGGGAGGAAGAATTGAAATTTTCTAGGGATTCGAAGAACGAATTCCAATCTTCCACAATTGCTTCCACCCAAACCTTCGTGACGATGACGAGATCAAGAGAAATAAAGAAAAATAAAAGAACAAGAAAAAAACTAAAACTCACAAAGAGATCTATCTTCTCCTACGAACTCACTAAGAGATCGTGGAGGTTTGCACTCACAAAGAGAACATGAAATGTCATTCTTTCATTCATCAAAACTACTATTACATGAGAAAATGGCCATATATATAGGCCACCAAATGACAAAGAAAACAAAAGACTAAAATACCCCTTGGGCTACAATAGCGACTAAATACCCATAAGGGCAAAAACGGAAACACATAAAAATCAAATAAACTACTACATAAAATGACTCAAAATAAAACTCATGATCGTGGTCGTCGATCTTCGGCGTCTCCTGATGGTACATGTGTCGAAATCTCTGACGATGTCCTCATCACTTATACCCATATTAATAAGTGTACTCATTTTAGATATGTTGGGTCTATTGTTCAGAGTGATGGTGAAATAAATGGGGATATTATTAGTAAAATTCAAGTTGGATGGTTAAAGTGGAAGAATGCTTTGGGTTTGTTGTGTGAAAAAGTATCACTCAATCTTAAGGGAAAATTTTATAATATGGTGATGAGACCTGTAATGCCTTATGGCGTAAAATATTGGACATTAAAAGAGAAGCGTAATATTAAGTTAAGTGTTGCTAAGATGAGGATGCTCATGTGTATGAGTGGACTTACTCTTAGATATAGGATACGAAACGAGCATATCTAGGAAAAGGTTGGAGTAGTTCCAGTGACAGATAAGATTAGAGAGAGCGCCTTAGATGGTTTCGTCATGTAAAATGTCGACCTTCCGACTGTTAGGATAGTAGATGTATTAGATTTGGCCTATGTTAAGAAAGGTAGAGGTAGACCTAAAAAAACTTAGTTACAAAATATTAGAAATGACATTTCTTTATTAGATTAAATGAGAATTTGACTCTTAACATGACACAATTGAGAAAAAGGATTCATGTAGCCACCCCATGTAGTGGGATAAAGGCTTGATGTTGTTGTTGTTGTTGTTGTTGTTGTTGTTGTTGTTGGCTAATATAATGCCAATGTGTTAAGTAATATTAATTGATTCGGCTCGACAAGCTGAGTCAAGCCAAGCTTAAGCTTAAGATCATATGATATACGAGCTCAAATTTAAGCATGAATTCAAAATCATGGCTTGATAAGTATGACCGGCTCACTTACACCCATAGCATTCGAACACAAAAAGTCGTTTATAAGTCAAATTAAATAAGGAATCACAGGAAGAATAACTAACAATATTTAATAAAAAAATAGATTAATTCTAATCCAAGTGGTTCGAATGCACTGTTCTTCAGTAGCTTACCAAGAAGAGTCACATGGAAGTTCACAAAGGCACTACGCATGTACTTAAACATATACAGAAATTATAATAATCAAAATCCTTTATTCTAACTTTTCATACCATATTAAGCTCCCTAATAGCCTAACTATGTGAATAAGCACAGAATCTAAGTTCCAAAGCCCATGCACTACAACCGTCGCAAATGGAAAGAGACCTGAAGTTTTGCTTTTGCCTATGCTCACTTCCAGAAATTACTGGAATCTAGCAAGCATAGAACACTCTTGAACACAAGCATCATCGTGTAGCGGTCCCGGACCAAAACCAATGCCGTGGAAAAATTAGACCAAACAATTCACACAACACCAACATAGAAACCGCCTCCAAGACATGTGGTCCACAAGACCAACATAGAAGCCGTTGTCATGACATGTGATCCACAAGACCTAATCATACATGATGTGGAACATATTTTTATGAGCCCTTCTGAACATGTACTAAGAAGGCACAAATTCAAAGCTATTAATGCACTAACATGGAAAATCATCATGCAATGCCGTCTCTATTGAATCAAAAGCAAGAGCAATGGATGACAATACAAACATATAGAAGTATGACTGCGCTGCATATCGTTGAATTCTGGTTAGGGCGGAATGAGCAAATAGGTTTGGAGCATTCATAATTTTAGGGAAATAGAAAAAGAAAATTTAAAAATTTTGAGCAAACATATTTATTAAGAGTAGGTAAAATAATTAAAATATTTACTCTACTAGGAAAAAAAATTCCCTAATCATGGCAGAAGGCAGAAACAAAAACACAAGTATAAAAAACATTAAGGGGAGGGGACCTTGCCTCAAAGGGGGTTACAATGACAAGGGCCTCAAGAACACCGGCGCCAAAACCGGACATCAAGCGGCCGCGTTGGGATAAGTCTCCCGTAGCCGAATCCTTGAACGCGGACTGGAAAAGCGCGTTGGAGCCCATCCGAAGAGCGTACTTGAGAGTGAGGTGGGTGGCGAAGGGGGTCAAGCCTTTCCAAAGCGCGCGAACGCCCTCCGTCCGTACCACAGTTCTCCCGCAGTTGGCGATTCCGCGGTAAGCGCCGCTCTGATCCAGCTGTAGCCTTGTTTTGATCACGTCGATCGGCTGGAGGCAGCACGCCTCAACGATGCCACCAAACGACCCGGATATCGCCCTCACGTAAGGCGGGGTCGAATCCTTCCTCCCGCCGACCGAAGCCCTGACTCCGCCGCCGGCTGGAGACGCCATTGGTGGGAAGAAATGAAGTGCGAGTGAGACAATGGAAACAAAAGAATGTTTAATTGAAAAATTACGAGTATTTTACACATATCATAAACGATTAAATATTTTTATGTCATTTATATACATTTAATTTTTTAGGAGGTTATTGGTTTAAAATAAAAGGAGATATTATCCGCTTTATTCTAACAGCCTCAAAATTTTATTGGATTGGTATAATTTTTTAGGAGGTAACACATTTTAGGATTGCTTTTATACTAGGGGTGTCAAAATTCAACATGACATGAAACCCGACTAGGAAAATTCCGGGTGCAAGTTAACCTGTTTCTCAAATAGGCCGGGTTTGGTTTGTAAATCCAATTCGTTTGTAAAATCGGGTCAGGTTCAGATTGACCTGGAAACCCGAAACCAACCTGTTCCAACTCGTTTGTAATCCTGCATGACATGTCTCTTCAATCGGTCGTGTGTTGTCGCGTCACTCAATACATTGTGTTACCACTGTCGGCTTGTCGTCGTCCCGCCCAAGCTCGGAGTTACCGTTGTCGGCTTGCCTACTTCTATCTTCCCACCAGCACTGCTGCAATGTTGTTATCTTAATTTTCTTAATAGGTTTCACAATCTATCAATTCAGATAATTGAAGTCCTCATCAGTTTCCTTAACCCATAATCATAAATCATGCAGATAGAATTTTATAGGTTGAGATATCATCTTCTAACTAGTGTATTACTTTGATTCTATTTGTACCATTTATACCAACTCAAACTCTCAATCATATAGATATTGTTTGTTTTGGACTAACAACCTCACCATTTTGTTCTCTTGGTGTAATTTTCTAGGAGATCACTCATCTTAGGGCTACTCCTATACAAACACACTTAACTTAGAAGTTTCTACTTAAATCTCAATCATTACACCAAAATGCGTTTTGATATTTAAGTATTTAGCTTTATTTTTTAAGGTGTTTCATAATTAGATTTGATCAATTTCCAAATATATTGAAAATTCTATGTTATTGTTGTCATAAGCCATTGTCGACGCCCCTTGAAACGCCACTTGCTGCTTACTACTAGCCACCACTGTTGCCACCTAACACCATCCACTGCCATTGTAATGACCTCAATCTTTACATGATTAGAGTTATGTTAATGGCCTATTAATAGTCTATAAGAAAACTTCAACATCCATGAAAATTTGAGTGAAAGTGTCATAGCATTGTGGCAGTTTTGCAACTCTCTCTTCTATTATACAGTAACTTGAGGGAGTGCTATAACACTAAGATTTGGAGCGTTGTGGCCCTGACACGATTAAAATTATTTTTTTATATTAAAATATCTACTTCCATTTATCAAAACCTCCCCACCACCATTCCCACCCCATTCTATTGCATGGTCGAGTGGCAGAGGAAAAGAGAAAATGAGAATAAGAGAGAGAGAGAGAGAGAGAGTAGGGATTTAACCAATATTTTTCATCACTCTTGTTACGAAAAGTGTTCTAATCTTGTTAGGTAATCTTTATCCTATGTATGTTTTCAATGATTTTCTACCTCTCAAATCTGCTTAAAATGCTTGATCTCTAATATAGATCATTTCTTTTGTGTAACTTTGGATACATGGTAGATATAATCATCATGAACATTTTGACATAATTATATTGAAACTTCACTAGTTGATTTTTTTAATATATAATTTTAACTAAAATGAGTAGAGTAATAACAAGTATAAATGATTAGGAGACAATATATTAAATCGTGACATGAAATACACGATATTGCTTAAAGTTATTGTTCATTTGGCATAACCTACATTTCAGCATAATAATATATACATACTAATGAGCACACTGGATAGACTTACAAGCTATATTAATTACATTGGATGTGTACATGATGTTTTATATTATGATATGTATTATATTATAGAAATTTATAAGCAAGAAAGATTAGCTGGAAATGATTGATTAATTCAAGTTGAATAGAAACATGTTATCCTATATAGGACGACGGGCCGACAAGTTTTCTTTTAAATAAGGTTTGTGGTGAAATCTTAAGTGAAGTAAAATGTGCGGCATAAGGAGATTGACTGATATGACATAATATGCTGACATACAAGAAGTAATGACTTCTTACATGAAAGCCACATGACTTGAGATAAAGAATGATATAACTGGTTCTTATTTACAGAACTGATTTGATTGAGATTGATTCCTGTAGGATTGGCCTACAAGACTTGATATATGAAAAACACTACAAGAGCTAGATGCTTTGTCTTGCTTGAAGTATGAAATATATATATGATGTAATTGCATATGTATTGATGAAATAGAGCATGACATGATAATTAAATAACTGATATGATGTGATATGAATATGATACATCACATGACTAATGATGCAAATATATAACAAGACTGGTAATACTTATACAAAGACATATGATATATTGCATTTATACATGATATAAAATATGATACACATGTATTGATTATATACGACATACATAGAATGAATATTAGACATTACTATGATATGACAAGTATACTAATATGCATGACATGAAAAACACATAAAGTGAAAGTATAATATATAAACATATATAGATTTAGAATTTCACTTGCCCCATTATACTTGATACAAATACTAAAAAGATAAAATATACTAGTCCTTCTTTATGATCATTGAACACTATCAATGAGTTACATTGATTGTATTGATTTATATTATTCATACTAACTGTTACATGCTCATATTAAGTTGATGAATTATTACATACATAGTACTTCTTTTATCGTGCATTAATTATAGTGATAAGTTTGGATAACCAACTAGACTGTTGGCTCATTATATGTGATTTATATTTTTTCCAGATGTGATAGGGATCCAACGTAGTGAGGTTGATTTAGGTCTCTGATATAGGCATTTTTCTCTGTCATTCATTTTAATGGCTGGGATTGCATTTAAATAGCAGGATCCGATAAATGTACTCCTAGCTATTATATATGAATTTTGTAAGAAATATAGAAATGTTTCATTAATGTTTATTAAATGAAATAAAATTTTGATTTCTGATATTTTACCTCTATATGATGATTAGTAGCTCTAGGTGATTGATACGAAGATAAAAATATATAATTATTTATGCTTAGGTCTTGGGCAGGTATGTCATGCCAAATCCAATCCAAGATAACCTGTTAGGAGTATGGGTTAAGTTGGGTTGGGTAGTGGCAGCCCTCACATGCCACCTACTGCTCACCGTTGCTAGCTGCCACCCACTGTCACTGTTGACTACCGACCACCAACCACCACAATTATTTGGCTTTACACCACATTCATTTTATTTCAAGTCGAATAAAAAATAATAATAATAAGCAACATTAATTTTAAACTCATCCAAATAACTCTTAAGTATTTCAAATATAATACATTCTTTTTTACAATGTATTCAATTTCACTCTTCATTTGTTTTTCATCCAACCAAATAACCCCTAAATTATATTTAAAATATTATTAATATTAATTTATTTAAAATAGAATATGCACTTTCATGCATATGATTTGGTGTGACTTAAATAATTAAGTAATATATAAATACAAATAAAAACTGGAGTATTTGACATGCAATTATATCAAAATTGTGTGGTACTTAACTATATATATCCCCTAAAAATTAAAGTGAACTCCTAAAATTGTTTAGCATAATGTTAAGATTTAGAAGGGACATTTGACTTTAAATGCCTAATAATACTCTTTAAGTACCCCAATATTTGTTGACCTACATATACATTCCAATCATGTAAGCAAGGAGAAGAGCGACTATTGGTGGATATGTTGCTTATCATGAATATCAAGCACCTCAATCATGCATGAAATCAATCGAATCTTCGCCCAATTGCTAAACAAAATGCATAGATGTGTTTAGGACATCAAATTTACCTAAAGAGAGATCTCTCATATATGAATCGAGCGAAAACGATCAAAATTGATGGTCTACGAACTCGAACATTGTTTGATGTTGCCTAAACTTTGTTCTTTCCCAAAATAGACTTCGTCGTTGAGTCTAAAGCGTAAAACATATCTAAAAATGACTATAATATTGCATGGGTTATTGCGCGAGCCAATGTATAAAACTGTCATGAGTTTCAAGGCGACGACATACAAATCGAGGAGCACGAGAGAGAAGAAAAGTATGCGAGGAGTTGATTCACACTTATTGTTCTTCTCTCATCATTTTTATTAAATTTATTATAAAAATCATCAATATATATATATAATTCTATTCTATATTGGATAAATTTTTAAAAGGATCACCATTGATGCTTAATTATGCTTAAGAATTGTAATTAAAAAAACTAATAGGATAAAAAATGTAAAATGAATTCAGGTTTTGTAAGAAAACGCAAAACATAATATGAGAAAACCCATAATTTTGCATTTTCTATAGAAAATGCAAAATGAAAATAGTTTTCTTAGAAAATCGAATTTTGAATTTGCCTTTTATATGTAAAAATTAATATTCAAATTTTAATTTAACAAAAAATTTTTAATTAACAAAATTAATTCATAATTTAGGCCGGTAATATATTAATTTTAATTTATTTTTTTAATAATTATATTAGTCAGATTAAATTATGATTAATTATATTAATTTGATATTAATGTATGCGTAATTATTTTAAATTAAGTTAACTCTTAATTTATGCTGGAATAACTTAAGTAATATATTAATTTAAAAAAAAATTTATGAATAATTATATTTGTTAGATTAATTTATAGATAATTATTTTAAATTAAGTTAACTCTTAATGCAGTCCTTGGAACAAGTAAAGTAATATATTAAATTTAAAATAATTTATGAATTATTATGTTCAGTATATTAATTTTTAGATAATTATTTTAAATTTAAGTTAACTCTTAATTTAGGCCTTGAAATAACTTAATTTATTTATTAATTTCAAAATAGTTTATGAATTATTATATTTGTTAGATTAATCACTACAGAAAAATGCCTACAGATGGAATTTCTGTCAAAATTTCTTGTGTACAAATTTTACTGAAAAATTTCGTTGGTAATTATGACATCCAAAAAAATTTCTGGCAAATTTTTTATCGAAAAATTTGTTTAATCTCTCACAAAAAAAATTCCTTAAAAAATTTTACCGGAAAGAGCCTTTCTCTTCAAACACATTCCCCTATCTCATTTCACATTTTTTCTCCTCTCGAGTACACGCTCAAGTGCTGGCTTAAATCTTTCTCCATAGATTAGTTCAAGCTCCGGGGCCGCACCGCTCAGCTATCCAACTAGGTTATTCTCCCTATCACCCAATTAATCCTGAATAAAAAAGAAAGAAGCCCCAAATTTTTATGCTTGGTTTGTTTATAGTTTACTAAATTTCACTCTTTTCAGTGATTGATTTCAATCAATTACAAATTAACGGGGATGCACTACATGTGAGCCTCGGCCAGCCCCTGGCTCTGAATGTGAGCACCGCACGAGTTGGAAAGCTGAAGATCACGTATCACTAGTAGGGGTGCAAACGAGTCGAGTCGAGCTCGAGCCAAGGGTTGTTCGAGTCGAGCTCGACTTCCAAAAAGCGAGCTCGAGCTCGAGCTCGAACTCGAGTCGAGCTCAAAAAACCGAGCTCGAGCTCGACTCGTCCCATGTCGAGCGGCTCGTCGAGCTAAAAATGTCATCGTGTTCGCTGTCGTGCCGAACCCCCTCGTCGTCGGATTCGCTTTCGTCCCGAGGTCCGTCGCCGACCAAATCCGTCCTCCCGAGCTCCGCCGTCGAGACACGTCCGCCTGAGCTCGCCATCGAGATCTGTCCGCCCGAACTCGCCGTCGCGTTCGTTTGTCGTCGTCCTGAGCTCCGCCATCGAGACACATCCGCCCAAGCTCCGCCCGACGAGATCCGTCCGCCCGAGCTCGACTCTCCCGAAGCTTTTCCGTCGAGATCCGATTCCCGAGCACGTCCAATCGTCGTCATCCCGAGCTTCGCAGTGGAGATACGTTCGCCCGAGCTCGTTCGTCATCGTCCCGAGCTGCGCCGTCGAGATCCATCCGCCTGAGCTCGTTTGGCATCGTCCCGAGGCTCTACCGTCGAGATCCGTCGTCGGGAACATGTCCGTCGTCGTCCCGACTCCCGAGCACATCTGTTCGTCGTCGTCCCAAGCTCGTTCACGTCGCCCAATCGAGCTCCTCGTCGAGCCGACGAGCCGAATCTGTGCCCTGTTCGAGCTCGAGCTCGATAAGCTATCGAGCTCGAAACTGAGTTCGAGCTCGACTCGCGAGCTCGATAAGCTCGGCTCGTCGAGCCTGTTATCAAGTCGAGCTCGAGCCGGCAGGACTCGGTTACACCCCTAATCACTAGCAGCATAAAAGAAGAAGAAGAAGAAAAAAATTAGGGAAGTGTTGTTACATTTTGTTATATTTTAAAAAAAAAATTGTTTTGATTTTTATGTTAGTTTAGGGGGGATTATCATAAAAGTTTGTGTTGTTCCATTTGTTATGTTGATTATTACTATTTGCTATTTGATTTTTCTATTGCACTTATTGGATATTAATTAAATAATATCTCATATTTGTTTGGAATGTAATCTTAAATATTAAAAATAAGAAAAAATAATAATTTATGTTATTAATAGTACGTAATTTGAGAAAATAACAAATTTAAGTAATAACTAAAAAAATTTTATTAAAATTCATACTTCCTAATAAGTAATTTTCTAAAAAGTACTTAAGCACTTGACTATTTTTCTTAAGATTAATAGATTAAAGACTTCTTGCGAATGAATAAATTAGATTAATTTTAAGATATAATATAAATGTGTAACTAATAGAATCATGGTACCTATGATGAACCGTAGTAGAACTAAAATTAGACCTTTATTTAACGTATGCGGCCCATATATAGATTTCTTCTATATGATATTGTAGATCAAACAAATTTCAATTTTTGTAGGGTCTCTTAGAAGTTATTCACTAAGAATTCTCTCAATTAAAGATGTTAAATCATATTCTTTATGTTTAATAAAAAAATTTACTCTCCCTTTACATCATGATAAATACCTTTGAATGGAAAATTTTATTAGTATGTTAAATCATATTCTTTAATGGCAACTTGAAAAAAGATTAAAAATTGAGGTCAAATGAAGATGAACTAAGTACATACCACAATGTCTAAACAAAAGTATCTTATATTAAGGGTTTATCATTTTGATGTTGAATTTTAGGTTTAAATTGATTTATTTATTAAAAATAGAACTTAATTTTACATTTAATAATTACTTTATTATTGGGAAATGGACTAGGTGAGGAAGTAATAGCATGGGAATGTCCAAGTTTTTTGGTAGTAGAAGAGGACAAGAAAAGATATTTTCATGGAATGTTTTTCACTGATAGATAATGAGTTTGACACTGATAGAGATTTAGATATTTGTAGCCTTAATTTGTAGATGCGTACATGTAATGTCATAGTTTATCACATGAATCTAGCTAACTTATAGATACCCACAATTTGGGCGTCTTCTAACAAGTTTGAAGTTTGGAGCAAGTTTGTCGAGCGAGTTTTATAACATGAATTTCCTCGGCAAGTTTTTTTTAATTGACTAGCTAGTACCTCGTAGCCAAGCTTGTGGGAAGCCTACTTTGTGGAGTTTGTAAATTCAGTATGCTGAGCTCCATACAAGAATATATTTTAGGGACTTATATAACTCGACAAATTGACTAGCTATTATAATGGACGCCTTGATGAGAAGTAACCTTAAAGAGACTTATATAACTCTGGCAACCACCAAGTAGATTTTAAGGTATAGGAAGTGTGTTCGAGCTTACATTATTAGATAGACTTCATTTGAGATAGTTTTCTTACTGCTTTCCACAATAGCTTTTTGGTACAAAATTTTTTTGAAAGCGGTGAAAAAGCAGTGACTAAAATCTATCCTAAATGTAGCCTTAATTAATCCAAGCAAGATGACTATGGGTTGAGAGCAACGGGGAGTGGGTAGGGTGGCTAATTAAAATAGGGAAAGCATCATACTCTTTTGTGCGTGAAATATTTTGATTGAATCATATAATAAAACGATAATGTGATAATGAATTTTTGTATCATTCTTTTAAAAACATGTCGCAAAATAAATTGATTGATTCATTCGTTTCCTGTGAGACAAACTCAACATATAAGATTAATCATCATTCCCAAATTTAGCACACAAGTTAAGATACAAATTTTTCATATGTTCTATTCCAAATAAAAGCCAATTGATATATGTACAAAAGGCACCTATTTGATCTACAATACATACTAACAAGCTAATTGATATGTACAAAGGCTGACAGTTTCTTCTAAACAAATTAGTAAATGCAAAATAAACAGTCTCCATTACCATATGTTCTATTCCAGCAAGTTTGTCTCCCTAAAAGAATCAACTAATTCAAGGGGGAATAATGACCTCTGGTGGTTATAGTTAAAACAATGTAAAACAGGAAATTGAGAAACAGAAACTCTAACCAATCCCTCCTGTTCTACCATTTCATTACAATTTCACTCAAAAGAATGAAGAATATTTAGCTCCTTCAGATTCTAATTCACCTTAGTCTGAAAAAAATGGCCCAGCTGAATTATCATAACACTAATATCATCCATTGATCCTCTAGAAATAGAAAGCTCCACAAGTTTTTTACATGCAGAAAGAGGTGATGGCTTCTTAGAGTCCATGCAAAGGGGACGAGCCATGTCTATTGCCTCCTGATTACTAATCTGAAATAGTTAAAAGCGAATGTAAATATGTAAACATGCCCAACAAAAACAACTACAAAAATCAAGAATTTAATTGAAGAGAAGTCCTCTCACCTTATCCCAAAGACCATCAGAAGCAAGAATTAAGAATTCAGAATTAGATTCAATCCGAATAATTCTAGTCTCCGGATTAGGAATCACCCATTGCTTCAGATGGGAATCTCCAATTCCTCTGGAGACAGCTAGGGAACCTTGCAATCTCCAAACACCTCTGCAGCAATCTACATAGCCACCCTGCATAAAGAAATATAAAATTGTGAGTTTGTTTATCACCAGGATTTTCAACAAAGTAGGTCATAAATTATTGGAAATATTAAAAAATAACACAAAAATAAACTGAAAGCATTTAAAATTCATATTTTTACTCTAGCCATTTGGAAGAAAACATTATTCAGTGCTGGGAAGACTGGAATATCATAGAGTATCATCCAGCATAAAAAAGGAGAATCAAAGGTTATGAACAAAAGTATAACAATGCAGTTAAAAACTAAAAAGAAACACACAAACATCAAATGGAAGCATTATAAACATTATTTTTTTCTCTACATCTGAAATCTAAAGAGAAAAACACAAAAAATCAACTAAAATCATTAAAAACTCAGCTTTTCTTTTCTTCTCTAACCATTTGCTAGGGAGAGTGGATGATTTAGCAAACTTAGTTGAGCCTTATTAGTTGGCAAATAATGACATGATGTGAGAATATGGAATTACATCCACAAAGTATTATCCAACATCAAATATATGAGTTAAAGCTTAAGAACTTCCTAAAGAAAAGGAAATATAACAATGTAGACTTACAAGGCTCTCAATTCTATCCCTCTCGTCATCTCTAGAGGGCCGGTGATCAGAGGTCAGGGCCTCAGCTATCCCGGAGACGCTCATAACAGCACGACAATCACCAGCATTAGAAACAATGAGCTCGCCCTTCTTTACAAAGGCCGTAACGCAGCAAGTTCCTCCCCCCACATCTTCCTTCAGGAACTCAACGTCGGTCTTCAGATACCCATTCCTCACAGCCTCTTCCACCTCTATCTCCGCTTCTTCTCTACTCATCGCCACCTCCTCCAATATCCGTTCCCCAATACTTTTCGAAACATATTCAGCTGCCTTTGAGCCACCGTGGCCGTCAAAAATACCGAAGAATGCCTACATGACAGAAAACCTCATCAATCGCAGAACAGAAAAACGTAAATCGGCAAAATATTAGAAAGGTGGAATAGTACCATTTGGGGATCTCCGCGGAGATCAAGGGCAGCGCTATGGCGATCCTCCATCTCGACCCTCTTCCTTCCCCTTTTACAATAAACCGAGTACCGATCACTCTCCTCCTCAACCTCCTGTTTCCCATCCGACCCAGGCGGTTGCTCGAAAGCCAACAAGCCCAGAATCGGAATATCAAGCCGAGCGGGCCTCTTCCTCTTAGTAAACGTAGCAGATCCGCACGAACTCGAAGCCAGGGTCGATGAAAAACATGGCGACGCCGAGCTAGAAGAAGAGGGGGAAACGCCTGATGAATCTAATCCAGGAGAAGATGATGCCGAGATCTCGTTCTTGCACATCCGAAGGCCACTAGGCACTCTGTGGAACCTGCGGACCGTCGATGGTGACCCATCGGTCGCCGCCGATGTTGAGAGGTGGTGCTGGGTAAGACCGAGCGTTAAGCTTTCCGGCGAAGTCTTGCAGGTGTGGGAAATCATAGAAGGTGAGAATACCGGAGAGCTCGAGATCGCAACGGAGCAAGACATGGTTGGCCGGAACTTTCTCTGCTCTTTGCCTTCTTTGTCTTCCTTCCGTTTGTTTTTCTGCCTTGATGCCTTTGACGCCACCTCTTTTATATGGCACGGCTTCTGTTCCATTGTTTCTCTGGAACTTTTTTAAATGGTGTAAAATCATTCTACTGGAGCTCTGAAAGAGTCAAGATTCGTGAGACTTGATTGATGCGTGTGGCATACGGTTGTTAAACTACGATCGAGGAGAAGTGGAACATCCGCAGTCAAAGCTGTGTGAGGAGCGTGTGCGATAGGAAAAGGAGTGGAATTATATATGAAAACATTAGGTCAAATATCATTATTATCATGTGCCAAATAATTTTTTTTAATTGCATAAAAATATTTTACTATTTTATTATATATTGATATATATATTTTTTTCAAATTTATCTATAAAAAATAAATATTTATTTATCATTTAAATAAAATTAAATTATTCTTATTAAAATTTAAGGCTATATAATCAAAATTAAATTTAAATATCACTTTGTAAAATTATTTAATAGAACATTTTGATCAAAAAGTAATATTAATGAATCTAATAATTTTTAAAATTATTTTAAATAAATATATTATTAGTTATCTATATATGATATTATCATAAAATAAATTTTAGTTTCACCTTAACTAAAATTTTATAAGGATATTGAATGCTCTATCCATTTTTTTATTCTCGCTCATTTTATGGAAGTTTCTAATCAGCTGTTTGAAACTAGCAGAAAACAGCGATATGGACAGTTCGGATTCTGACGGATGGCTAGTAAACAGATAATGATTGGTGCGTTATGGCATTTGTGTTCTGTAAAAGAGAGCAAAATGAAAATTTGGTTTTCCTGAATCTATGTAGGATATTAAATTATTAAAAGGATTAAAGAAAAGGGGCGGGCAACGGGCAGAAACCTTTGGAAGCCGAGACGCCACGTTGGATGGAGGTGAGAAAAAGTAGCCGTTGGAGGAGAGGGCGGGGCACTCTTCCATTGTAAAGATCAAGGTGTGAATGTGTGACGTCGCAATTTCTTGAATTTTGACTCAAATTATTGGCTTTTAATTCTAATGTGGGTTATTGTAAAATAATGGTTAATAAGTTGGCCTTACATTGTTTTGTACATTAATATATTATTTATGAAATAGATTTATATATTAAATATTTATTTTCATCTTGATTATATTAGTGTGCTTGTCCTCTTTAATTTGTATGTTATATTGCTATCATTATTATTACGTGTTTGAATATTTATAACCATAAAGAGAATTATAGATTTAGTACTAAAATTCTTCGTGACTTATGTAATAAGTAATTTGAGCAACTCATAGGCTACTTGAGATTTTTTTTTTAAAAAAAAGGTAGAGGAATTAGGTTTGAAATAATTATATTATTGCGAGTCATATATTTCATTATAAATGATGCACTTCTTTGTGAGAAAATATTAATGTCATATAAATATGACATATATGATAGAATCAAAAGGAGCATTGAGGCTTGAAGTTTTGATTAAGAGTTAATTGACATTTTTTGCTTTTTAATTCTCCTTATATGTTGGAGACCAACAACAAAGAATGCAAGCATTGGCTTTGATTGTAATGGTAGGAGTTAGTGCTAGTAGTAATTGAGAGTGTCAATATTGATAGTGGCAATTGACATTAGTATTAGTAGCGATAATGAATGGTCATGGTAGTGATATAAGCTATGACTTTAGTTTATTGTGATTAAAAATAATATTAGAATAGAAATAACTAAACTTAATTAACTTGTATTATTTCTGTCCTATAAGAGTCTGACGCGTGTTAATACCCTTAGGATACTATCTATATATAGACTTCATGTACATCAGTTCAAAGATATACTAGATTACGTTTCTGTTTTCCTCATCTATGTTTTCTCTTTTATGGTTCTTGAATCTCCACATAGTATCAAGAGTCATTCCTTCCTAAGGACCGTCCATGGCGAGTGCGGCATCGGCCTCCTCCAATACCGGCAATGTCTCAGGTGTTCTTTCCGACAAATCCCTCATCACTCAGTCTCTCAAATTTGTGGTATCTAACCTAAAATCTCTCGTTCCCCATCCTCTCACATTGGAAAACTATCCGACCTGGAGCAATCAAATCGCCAAACTACTCAAGGCGAATGACTTCAAAAATTTTCTAGATCCGTCTTCAACCTCTGCATCCTTTTCGCTCATTCAAGAATCTGAAAATGACGATCCTAACTTCACCCGCACCAAATGGCTTGTCACTGACTAGAATCTTGCGGCAGCTATCAACTCAACAATCTCGTCGCAAATCCTTCTGTATGTTGTGCATCTTGAGTCCACATTAGAGATCTGGAAGGCACTTCAACTGCGGTTTCAGTCCACAAATCGATCTAAGGTGATCCAGCTCAAGAACGAGCTCCACAACATATCCATGAAGAATCTCTCCATGATCCAATATCTCACTGAGATCAAGAAATTGGTTGATCAAATCACTTATACCGGCGCCAAACTTGACATTAAGGACACTATTTATCACATCTTAAATGGGCTTCCTCCAACATATCAATCGTTTTAAACTTCTATTCGCACAATGCAAACTCCTTTGAGCCTAGACAATCTCTATGCTCTACTTTTTAGTGAAGAAATTCACATTCAAACAGATGCGTCAAAACACACTGTTCAGGCGGACAATCAAACTGCACTATATACGAACAGGGCTCGCGGAAGACACAGACATGGACACACCTACCAGAACAAAAATCCAACATCTAGATCGAGCTCCGTCTCCACTCTCGTATGCCAAATTTGTATGAAGAAAGGACATGCTGCCGATGTCTGTTGGCATAGGCTAAACACAAACTATACTCCCACGACTACCGCATCCAAGACCAACAATGCCCTTCTTGCTATGAACGATGTCTCATCCAATGATTGGTACCTCGATTAAGGAGCTTCATCTCACATGATGAATACGGTAGACAATCTTGACAACGTCAAAGATTATCATGGAATTGACACTATCAGCATAGTGGATGGAAGAGCGATCCCCATAGCTCACTTGGGCACGTGTATCCTTCCCACCCCGACTCATAAGATTAATCTTTCTCAAATCTTGCACATACCATCTATATCTCATAATATTCTGTCCATTTCTAATTTAGTTAAAGACAATCACATTTCTATTACCTTCGATTCTAACGGCTTTATATTTGAGGATCTTCTGACCAACAAACAGCTTCTCAAAGGTCACAGTAGGGACGGGTTGTACTGTATCTCCTAAAAGAACAAAAATAATAAGAAGACTGCTCTGTACGCTACTCACATCACTCCGCAAGACTGGCACAACCGCCTCGGTCATCCTCATCCCACAGTTCTTCGCACAATCTCCTGCAAACACTTTGAGCTGCATATACGCCAACTATTGTCTAGCTGTGTTTCTTGTAATACATGTAAAAGTTACAAATTACCTTTTACAAACTCTGCAAATAGAAAACAAAATACTCTTGAACTCATACATTATGATGTTTGGGGACCATCATCGGTTTCCTCTCATCAGGGCTTTCACTATTACGTGATATTTGTTGCTGATTTCTCTCATTTTACGTGGATGTTTCTTATTATGTTTAAATCAGTTGTTACTAAAACATTTATCGATTTTATTTCTTTTGTTGAACGATAAACTAACAAGCAAGTTAAATCCATTCGCACTGATGGTGGTCGCGAATACATAAACAGCCAATTCAAATTGTTCACACAAGCGAGCATACTTCATCAAATATCCTGCCCATACACTCCGGTGCAAAACGGGCTAGCTGAAAGAAAGCACCGCCACATCATGGAAACATCACGAACCTTGCTAACAACGGCTTCCATGCCCTATACCTACTGGGCTGATGCAGTTTCTACAGCCACATATCTTATTAACAGACTTCTATCGCCTAACACAAACTTTGTTTCTCCCTTGCAGCTAATGTTCAACATGACACCCTCCTATGAGCATATGGGAATCTTCGGCTGCGAATGTTTCTCGTTAAATCTCAATCCTGGATGCACAAAACTTCATCCAAAATCATCATCATGCGTATTCATGGGATATTCAGATACACAAAAAGGATATAAATGCATGAACATTGAAACAACTGTACGGTTATATCCAGGAACGTCAAATTTAACGAATCATGCTTTCCTTTTCAGCATCACCAGAAGTATGCCATTACAACCGAACCTGAACCCTCAGCTACTCTGCTTCTTCCCACATCTATTCACAATTCTATACATTCTGACCACAAACCTAATACTTATACCCGCACTCCTACCATTGAGTCTCAACCGATTCACTCTACATCTCATAATTCAGACTACAATCACACCACCACTCACAGCACTGTCATTCCTCACCTGAATCATAAACAGCCAACTCCTAAACACCACATGATCACGAGACTTCAATCTGGAATGCTCAAACCTTCTCGATGATTCAACCTGGCACATATTGAATCTTGGTCGCAATCCCCTCAGGATCCAACTACTTACAATGAAGCCAGCAAAAGCCTAGTATGGAGACAGGCAATGGCATCAGAATTTTTCGCACCACAATAGCAAGACACATGGTGTCTTGTTCCACCTCCCCCTAATGGATTGATCCTTAGTTGCAAGTGGACCTACAGAACAAAGTTTAACTCGGATGGCACCATTACTCGGCTGAAGGCCCGCCTAGTGGCACAAGGCAATAGACAAGAACACAACATTGATTATAGTGAAACATTCAGTCCGGTCACCAAATTACTAACAATATGCATTCTCATCACAATTACTTTTTTCCATGACTGGCCAGTCGAACAATTAGATGTTACCAACGCATTTTTGCATGGGATGCTTGAAGAAACGGTCTACACGAGGCAATCTAAGGGATTCGAGGATTCTACAAATCCATATTATGTATGCCTTCTTCGCAAAGCAATATATGGGCTAAAATAAGCGCCTCGGCAGTGGTACACCACGTTCACCAAATACCTCCTCACTATCAGATTTCAACACAGCAAACCGGATCAATCACTGCTCACCTTTCACTAGGACCAAACTCAAATCTATCTACTAGTCTATGTTGACGATATATTGATCACTGGCAATAATAAACCAGCGATCAAAGACCTTCTTCAAAAGCTGCACAAGAGGTTCACGATGAAGCATCTTGGCCAGGCGAATCATTTTCTTGGCATCAAAATCCAGTCCTCTACAGATAAGTATTTTCTTTCTCAAACTTCTTATGCTCAATCAATCATTCAACTAGCAAATCTTAGTCAATGCAATCTCTTAGCTAATCCCTCCTGCAAAAAAATGCCAAATCAGATTTCTGAAACAGCAAACCTGATTGATCTGCATCTATACCGAAGGATCATTGGAGCTCTTCAATATCTAACTATAACTCGTCCAGACATCGAATATGCCGTCAACATTCTATCTCAGCATATGCACGATCCAAACAGCCAGCACAGCTACCTCCTTAAAAGGACGATCTGCTACATTCAAGGGACAGCTGAATTCGATTTACCAATCACCAAATCCAACCTGCAACTTCACACCTTCTTTGATGCAGACTGAGCTGGCGATCTGATTAACAGAAAGTCTACCTCAGGATATTGTACCTTTCTTGGTGACACTCTTGCCTCTTGGACAGTCAAGAAACAAAGTACTGTTTTTAGATCTTCCATAGAATTGAAGTATCGTTCCTTAGCCGCTGCAATTGCGAACACCATCTGGATCAAACGCCTGCTCTCAGACTTCAAAGTGCACCACCCAAATCCCATAGAGCTTTTCTGTGACAATACGTTTGCAATCACTCTAGCAAACAACCCTGTGTTTCACACTAGAACCAAACACAGAGAAATTGATTAACGTTTCATCAGGGATCACATTCAAAACAACAATATCCAACTATTGCCAATAAGCATGAAGGATCAAATAGCTGATATTCTCACCAAGCTGTTATCCACACCAAGGTTCCGATACTTAAGATCCAAACTAATAATCACTCAAGATTTATCAGTTTGTGGGGGGCTATTAGAACAGAAATAACTAAACTTAATTAACTATATTATTTATGTCCTATAAGAGTCTGATGCGTGTTAATACCCTTAGGATACTATCTATATATAGGCTTCATGTACATCAGTTCAAAGATATACTATATTACGTTTTTGTTTTTCTCATCTCTATTTTCTCTTTTCTAGTTCTTGAATCTCCACAAATAAGATGATGATGACATATGTATTAATGGTGACGAAGATGTATGTATGTTGGTGATGATGGCATTAGCCTTATTGGTTACGATAACTGTCATCATTAATGACTACATAAAATTAGGTGTCAAAGTTATTGGCGATGATGACCTTCAATGATGTTAGTGACGATGGACGTTGACATTAATAGTGACTTGGGGCATTAATATTTATGGCAATGATAGTGTCGCCCTTGACCATGATGAGCATCAACTTTATTGACAAATAATAATTGTATGTGTTATTAGTGAATGAAAACGAGCCTAATGTTATTGAGAGGGAAACTAAAGCCATCCCTTGAAAACCCTAGATGCCCAAAAGAGGTACGAAAGTCATTCTAACACAATATTTTATTATTTAAGAAGCTTCTAGATAACTATATTTAAATAAGATAAGCTATCTTCTTCCAAACTAAGACAATATCTAACATTAATAAAGTATATATTTTACTTAAATTAAAAAGATATTAAAACATAGATTGAAAGTCAAATGATATGCACTTTTTGACTATAATGGAATATATTATTTATATAAAAATATTGTCAAATCGAAATAATCCTTCTATATTACTGTTCAAAATGGACCGTTCGGATCAACTGAGAGAATTTTCTTACCTAATTAGTTCTTTTATGAAATTAATATTAATTTAAGTCAAGCCAACCCAATCAGAATTAAGCAAAATTATTTTTTAGTTAGGAGCTGAAAATGTACGTTTTCTATATCTAAGATTCTAATTTCACACATTTATAAATAAATTATTATTATTTTTTAATTTTGCAAAATTCAAATTTATTTCCGATCCAAAATATAAATTAAATTTGGTCAAAATTTTGACAGTTGTTAATAAATAAAAGATAATTATATAAGAAATAGAAGATAATTGTTTTGCACTTCAAGAGAATACTAAAATTTATCATATATGTTATAAAATAAAATTATATTATAACTCTACTAACTATATATTTATGAATAATGAAAATGATCCACGGCTATTTGAAAGTCCAATTTTAATCCTTCAAAATTTTATATATTTTTAAATTAATACTTTTATATAGCCGGTGACTATTTTTATCCGGCAGTGACTATTTTTATCCTTAAAAAAAATCACAATCATTTTGTCATTTTTGTTACTAACAAATAATAATAATAATAAAGAAATTATTTTGTTCCCAATTAATATATATTATTCCTAAGCAATAGAGAGGGGAAGAATTTCATCTTTTTTATTAAAAAGTTTTCTTGTTAAAAGGCCAATGGTCTCTTAATATTGGAAACAAATAGTAATAAATCAAAGAAATTTGAAATAGCCTGATTGATTGCATAATTTTATTCTAATGTATATTATTGGATTCTTTAATGCCTTTCTTAATTGAAATAATTTAGATTAAAATCTAATTCAAAGTCATTATGACTACATTATATTAAAATAAATAAATCAAAATTTGTATTAAATTTATTTTGATAAAAAACTATTTTTTTTTATCATAATATTGTTCTGAGATAATTATTTTTCTTTGTTAATTTGTATTTATGGCGGTGAAGCTGGTCTGTATGTGCAAATAGACGTGTATGTGATAATAAACACATCTTAAACATAAATTTGTTAGATTCTTCATCTAATTGAATGTTGAAGGAAACCAATACAACTGGTCATATCGCTTGTAAAATTAATATTGTATACTCAAATTGTTTATTGTTTCGATGCGAATCAAATCGGGTCATAATTTTAGGTTGGACACAATTTCGCCTGCTTTAGCATGCATTCGTAAGGTTCAACATGTACTCATCAGAAGCTAATTGTATATACTCATAAGGATCTTAGTGATCTCATCAGAATCATATTGAGCGAATTTTAGTCATAGTGAACTTGCTTCTAAAAGACGACTAGGCATGCATGCTCATGTGTGACTACTCGCGCGCTGAAACTCAACCCAAACATGCAAAACTTGGTAATGACAACTCTTTATTCAGAAAAAAATGTGTATCAAGTGTAACTAAAATGATATAATTGGAGTATGCATTTATTTGTAAAGGCAAAAAAATGAAAATCAGAATCAGTACATCAATATTTTATAGTGGTTCGATCAAACAATGACATACGTCCACTCCATAGAGTCCTATCTGATTATTGCACTAAACCTTTATTGTCTCTCCTTTAGCACCCATAACTAGGCGAAGAAGTCCTTACAATCTTTTCACCAACCAAGTGTGGGAAAGAACATTAACCTCTTTTTCATCCTCCTGGTGAAGATAGAGAACATCGACTCCTTTTTCTCCCTCCAAGTGAAGGCAAAGAATCTCAACGGTCTTCGGACTGATAATCTTCTTCCTAGAGCCACCCAAAAAACCCAACAAAACACTTGGAGTAAACAAGGCTGAATCTTGCTCAGAGCAACCGTGTAAAACCCCTCACACACCTTCTCCCTCACACACAACTACCCATTTCTCCTTCCCAAAGCTCTCCAAGATTTCTTTTCCAAGCTCTCTCTCCAAAAAACTCAAACAACAAAAGACTTGAAATAAGTCTAATGAGAGAGCTTAAATACAAGGCTTCACAAAAATCCCTAAACATCAATTTTACTGACACGTATCATACATTATGATACTATATCGTATAGTACGGCTAGTTCAAATAAGCATGTTAGTATTGTACGAAGAATAAGGCACTATACTATCTGCTCAAGAAATAATTGAGCTGATTGTCCAATATGATTTAAGCATCATCAAGTACAATTAGTTCAAACGACTTGGATTATCGTCCCATACAATTTGCAATGAATAAATATCATCTCATGCAAAGATCGGGTCATACCATATGATTGGTCCTAATCGTCCTATATGATATGACTGGATCAATTAATTTAAAATTGTTCCCTAATTATTGGATTAATTTAGGTAAGATTTGATTATATCATACAACACGGTGCCTATCTTATGATTCGATTAGTATAAAATTTGAATTTTAAAATATTGCCTAAATTATGATTGGAGGTTGAGATCTTTATTTCAACTGATCATCCTTTACTATCGAGATTGCCCAGTACGATTAGTTCAAATAGTTTTAATTATAGAGTTAGCCATTTTAATGATTATCTGAATAGCTGATCATCCAGTACGATATACATCATACAATATAATTAGTTCAGAAAATTATTCTAATTTTCTCTCTATCTTACCCCCTTGAGTATGTATGTGCACGGTCACCAAATTTAGCATCCACCAAATGCATGACTTGACTCAAGAAATGTAGAAATAAATAAAAATAGAAAATATAGTTATCTTCAATACACTTTACCTTATTCTAACCATTCATGAGCTGATAAATTTATACGATATACGGTGGACCTAAAATGTTAGTGCATAAGAAACAAATATGCAATAATAATAGTAACAGGAGATAGCATAGTAGAAAATTCAATAATGTTTGTTATCATCAAAATCACAGGATTTGTGTCCATATTCACAATAATAAAAACGAAGAAAATAATGTTTTGTAAAGAATAAGAACAAGAACATGCTATTATTGCTAAATAGGCTACTTATAAATACCCTTGAATAAAATAGAAAACGTTGTTGAACTTTTAAATACATGCTCAGACATTAGATCTATAACTAAATGGATTTGAAGACAAAGTGTGTGACCATTGGTAATACCTCTATTCTAGGTCTTTATCACCTAATTAAAATGTATGCCTATCCGGCTAATTCTAGGATAGGTACTTCTGAATTTGGATCTACACTTAATTGAGAACCTTTATTCATACCTAATTTTATATACAAAATTTTCTAAACTAAATAAAGTACATTAAAAGGCTATTATTATGTGGAGCCATCATAACATAGAAAAGAATACAAGAGGAAACTAAATTAAAACACCACATATAACATTCATTTGATAATAAAATTTGATTTATTATTTTAATATTCTTATGTGTGAATCATTATTACACGAATTTAAACACGACATACATTATTGGGTATATGTTGAGCATCTACAAGAAAAACATCTTTACATAATGTAGAAAAAAAATCAAATAAATATGGACATAATACAAATATCCTAGCTATAAACAATACTCTTGTAATATAAAGACCCCTCAAGTAAAACATCAACCTAGCTATGTTGTCTTCAAGCTAAGCAGCTAAAGGGATGTGAACTATCACAGCATCTAAGTATGTGTAAAAGACTCAGTGTAGTATGATCAACATATGTTCTTAGCACACATGAAATAAAAAAAAAATACACCTAATTTTTTAATTCTAAGTCTTATTATTCTTTCAATGCTTTTACTTTATGACTCATAAGTTTGACTTTATAATTTATATAAAATAATTTAGTATATTTTATCAATTATATTATAATTAATATTTATTTTCTATGATCATTTATATTTTTTATAAGATTTAATGAGAATACTTATTAAAATATCACTCATAATTCTTCAAATTTTAATAGATATCTAACATTTATTTCAATCTAAATTCTTCAAAACTAATTATTTTTTACTTTTAAATTAACATGCAATATACTTTCTCATTATTCTTTATATTCCATAAAAATAAATTTACACCAAATAGTTTCTAAATTTCCATCTTAATCATCACTCCTATAAAATTTTTAATCAAATTTCTTTGATTTTTTTTCCCTTGAATGCAAGAATAATGTAAAAAAAAAAAAAAAAAAAAAAATTCAAAGAACTAAACCACAACATTGCATCCGCAACTTAGCGTGTGTTTGTGATAGCTTGCTTTCTAATTACTTGCTTTTTAAATGGCAATAACTATTTCATTTTACTACTTTCTTTTTCTTTGCTACTTTATTAAAATTTTTATGATCACAATAAAAAACAGGTATCTGATTTTTTTTTAAAAATAATATATTTATAATATTCATAATAATTAAAAAAAAAATCCATTCGAAACAACATAGCTGCCCCAAATAAACCCTTATTTGGTCATGCTATTTCAGCTGGAAATTAAAAAAAAAAAATTCTCCTAAGTAAGGAATAATAAAATATAAAATATTAAAACTAAGGTTATCTACTTATGCTTAATAGTTAATACTGCATTTGCCAGATATTCGTGCCGTACGCACGTTGCTATATGAAATCTAAAAATTATTTTTCCCAATCTAAAATATAATTTTCCCAAAAAAATATAACAATTATAATAATTATTTATTAGTTAATTTGCTTAGGCCGCTTTTTTATATAATTTCCTAAGATTGACTGATTGTAAGTCTTCACTGCAACTATTTTCGCCATAATAAAATAAAATTTTATAAGCCGAATATGTGCACTTTGGTAGGTCTCATTAAAAAATGGAGATAAATTTTGGACGAAAAAATCAAGAAGACTGCCTGATTTATTAAATAAGTGTAATTCATATTTTTTGTTAATGTTAGTCGATATGTTTAATTTGCATTAATTTATATTATATTTATTAAATATGCAATTTATTATTTGTGAAAAATAAGTCATAATTGTTGGATTACAAAAAAAAAAAAATAAAAAAAATATCAATAATAAATTTTGACACAATTTTTAGTTGTCCTAATTCATCTCATTAGAAGTATCACATCGATGGCAACCAAATAATATCATCACGTTTTTATTCTACTATGTGGAGCCAGCTACATAAATCTGTTTTCCCTAATAAGTCTTGTTTTGTTCTAAATTTTCATTTAAATATAATAATGAAAATTTATTTATAATATTTTCTAACCATGTCTTTTTAAGGTCTACCTCACTTTTTCTTAACAATGGTAAGATATAATATATTTACTCTCCTAACTAGGTGATAGAAGGCCAACACTTTATGTAACTAAACTATCTATGAAAACTCTCTCTAATCTTCCGGCAACTCCAACCTTTCGATGTTTATACTCATTTCACATTATGTCTCTAGTGCAAAGCCACTCATCTACCTGAGCATTTTCATCTCTGCTACGCTTAATTTTATCTTCTCTTTTGATGGTCAAATTTATGAGCCATTAATCAATGCAGGTCTCATTAGGTTTGAAGGAAACTTTTCTATTATATCGATGGTCATCAAATATGTTAAATTGTGCTCGTTATGTTTGTTGTGGAAGATTGTTAGTTTTTATAAATGGTTTGTTTTGAATTGCTTTTCCTAGGGTGACATAATGATACACACAAAAATGGCTAGATATTTTAACCAAGTTCTGTGGATTCTTCCAAGATGCAAATGATAACCCTGGATATAGCAATAGGTTATCCATGAAAGAAGGTATAATGGCCAAATGATGTTTACATGAGCAGTGTAAAGCCTCACATGCAAATGTTTATCAAGTAGTTTGAAGATTGGAAGTCTCTCGAAAATGAAATAAATTTTTGACTCGAAATGAGCCAAATGAACTAAACCATAAGATAAATTATTGGCATGGTTTGATTTTGAGATTGCCGTGATTTGGAATGAGATAGCTTGAAAAAAAAATGTAAAATATGTAGAGAACTACTATTAAAAAATTATTTATAGGTTGGATCTAATACATCTACTCTCTTAATTGGGTCATCAGAAGGCCTACACTTTATATGATCAAACCATCTACAGAAACACTCTCTAATCTTATCTACTATTGGGCACTCCAACTTTTTCACATTTATATTTACTTCACAGTCTATATCTAACTGAAAAGCCACTCATCCACCTGAGCATTCTCATATGTGCTACACAACTTAATTTTATATTTTGTTTTGATGATCAACATTCTAAGCCATTAAACATTACATATCTCATTACCATCCAATAAAATTTTCTTTAAGTTTGAAGGAAACTTTTCTATCATATCGATGGTCACCAAATATGTTAAATTGTGATTGTTATGTTTGTCCTAGAGATTGTTAGTTTTTATAATTGGTTTATTTTGAACAGCTTTTTTAGGCTGTGGTGAAGCCATAGTGGGGCACTAGGTGCACATGCTCCCACTGGTCAGATGGGTTCTTTCTTGTACTTTTTTTTATAAATTTTTTTGTATATATATAAATTATCACATTGCTACTCCCAAATCTTCCTCAACTATTTTCCCCGTCTCATGAGAATCCTAAGTGAATACTCTCTCTCTCTCTCTCTCTGTGTATGGCTTTACGAGTAGCTTTAAAGGCTACATACAATTCTTTAAAAAAACAACTTTTTTTGGGAGAATAAAAATCAAAATAGTATTTAATTCTAAAACATTATGTTTATTTGTTTATTATTTTCTCTAATAATTCTATATTTTCTTGAGGAGTCCTTAGGAAAAAATTGAAAAAAATTCAAAAGATCTAAATGGTGAAAAATTGTTTGAGTTTAAAGAGTTCTAAGGTTTTTAATGAATCATATAATTTGAGTTTAATTGAGCAAATCTTAATTTTTTCATTGAAGAATAATTTTTTTATTTTGTACTCAATCTATATTATTTTCTAAAAGTTTTTAGAAGAAATTATTATATTAAGATGCCTACTAAATCCTCCATCAAGGTCTCTATTAATTTATAGGCCATGAGGTGATTTTTTATGTAATTTATAAATTTTTAGTAATTTTAAAATCTTCAAATCTCTTTTGATAGGAGTTTCAGATAAGATAAACTAGTTTCTCTTTATTATAAATTTATCTTTTCATAATAAAAAGTTTTATAAACAATTGTTTAAAACCATCGATTCTAGTCGCAAGCCCGGATGAAAAATATTGAGGGTATTCTGAAGATCTATAATTTTCACCCCCACAAGAGAAAAATGCTGGCTCTGCCACTATTCCAAGGGAGAGATAACGATACACATAAAAATGGCTAGATATTTTAGCCAGGCTTTATGGATCCTTCCAATATGCAAACAATAAGCCTGAATGTAGCAATAGTAGATCCATGAAAGAAAATAAAATGGACAAATGATGTTTACATGTGCAGTGTAAAGCCACACATGCAAATGTTGATCAAGTAGGGGAAGAGAGTTTAGTTTGAAGATTAAGATTTCATTTAGGATAGCTTTTTTTTTTCTTTTTAAAGTTGCTTTTTACTATAAAAATATTTAGTTCAAAAAACTTTTGTAATAAAAGCTGCTTTAAAAATAGTAAGAAAGTTATCTCAGATGAAGCTTAAAACTAGCTCAAAAAATGGAATCATTTTTTTACTTGAAATGAGCTAAATGAACTAAGCCTAAGATAATTTTTTTGCATGATTTGTTTTTGAGATTGGCGCAATTTTGAATGAGATAGTTTAAAATATAAATAGTATGTAATTTTTTAAAATTCAATATACATGACTCAAAGTATTTATTATGTGTGTGCATGTGTGGGCTCAAACACATGCATGTATATAAATATACATATATGAAAATATCTATGAGGATAGGAAGGATGTGAGAGATAGATTAGTTAATAAACTATTTATAGAGAGTAATATTTCTCTATGTTGTACTAACAATGTGGTGAGTGGATTGAAAGATTTAAGAAGATGTTTTGATTCAAAGTACTCATAATGGGATTTACCGGATCTGCCAAGCAGGCATCCTGAGCTCTACTTTGGTTTCTTGAAAACCCTAGGTGACTGGGGGTTTCTTCTTCCTCTCGTTGGGAGGCTATTCTTCTAGTATCTTTCTCCACTTTTTCTTGTTCTTTATGGATCACTCTTATGATTTTCCTGTTCTTAAGTTTGCATATCATTTGGTTATCTCATGTGTGATGGTTTCTTCTTATAAGAAAGACTGGAAAGGGTTTTTTATAGCTCGTCAAGCAGCGCCCAAAGAATTTTTCATTTAATTTGTTCCACCTAAAGATAATCTTGCATATTTTTCTGATGAAGAGGTTTAAGCTTCTTTTAAAATTTAGGGGTTAACTCTAGTAGGTTATTTCATAGGTAAGAGGTATTTTAATGAGGCATTATGTTATGTTATGTTCAAAGTATGGAAGTTAAAATATATGCTTAATCTTCTTTCTTTAAGTGAGGGCATATTCTTGCTTAAATTTTCTTGTCTTGATGATTTTGATTTGATATGGATGGGGGTCATGGTTTTTATTCAAAGTTGATTTCTTTTACTTCTCCCAAAATGAGAGGAGTTTGTTTCAATTCCTCTTTGGATCAAAATCTTTAATCTACCATTAGTTTTTGAACACCTTAGGGAATTTCAAAGATTTTTGGTCTTGTAGGTGTTCCAATTGTTGTGGATTCCCTTACGGTTAAACAAACGAGGCTTACTTTTGCTTGATTTTACGTTCTTATTAATAGTGAATCCCCCTTCCTAAGGAAATTAAGGTCTCTATTGCTGGGAACATTGTATCTCTGAAGATTGTCTATTACTAAAAATATTTTCCTTGTTTGGGTTATGATTATATTATTCATCCTTCATCTTTGTGTCTCCTCAATCTTTAATTTTTTTGAAAGAATTCCTTTGGGTATAAGAAGGAGCTAGAAGGTTTGGAGGGCTACTTCTCATCCTTCCCATCCTTATAATCATATTATCACTAATTTGGCTCAATCTAGCACATCTTATGAACCTGATGTTTTTGAATGTTTTTAAAGTCCTCCCATATTATTCTATTGCAAAGCCTTTGGAAGCCTCATCTTTGTCTGTAAAAGCATATATTCCTAAGTTGAGTTCTTCAACAGAAGATTTTCCTCCTAATCCAACCATTATACCTTCTCCAAGAAAATCTTCTCTAGAAACCAATATAAAAAATAAATTTTAGGTTATGCAGTCTATGGAATTAGATTCTATAGAGCAATAGAAGGGTGAATGCCAACATACTTCATCCTCGAGTAAATTTTTGAAAAGCTAGTCATACATTTGCCTCTTATTTTAGGTAAGTTGCACAGATCCAAGAATGCAAAGAAGGCATAAGGCAGCAAATTCTTTATTAAGTCTTAATGTTGTTTCCTAATATTGCTTACTAGAATGTTAGAGGTTTTACTAGTATGGAAAAAGTCACTTCTTGTAAAGATCTTGTTCATAATTTTAATGTGAATTTTATTTGTATTCTTCAAACTAAAATTAATTTTATTTTGGTAGATGACCCTTGTTTATCTACAGGTCATATGGTCTTTCAACAAGAAGAAAGTTGTAATAATTTTAGTTTTTTATCCTTAGAGGATTTGGTTGAAATGGAACACTTCTTGTATTTCTTTCACTCCTATTTTCTCTATTAGTGAAATTACTCATGGCTCTATATTGGTTGGCTGCAAAGAATAGTTTTATGGAATGATATTCTTAACTTGGATGCAAATATTTTCTCTCCTTCGGTTTTGTTTGGAGACTTTAATTATTGTAAATTCTCCAATGAAAAATCAAGGAGAAATATTATCCCTAGTAGCAAGTTGTGGGAGTTTAATAATTTTATTTTTAATATTGATGTTCAAGATCTTTCCTCTATTGGGTTTTTTTTTACTTGGTTTAATCAAAGAAGAGATTATCCCATTCATATTATGCTTGACAAGATCTTAATGAATGGTCATTGGTTGGAATCTTTTCTTCCTCCTTTTATTGTGTGGAAAAACCTAGGTACTCTAATCACTCTCCTATTATTCTTTGCAATAATCATAGGATTAATTGTAGTCAAAGATTTCTTTTTAAAAATTTTCGGTGTAAGAAGCCTTAGTTATGGGATTTATTTATTAATATTTTGCTGCTATTCTTATGGGTAGTCCTATGAATGATCAATATTCTTAGCTATGTAGGCTTAAATTTAGTATTAAGGAGTATACTTTGGCTTTCTCGAAGTCTTTTTATGCCTATATTGTAGCTCTTCAAAAGAAGCAATATCTTTGGTTGCAACAAATTCAATATAATCCTCTTGATCAATAGCTTAATGAATGTTTAAAAGAAGTGAATTCTCATCTTAATTATAATATGTCTTCATGAACCTCTTAGCTTATCCGAATATTTAAAGCTAGATGGATTTCATGTGAAGAAGATGATTTGGATTTTCTTTATTCTAGAATTTGTTGTAGATATAATAAGAGCTGGATTAAGAGTATTTTTACTAATGAGGGGGTTACCTTAAACCATAAAGGCATTTTGATGCCTTTATTTAGCATTTTAAAAGGTTTTTTAATTCTCCTAAACATGCTCCTACTTCTTCTAATTATATTCTTGTTGGTAGAACCATTCTTGATGTTCTTCTACCCTACTATTGATGAAATTAAAAAGGTTGTTTTTTCATCTCCAACCTCTTCTGCATCAGGCCCAAATAGATTTACTTTTGAATTCTTTAAGAATTCTTAAGAGATTATGTGTCCTTTTTCTTATAAAGTTATATTGCATTATTTCTCTACTTGCAATATTCCTAGGGCTGCTAAAACATCAATAATTTCTCTTATTTCTAAAAGTACTTATGCCCCTCTTATTTATGATTATAGGATGATTTTATTATACAATATTTTTTATAAAATAGTGAAAAAAATTTGCAAATCATATGAAAGATATTATTTCTTTTTTATCATTCATCCTAGTTATAAAGGGTTTATTAAAAAAATAGGATATATTCTAATAATTTTTTGCTTGCTTCTGAAATGTTAAGAGAATTTAATTGTAAGATTAAAGATATGAGTAGAAGCATGAGCTAGAAGGACTTCTTGTCCTTCCCATCCTTCTAATCACATCTTATGAACCTGATGTTTTGAATGTTTCTAAAGTTATCCTAGATTGATCTGGTTTAAAGCCTTTGGAAGCCTTATCTTTGGCTGTAAAAGCTTATATTCCTAAGTTGAATTCTTCTACTGAAGATTTTCTTCATGATCCATCCATTATACCTTCTCCAAGAAAATCTTCTGTAGAAAACAATCTAAAAAATAAAATTTAGATCTTGAAGTCTATGGATTTAGATTTTATAGAGCAACAAAAGGGTGAATGTCAACATACTTCATCATCTAGTAAATTTTTTGAAAAGCTAGTCATACATTTTCCTCTTATTTCAGATAAGTTTACAAGAGCCAGTAATGCTAGGAAGGTAGCAAATTCTTTTTTAAGTCTTAATGTTGTTTCCTAATATTCCTTCCTAGAATGTTAGAGGGTTTAATAGTATGGAAAAAGTACTTCTTGTACAGATCTTGTTCATAGTTTTAATGTGAATTTTATTTGTATTGTTGAAACTAAAGTTAATTTTATTTTGGTAGACGACTCTTGGTTATCTACAGGTCATATGCTCTTTTAAAAGGAAGATAGTTGTAATAATTTTACTTTTTTTTTTCATGGGAGGATTTGTTTGAAATGGAACACTTCTTGTATTTCTTTCACTCCTATTTTTTCTATTAGTGAAAATACTCATGGCTCTTTGTTGGTTGATCATTCATTAGTTTTATGGAATGATATTCTTAACTTGGTTACAAATATTTCATCTCCTTGGGTTTTATTGGGAGACTTTAATTATTGTAAATTCTCTAATGAAAAATCAATGGGAAATGTTATCCTTAGTAGCAAGTTGTGGGAATTTAATAATTTTATTTTCAGTATTGATGTTCAAGATCTTTCCTGTGTTGTTTTTTTTTGGGGTTTAATTAAAGAAGTGATTATCCCATTCATATTATGCTTGGTAGTGTCTTAATAAATGATCATTGGTTGGAATATTTCCTTCCTCCTTTTATTGTGTGGAAGAACCTAGATACTCTAATCACTCTCCTCTTACTCTTTGAAATAATCATAGGATTAATTGTAGTAATAGTTTTCTTTTTAAAAATTTTGGGTGTAAGAAGCTTGAGTTTTTGGATTTATTTATTAATATATTGCTACTGCTCCTATGGGTAGCCCTATTAGTGATATGTATTCTTAGTTGTGTAGGCATAAATTTAGTATTAAAGAGTATACTTAGGTTTTATCAAAGTCTTTTTTTGCCTCTATTGTAGCTCTTTAAATGAAGCAACGTCTTTTATTACAACAAATCCAATGTACTCCTCATGATTAATAGCTTAATGAATGTTTAAAAGTGGTGAATTCTCTTCTTAATTATAATATGTCTGTTGACCTTGATTTTGTCAAACCTTTGGTTAAGGGGGTTGACATGATCAAATTGACTAGGCCAGACCCTGAGACCCATCCCAATCAGTTCAATGGGTCAAATCAATTTTACTAAGCCCAGACCTGGGCCCTGGGTCAACCTAGTTAGCTAGGTCAACCTGGGTTGACCCAAATTGACCTAAGTGCTTTCTTTTGGTTTCAAATCAATTTTAGAGCTCCTTAAGTCCAGTTCTCTTCACCCTTGGACTCAGTGGATTAAACCCAATCTATTAAGCCTAGACTTATGCCCTAGGTCAACCTGGTTGACCAGGTTAACCTAGGTTGACCCAATTAGCTTTAATGAGTCAAATCAAGTTCAAACCTAATGCAAAATCACCATTGGCTCAATCCTTTTACCCCTTGGACCTAATTGATTGGGTTGACCAGGTCAACCCTTGACTTGTAAACCCATGTTTAATATGGTCAAATTTGACCTATTTAGGTCAAAACCCCCCTTATTAATGGATTTAACACTTGTCTATTACTCCTTGGACTCAAACCACAGCTAGATTACCCTAATCCCCCCCCTAATTTACTGGAGATTCGATCTAGGCCATCCATGACAGGCTTATATCTATAAATAGGGGTACTAGGGTTTATAGTAGGGACTTTTTCTTTTGCTCTCTCCCCAAGCCTCCTTAACCCATGATTCTTGGTTCGAGAGCTCTCACAATTCTCCTTTTTAGGAAGAATAATATTGGATCCTTAATTGAGAGTTTTCTCGGGCCCTAGGCTTGAGATGTAATTAACCACGGGGGCTTACGCCCCGTGAGAAATGGAATTCCACATCAAATAAACCTCACTCGAGCTGATGTATCGGGTGGGGGAAACCCGTTATTTTAATCAAGTCGTATATATTACTATCCATCGGGGTGCGCTGGCGAGAGCCGCTATCCTCAATGGTTAGTCATATGTACAAACTAATATGCCATTCCATTGGCCTGTTTACGAGGAGCATAGAGGCCGGTGATCGTCTCTATCCTTCAGGATGATGTGGTCATATACCCACTGCATTCTACAGGTGGCAGTGTCCTTTTGGAGGTCCACAGATTTCTAGCGACCACGGTGGGACTCGTTTCTCTCTCCATCTTTGGATCCTGTATTATTCTTTCTTGTGTGTACTCTATGATTAGTACTCTTTAGATTAGATTCATCCTACTCTTAGTTAGGATCCCTTTCTTAGTTAAATTCCCTTCTTAGCTATGGTTTACCCTAACTATTGTCCCTTTCTTGCTGGCCTTCTAGGGCATTTTGTATCGTATCAATTCTCTTCTTCTATCATGGCTTCCACTCTTACTAATTCTTTCTAAATTCTTTGTACTTTTGGAAGCAGTGCCATAGCTTCACGTTCTTCTTCTATAATTTTTTTCTTTGGCTCGGACACACTGGTGACTCTCCTTGAGTCCCTATTGGCATATCCCCCTCTTGGAGGAATCACTTTAGGTTCCTTCACTGACTTGGCTTTCATCACTTTTGGAGGGCCGACCCCGACTGAGGCTGCTATATTCTGTCCTCCTTAAAGGAGAGGACACACGGCTATGCGCCCCATTGGACGACCAGTGGCTCGATGGACAGCCCGGGCACCAGCTCATTCTACTCTTATTCCTGCGCAGCCAGTGCGCCCTGTGGTTAGACAGCTAGTACCTAGGCCACTCCCGATTCCTCCTGCTCGTCCAGTGGTTAGGAGGCCTTTACCTACTATACCTATTATACAGGTTGCTCTGGCCCCTCAGCGCTGACAACCAATTGTTGCTACCCCTGTTGTTATGGCGGAGGTAGCTCAAGTTTGGGTTCCCCCTCCTTGCTCTAGCAAGAGGGGTGCCCAGACCGAGGCTCCTTCACCTTTCGCTCATTGGGCTTATGTGTTTGCTCGGCTCTCTCACCCCGAGACTGTCAAGCAGACCCTGACACTTCCTGTAGTTCCTGTAGCTCATGTTCCCCCGATCACCCAGGTAGTAGGTTCAGATGTCCCTTCATCTTCCACCTTCAGCCTTGGGAGAAGGGTCCGAAGGAATAGAAATAGGAGACTGAGTTTGGCTACATCTGAGGTAGATAGACTGAGGATAACAGAGGCAGTGGCTCACCAGGAGCCTGTTCGGAGGAGAGTGGTCCCTATACAGCGAGAGCCATGACTAGTATTAGTTCCACCTACTCCAGTGGTTATAATAGCGCCTAAGATAAAAGCAGTTCAGGGAAGACACTTCTCTCGACTAGCACATAGTGGTGATGAGGAGGATGTTTCTTGAATTGTGGTGACCCTCCTATTACCACTATGCTACCCCGTACTAGTTCCCCTAGTGATGATGTTGTCTAAACCCTCTCTTAGAGGATTTGGAGTATCATCCACATAGCGTGAGGTTGAGGGCCTATTAGTCGAGAGAGGTTACTCCGTCAGATCTCTCAGGCATCCTTTCTGTTATAGAAGCAGACCTTGAGATAAAGGTATAGGAGGAAGAGAGGACAACCACCTTAGTAGCTAGTTTGTTCAGTTCTAGCAGTTCGACCACATACAGTTACTCCTGGTCTTGGACGAGGCCCTCATCTTTGTGGAGTGAGATGATAGTTGGGACACATGACAGCTCAGATCTATTCAGTAGTTGTAGCCCCTCAACAACTAGTTGCCCGTTCTAGGCCCCACCACAGTAGGTGGGTTTGGAGACGACGACAGGCAGACACCCCTGTCATGAGAGTACAGTTGGTAGAGACAGTTGGGTAGATAAAGGAAGTTTCTCTTATCGATTCTGAGGCAGTTCTGATGGCGTATGATGGAGATATTATAGCTTCCCTTGATGGTTCACCGAAGGTCCGTACATAGAGGTACTTCGTTAGACCTTCATTAAGGAGGACTTACTTGAGGATGAGTTAGATGAGGACTTACCAGTATATAGAGTCTATGCCATTACCCATCGAGGTCACTCGGATGAGTAGAGAGAGCCCGAGGATGGCGAGGTGCAGGGAGAGCCTGAGGTGGGTGGGTCTCCCCGATCTGATGATACATAGGCTACCGTATTACTCAAACTCAGATGACAAAATGGCTAGAGCCATGATGGAGATGACTGCATAGTTGACAGCATTGGGGGAGATGCCCCAGATGACGGGCGTAGCCACTCCTACCATATCTAGAGATGAGCCCACAGTACCCCCACCAGTGCTAGACACACCTATAGTAGCTACCACCACAGTTCAGAGTCAGTCAGCATAGTTTTCAATTGGACAAGTTCAGGATTTGATAGCTTAGAAGGTTAACAAGGCAATTTCCTCCAGGAAGGATGGAGATGTTTTTAGTAGAGGGAGACCCTACCCGGTTGAGTATGAGAGGGAGCCTTGCCCTTTTAGCTTTGTTCCCCCATATTTCAAAGTTTTTGACAGGTTTGGGAACCCGAGGAAGCATGTGGCTCAGTATTGGGCTGTGTGTTGCAACATAGGGGAGAATGATACTTTGATGTTGAGACTCTTCGTTAGCAGCCTAGTTGGGATGGCCTTTGCTTGGTATGCTGACCTCCCCAATGACTCAGTCCGCACCTATGTAGAGTTAGAGCAATTTTTTATTCAGAGGTTTGTTAGTGCAGAGCACCAGGTAATAGTTGGAGAGTTGGTTGTGACTAGACAACATCTTCGATAAAGTCTCCCAGATTACATAGTCAGGTAGAGGAACCTTAGCATGTAGTGTGAGCCTCAATTGTAAGAGTATCATGCAGTAGAGATCCTGTTAATGAATATTGATGGCCCCATTGCACCCTATCTTAAGGGTTTCAGTATCAAAGCCTTCCAAAAGCTGTTGACGAAGGTTATTAGCTTGCAGGATAGAATATCCGATATAGTTCTTCCTAAGGTTAAGAGTAAACCTAACTGTGTACCTCTCCTCCTAAGGTTAAGTTTTTAGGGGCACCTCCTCCTAGGAGGAGAGGTACACAGCACTCATGAGACACTGGATAAGAGCAAGAGACCCGCAGTCAGTTCAGCACCTTTACAGTAGTCGTACTTACCGGGTCAGTAAGCAACACAGTCCAGACCTTTCTATAGGACTCCATAGAGTCAGCAGTACCTATAGGAGAAGTTTAGTAAGGAATATCCATTCAAAAGAGAAAGTGTGAAAAATATCTTTAAATTCTTTATTAAGAAAAACATATTAATATTCCTGAACAATAATAAAGTAGAGGAGGTGGGACAGATAGACCATCTACTCTATTACCCCTTTCACAGACATATCGGGCTTGTTTTAGAGGGCTACTATATTTTCATGGATAGAGTTGAGAGGCTCATGGCCAGTGTGAAGATACATATATAGGACAGTGACTTAGTGCAGCCCTAGGGCAAGACCACTTAAATAATTCAGATGATCTCCAATTCCAGTTACTGTGGCAGTCGTAGTGACAGTCAGAGCAGTAGTAACAGGTCACCCAGAGGTTCTGAGGGATGAAAGTTCGTTAGGAACGTTAGGCCCTCTTGAACTTAGTCCCAAGCTAATTAAAAGAGAGAGGTGAATTGGAAAACCTTAAAACCAAAACACAATCCAAATCACCACAAACAAAGTGCGGAAAAAATAAATGCGGAAGCGAATAATAAGAAAAGAACACACCGGATTTATAGTGGTTCGGTCAAACCTTGACCTACATCCACTCCTTGGAGGCACCCTCCAAGTATTGCACTAACACAAGTGTCTCTCCTTTAGCCCCCACAGCTAGGCGGAGAAGCCCTTACAAAATCACTTCCACCTTCCCCGGTGCGGCGGAGTCGCCGGGTCCTTTGACACCAAAGAGACTTCTTCTTTGGTGAACTTACCTCGAGACAAGCCTTGAATCCGATGGTACTAAGGTGCGAGTTCGCCGGAGCAACCGTGTGGATCCCCCACCACACTCCCTTGAGTTCCTCCCCCTCACAGGATCTTCTCCCTCTCAAACTCCACCCTTTCCTCTCTCCCTTTCAAGCTTTCTCTTCAAGTTCCCCCCCACAAGAACGAAGCTACAATGGCTGCCAAAGACACTTACAAAGTGCCATGCCATAGCTTAAATAGAAGCTCTCAAAACGAGCTCATTAATGCAAGTTGCCGACATTATCGTCCAGGCCGATAGGCATATCGTCCTGGCCGATTGGTTCAATTTCAGCTCATTAGCCCGGGACGATCTGGGACGATTAGAAGGAAATTGGTTATATCGTCCTGGCCGATCTCACGATCGTCCGGGCCAATTAGTTTAAAACCAACTCTATCGTCCTGATCACAGCCCTGGGAACAGTCCTGGCCGATTGAAATTTGGTCTTGATCGTCCAGGCCGATCTCACGATCGTCCTGGATGATATGATCGTATCAATCAGCATTTAATTCCTTCCAAATAAAACCAGATCAATTTAGGCATGATTGAGTTAGATCGTCCCGGACGATAGGATTATCGTCCTGGCCGATTTCCTAAAATAAAGAATACCTAAACTGATTATGGCAGCTGATTTCTTTCTGAATTGAGCATATCGTCCTGGCCGATACAAGTATCGTCCAGGCCGATCAGTGACGGCTGCCTTAATGAGGATGCCCTAAATTAGGGTTTCTGGTGTTAGACCGATCGGCCAGGCCGATAGGACTATCGTCCAGGCCGATGTTACCAAAACCAGAAATCCTAATGGGAGCATCATGAAAACTTCTATGTTACAAAGCAACAGGTCCCACACCCAATACAATTGACTCAAGAAAGGAAAAGATTACAAACTGACACAGACCTAGTCTACCCAATCTTGAGCTGGTTCTGAATTGCAGTCTTGATCGTGTGGTCCTGAAATGTTAGTACATAAGGCAATCGTATAAAAAAGGAAATGTTTGCTATCATCAAAATCATGAACCATAGATCCGTAACAATCTCCCCCTTTTTGATGATGGCAAATACCTTCAAAAATGAATTTTCAAAAAAGGACAAATTTCTCCAAAACTCCCCCTCACTTGAATAACCCTTAAAAAATAGGGAGATAACAAATTCTTTTTGTTGTTTTTAATTTTTTGAAAAGAAAAAAAAATGAAACAGTTACGTTCTCCCCCTTTGACATTATCAAAAAGAGAGAAGGCACAGTAAAAGCAAATCAAGAGAAAGAAAAAAAATTCTTAAAATGAGAAAGTTACCTCTTAATTTTAAAACTTAGTAAAATTGGATTGACAACGCATAGTTTAGAAAAGGTTGGAAATTCAGATTTAGAAAGTCCAAAACTCAAGTTTCTTTAAAAAGGTTCAAAACTTTTTAATTCAATATCCAAATCATAAAATAAATTTTGGAAAGAAACAATCATTTTTCAAAAACTCCTTCCATAAAATATATCTAATAGAAGATCAATGCAAAAATTTTTGAGTCAGGAATCAAGATTTTCAAAACCAAGTATCGAAGTACCAAGGGTTTTCTTAAGCTTTTAAGACAAAACAAGAAAGGTAAGCATTAAATTTTGGGCTCATTTTATGCCTCTTGACAATTGATTGGCGCACTGCGCATCTTTTGATACACTTTGTGTATTATATATTTTCAATTTGGCGTCTTTGCGCATCTTTTATTTTTGGCATCTTTGGCCAATTTTTTGCATATGCTACCTTTCTTAAATCTTAAAAATAAAAAGTAAACCCATCTTAGTGATAGAACGATTCTCTTGATTAAGAAAATTATGAATTAGATTCAACCAATTTGCAACAGATTCCTATGCGATAAATAAAACGTAGGGAGAGAAAAGAAATTGTTTCAAAAACCAATTTAAAATATGAAAAAGATTTTAAATCAAAAGTAAAAATAACCCCTTTTAGGAAATAGAGATTGGAAACAAAAAAAAACCTGAGTTTCCTTCCTCTACCTAGTTTTAGAGACCTCAAACTCAACTTTACCAAAGATTTCTTAAAAAGAAGTAAAATTTTCACTTTTTAGAAAAATGAGTGTGTGTGTCTGATAAAAGAAAGAGAGAAAAAGAGAATGAAAAACAAGAACAAAAGAGAGAGAAAAAAAATGAAAAAAAGAAAAACAAAACAAAGAAAACGAAAGCTAAAGAAAAAAAAAACAAAAAAAAAAAAACATGAAAAGGCTAAATTAACCATTGTCTCTTTCCTGGTCTGATGCTTCTGAGACCAGATCTGCCCAAGAAATTTTTTGTTTTTCATTATTTTTCCAGTTTGAAATTTGCTTCCCCTTGCCCTTTTCTTTTGTAGGAAAAATCCTTGAATTAGGGCACTCTTTTTTCATATGTCCAAGCTTCCTGCATTGAAAGCAAACAACGTCAGAAGAACTATGGACATTCTTACCATCTTTTCCTCTTTTCAACTTTTGCTTATGCCTTGGTGAGTTTTGTAATTTGCATGACAATTCATTGTTATCTTCACCAAGTAAACGTCCTCTTTCCGTATCTTCAGCTTTTAGAACGATCATTTCACCTGCATCCAAAAGTCTTTGACCCAATCCTTGCTCGTAGGCAATTAGTGAGCCAATTAAATTATCAATAGAATACGCATTCAAATCTTTAGATTCACATATAGCAACTACTTTAGTATCGAATTTATCCAATAAACATCGAAGAATTTTGTTAACTTTTTCAAAATTTGAAAACTCTTTTCCTAAAGCATGCAATGATGTAGTAATTTGAATAAACCTTGTATACATGTCTAAAATTGTTTCATAAGGTTTCATGGAAAATAATTCAAAATCATGCATTAAGAAATTCAACTTTGATTGCTTGATTTCACTAGATCCTTCGTATACGGTATGCAATTTATCCCAAATTTCCTTACCAGAAGTGCACATGGATACCAACATAAAATCTTCAGAATTTAGCGAACAGAAAAAGTAATTTAAGGCCTTTGCATTCAATTGAGCATCAATTCGTTCTTCCTTACTCCATTGATAAAAAGGAATGTCAGTTTTAACTCCATTAATGATTCGAGATGGTGATGAATAACCAGTTAAGATCATATGCCACATGCGAAAATCAATCGATTGCAAGAAAATAGACATGCGAGTTTTCCAAAAATCAAATGAAATACTTTCAAACAATGGTGGTCTTGTGATTGAATAACCTTCCGTAACATTACGATTTGAAAAATTAGCCATGGATCAAAATTCAAAAGATTTTAAAAACTTATTTTATGAAAACGGCTCTGATACCACTTGAAAGTTCGTTAGGAACGTTAGGCCCTCTTAAACTTAGTCCAGAGCTAATTAAAAGAGAGAGATGAATTGGAAAACCTTAAAACCAAAACACAATCCAAATCACCACAAACAAAGTGCGGAAAAAATAAATGCGGAAGCGAATAATAAGAAAAGAACACACCGTATTTATAGTGGTTCGGTCAAACCTTGACCTACATCCACTCCTTGGAGGCACCCTCCAAGTATTGCACTAACACAAGTGTCTCTCCTTTAGCCCCCACAGCTAGGCGGAGAAGCCCTTACAAAATCACTTCCACCTTCCCCGGTGCGGCGGAGTCGCCGGGTCCTTTGACACCAAAGAGACTTCTTCTTTGGTGAACTTACCTCGAGACAAGCCTTGAATCCGATGGTACTAAGGTGCGAGTTCGCCGGAGCAACCGTGTGGATCCCCCACCTCACTCCCTTGAGTTCCTCCCCCTCACATGATCTTCTCCCTCTCAAACTCCACCCTTTCCTCTCTCCCTTTCAAGCTTTCTCTTCAAGTTCCCCCCCACAAGAACGAAGCTACAATGGCTGCCAAAGACACTTAAAAAGTGCCATGCCATAGCTTAAATAGAAGCTCTCAAAACGAGCTCATTAATGCAAGTTGCCGACATTATCGTCCAGGCCGATAGGCATATCGTCCTGGCCGATTGGTTCAATTTCAGCTCATTAGCCCGGGACGATCTGGGACGATTAGAAGGAAATTGGTTATATCGTCCTGGCCGATCTCACGATCGTCCGGGCCGATTAGTTTAAAACCAACTCTATCGTCCTGATCACAGCCCTGGGAACAGTCCTAGCCGATTGAAATTTGGTCTTGATCGTCCAGGCCGATCTCACGATCGTCCTGGACGATATGATCGTATCAATCAGCATTTAATTCCTTCCAAATAAAACCAGATCAATTTAGGCATGATTGAGTTAGATCGTCCCGGACGATAGGATTATCGTCCTGGCCGATTTCCTAAAATAAAGAATACCTAAACTGATTATGGCGGCTGATTTCTTTCTGAATTGAGCATATCGTCCTGGCCGATACAAGTATCGTCCTGGCCGATCAGTGACGGCTGCCTTAATGAGGATGCCCTAAATTAGGGTTTCTGGTGTTAGACCGATCGGCCAGGCCGATAGGACTATCGTCCAGGCCGATAGGACTATCGTCCAGGCCGATGTTACCAAAACCAGAAATCCTAATGGGAGCATCATGAAAACTTCTATGTTACAAAGCAACAGGTCCCACACCCAATACAATTGACTCAAGAAAGGAAAAGATTACAAACTGACACAGACCTAGTCTACCCAATCTTGAGCTGGTTCTGAATTGCAGTCTTGATCGTGTGGTCCTGAAACGTTAGTACATAAGGCAATCGTATAAAAAAGGAAATGTTTGCTATCATCAAAATCATGAACCATAGATCCGTAACAAGGGAGAGTGGCAGCTAGCACTCTCTCAAAAGACAAAGAAGATGATCGATCGTATAGTTTAGAGTTTAGAGGCAGTTGAGAGGAGGCCTCCTCAAGCTGATTCGATAGTTGTCGCTCTAGTTACTACGCCAGCATCTTTCTCCCCTTCTTCTTCTATTGTAGTTCCTACTGAGCATATTTCTTTTTTTGCTTCTACTTTATGTAATAAAAAGATGTATGAGAAAGAAAAACTTGTTGAAACTTTATAAGGAAAAGACAAGATTCCTTTCATCGCTTATGTTGAAGGACTTTATTCTCCTTTCGATTGATGATGAAATAATAGAAGAAGGTGATTCTTGCTACTTTTGGTTTTCTTCTCCTACTTTTACTTCTTCTTCGCCTAGTACTTGCCCTTTTCATATTTTACATACTTCTTATAATGTAAATGATCATGTATGAGAAGATGAGTCTGAGTTTGGAGATGAACCAGTCTTTGCAATCCCAGAGGGTGGTTTTTATATGGATTTAGGAGATGAATTCGAGAACCCACTCCAGGCACTCTCCTTATAGGCAACACAAGCCACCACCCTTGAGCTAAGTGAATCTCCTGCCGAGGATGACTCAATACAGGAAGTTCACTTGCACTCAGGGAAGGTCCTCCACCTTGGATGGTTAAAAAATACATAAGAAAAAGATAAAAAGATTATTACCAAATAGGATGATCCTACCCCTTCCTCCCAGGAGCAATCTAAGGAGAAAGGGAAAGGCCCTCAGCTGGAGATCGACTATAATGTACTGACTCATCTAAAAAAAATTCCTTCTCTTCTTAGCATCTATGACGCTTTAATGATGTCCCCTGACTTGAGAGAGACACTGGTGAAAGCCTTACTTGAACTAGAGTCCTATTAAGCATTCTTTGCTTCCAATTATATTGGGGATGCATGCCACTTGAAAGAGTTGCCATGCATTATCTTTTTAAATCATGACATTCTTTTAGGGACTTCTGAGCACAACCATCTCCTGCATGTCAATACTGAAGTTAATGGTTATGAGTTGAACATGGTCCTCATCTACCAAGGAGCTTCAGTAAATATTCTTACATATAAAACTTTAAAGATCCTTTCACTAGGTCATTTGAAGCTCACTAAAGATAAGATTATGTTGAAAGACTGTAATGATCAAGGCCAGCGCGCTCTAGGGTCTATTAGCCTACCTCTAAAGTTTAGAAGTTTCCTACCTAAGGTGAAATTTCATGTAATAGAGACTGATACTTCATAAATGACTCTCTTAGGAAGGCTTTGGCTCCATGATTATGGAATGGCGCCATCTACCTTGCACCAATATATGAAGTTTATGAGGAATGATGTCGAGTATACCATTCCTAGAGATACCCAACCCTTTTTTGTGCATGAGATCTCTACTTACGATGATGTCGAGTATTATATATCTCAAAAAACTCATAAACCTCCATCTGCCCAATCACCAGTGAAACCTACTAGTGTTATACTGGGTCCTAGGCAATCACCTGCATAGCGTCCTATACAATCATTAGTATAGGGTCCATCATAGGTTAGTATTGAGGTGGGGGTTTTTGTTGCACATTCTGATAGAGTTCCTTTTCAATTTACAATGAGGCACGATGTTCCCCCTAGTAGAGGTAGGGGTAGAGGTAGAGAGTCGGCCAGCGGACCGTGGAATTACGACACTAGAACTCCTCCTACCTCGCATATTTACACTTCTTCTTTGACTGTCGAGTCCAACTCTTCAGATGATGAAATGATCGATATCCTTCATCGTTCAGTCCCTTCATCACCTCCAAATTTTGTTGGTTATGATTCACTTCTTACCTTTCGTAGGCATATGATACCTGAGGGTGGATTAGTTGTTGACAGTAGCTAAGATGAGTAAGAAGACCTTTGACATCAAACTACTAGTGGACAGTCTATTCCCCATCAAATGAGCATAATGAGAGTTGAGGATTCCCGTCAAAGACCTTCTAACACTCCCTCCACTAGTGCTGATAGTTCACTACATACTAGTGAATGACCTATATCTCCACTTTACGAGACATTCGGGCCAGCACAATCTAAGGAGTGTGCCTCTTTACCCCATAGTATAGGTGCCCCATTAGGTCCTGAGAGTCAGGATCTGGAGGATACTGCTATAGATGTAGAGGTTACAAGTGCTCCTCATTACTTTTCTCCTATTATAGAGAGTTACGTAGAGTGATGTTTCATTCGTTCTACTTGGCCCGATGAACAAGCTCTACAACAAGCCCATGTTTGGCGAACTAATTTCCTTCAAAACCTAGAAGGTGTGGGCTATACGGGGCAGAATCAGTCTAATCATGCCAATATTTATGTTATCTCTTATTCTTATCTAGTTATTTCTCTTACCGATGAAGAAGACCCAGATGATGATGAAGACAGACAGGGTCCTTGACGTTCCTAGAGAGTTCGAAGATGGCATTACTTTCACTATGGATGAACTATGTAAGGTGAACTTAGGCACTGAGTCAGATCCTATGACTATTTTTCTTAGTGCATTACTGTCTGATTTAGTGGCTCAAGATTACATCCAGTTACTCTCAGAGTTTAAAGATTCCTTTGCTTGGAATTATATCGAGATGTCCAGTCTAAACCCAAAAGTAGTAGTGCATAAGCTGACTATTAAGCTCAATGCAGTCCCTATTAAGTAGTCACCTCGTAGGATGAGATTAGAGATTGAACAATATGTGATCGCTTAACTAAGAAGCTTATAGAAGTTGGATTCAATAGGGAAGAGAAGTACCCTACTTAGCTTGCCAACATTACTCTAGTCCGAAAGAAGAGTGGACATATACATGTATGTATTGACTTCCGTGATTTGAATAAGGCATGTCATAAGGATGATTTTCCTCTGCCTATCCCCAAGCTCATGGTTAATATAATATCATCCCATAGCATTTTCTCATTCATGGATGGTTCATCTGGTTAAAATTAGATAAAGATGGATCATGAGGATGAGAATTTTACTGTTTTTTGTATACCTATAGGTATATTTTGTTATAAGGTGATGCCTTTTGGTCTCAAGAATGTCGGGGCCACCTATCAACATGCTATGATTGTTATCTTTGATGAGATAATACACGAGCAAGTTGAGTGCTATATGGATGATTTGGTGGTCAAAAGCAAGGTCCATGGAAAACATCTCCGAGATATACGAATCATTTTTGAACGCTCCACAAATTTGAATTAAAAATGAATCCATTAAAATGCATATTTGAAGTTAGTGCAAGAAAGTTCTTAGGGTTTATAGTCCGCTATCATGGCATTGAGATAAACCCTTCTATGATCAAAGCCATAATGGATTTGAAACCCCTTAAAAGTCTTACCCAGTTGAGAACCTTTCAGGGTAAGCTTGCTTTCTTAGGGAGATTTATCTCCAACCTTTCTGGTAGGTGTCAAAGCTTCGCTGCCTTAGTAAAGAAGGATGCCTGATTCCACTAGGATGAGCATTGTTAGGAGGCTTTGATAGTATAAAGCGCTACCTGATGAACCCCCCTGTTTTAGCTACACCCTTCCAAGGTAGGCCGTTGATCCATTACACTACGGCCCTAGATGAGTCCTTGGTTGCACTATTGGCTCAAGAGAGTGAGGAAGGCAAGGAGAATGCCTTATATTACCTCAGCAGACGATTAATACCTGCAGAGCTTAAGTACCTTGCGATGGAAAAGCAATGTTTAGCCTTGATCTTCAAGGTACAAAATCTTAGGCATTATATGCTTTTATATAAGGTTAACCTAATCTCTCGAGTCAACCCTTTGCAGTATCTGATGACTCGTTCGACCCTTTTAGGTCATCTAGCATGTTAGTCTATGATCATACTGCAGTTTGACAATACTTTTGTCCCTTAGTGTGTCGTCAAATGATAGGCTCTTGTTGATGTTTTTGTTGTCCATCTGATCCCTACGGATTCTCTACTTAATGATGATTTACCTGATGAACTAAACATGAGTATGGATGAACTGGAGTCCCTACTTGGGATATATACTTTGATAGTGCATCATATATTAAGGCTTTATATCCAAATGAAGCTCCCACAGTTAGGGTAGGTTTGAGCCTTATTTTTGTCTTCCCTAAATTCACACTCTTCGTTACTCCTATAGTCTTTTAGAACCTCATACTAATAATGAAACCGAGTATGAGGCTCTGATTTTTGGATTAGATTTGGCCATTCAGATGAATATTTTAAGGGTGAAAAATCTTTGGAGACTCCCAACTGATTATAAATCAAGTAGCAGGAGTCTAGAAAGTACTTAAACCTGAGCTCTTACCTTATCACAGCAAGGAAATGGAGCTCCTGTGCTTAATCCCTGAGGTAACTTTGGATAAAATATCTCGATATGCAAATGGTAAAGCATATGTGTTGGCCAAGTTAGCAAAGGATTTGGCTGACCCTACTGGCAACCCGTTGTTTATCATTGTCCGGTATCATTAAGCTATGTGCCCTGTAGACTTGTCTTCTCGTGATCAGACCCTCATAGTGCTTTCTATTGAGGAAGAGTTAGATTGGAGAGATCCTTTCATTGAGTATTTAAAGCATGGTAGGCTTCCCGATGATCGCTTTCTCGCTGCTTAGATTAGAAAGAGAGCTTTATCATTCACTTATGTGAACAATACCTTGTATCGAAGCTCTTTCGACCAAATGTGGTTGCATTGCCTCAACAACGAAGAGCCTCATAAGGTCATGGGTGAGATACATAAAGGGATTTGTGGTGCTCATCAGTCCAGACAAAAAATGAAAGGCAGAATTAAACACATCAGTTACTATGGGATGACTATAATTCATGATTATATGGAGCACATTAGAAGGTGCCACCAGTGCCAGATTCATAGCACAGTGATTCACCAACCCCCTAATCTGTTGTACCCTACTGTCTCTTCTTGGCCTTTTAAAGGTTGGGGCACTGATGTAGTGGGTCTTATCGACCTTCCTTCTTCTAAGGGTCATAGGTTCATTTTAGCTGCCATTGATTACTTCTTTAAGTGGGCATAATCTGTCCCACTCAAGGAAGTAAAATTAGAAGATGTGATGCATTTCTTTTGATATCACATTGTGTACTGCTTTGGTGTTTCACACCGTATCATTTTTTATAACGGTCCGTCTTTTAGAAGCACCAAGATTGCTAGATTTGCCCACCACCATAATATTAATTTGCAATATTCTTCAATATACTACCCTAAAGCCAATGGCATGGCCGAGGCATTTTATAAAACCCTTATGCAACTGATAAAGAAAATCCTTGTTGCAAATAAATGAGAGTGGTATGATAAGTTACTTGAGGCATTATGGGCATATAGGACTACATATCGTACTCCTACCCAGTCTTACCCATATACTTTGGCTTTCGGGGTTGAAGCAGTCCTACCACTTGAGGTCGAGCTCCCCTCACTACATGTGGAAGTTAGTCATAATCTTTCTCATGAGGATAATGCTTGACTACGATTAGAAGAAATTGATAGTTTAGAAGAGCTGCTCTTGCAAGCTTATCAGAACCTCTAGTTGTACCAGACTCGTATGGCTCGAGCACATGATCGCCTTGTTCGACCCCATGCTTTTCGAGTTGTCGACTTGGTTCTGGTTTTATATAGGCTTATCATTTTGCACCAACGACGAAGTAGTAAGTTTGAACCTAAGTGGGAGGGCCCCTTCCCTCATTGAGTAAGTCTACGAATGTGATTCTTACATACTTGTTGATGGAAATGACATTCACCCCATGCTATACTTGAGTTTTGCACGTCGCAGGAGGAGTCTCCTGCCTCCTACAAATATCCCTCTGAATATGTACTTCCTAAAAGGACCCCTCTTAACTTTCGACAGTCTGTGTGGCCACGATATTTATGCTCTACCACATGATGTTCATTATAAAGAGTATAAGGTTATCCTTGAAGGTGATGCACTAATACGCCGTAGGGATATTAGTGCTTATGTATGTACCACCCAGTTTTGCTTGTCACCCCAAGTGTGATCTAGGATATCAAAACTAATAATTCAAACCTCTTTTGAAATGAGATACTGGGTCCATACAACCCCACGTTAGTTAGAAGTGATAATGTTGATCCACTATCTATATTTAAATTATATCCTTACTCCAATTTTGTTATGATCATACTCCTCAGTTTCATTCGTGTGATAGATGTGGCCTAGGTTATCAAAGCTAATATTTTAAATCTAAATTAAAATTCTATCTAACTTCTCTCTCCCCAATTTTGTTCATATGGCGAACATGGCCTGATTATCAAAGCCAATCCCACTTCCCTCTCTATGAGTTTTGGTCGTTGACCGTGAACTTATAAGAATATATATGTAATGAAAAGAGTGAGAACTCTTAGTTGAGCAAAATCGGTTGCCCTTATCATAGGAGGAACCTGGCTTTACTCTCTAAGAGCCTGATTTTTCCCTTTTCTTCTCCTCTATTATCATTGATGTAATAAAATAAATACAGAAAAGCTCTAAGTGGAGCAAAAATGGATTCCCTTGTCACAGGTGGAACCCACGTTTACTCTCTAAGAGCTCAAATTCCCCTTTTTTCAGTTGTTTTGGAGATAACGTTGCCTGAGAAATTTCACCGGCAGTTGGGTACCCATGGCCATGACAGTTTGCCTTCTGCCATGATGTATCTAAATGTTAGTTTGGGAAGTCTCAGACAACTTTTTTCTTGAAATTCATATAATTACTTTTACTTTTCTCCCTCACATCCCTACATAAATCTGTGTCAAGTCGATATCGAGGTGACTTTCACCTTCTATCATGCTGCATCAAACTAGTCAGGCAGGTATATTGGTTACTTACTTACTTGGTAGGGTGCCTGATAGATCCCCTGAGAGGCATACCCCACCACCCTGACTTTTTATTCACTCGTTTGAAATGATCGAGTGAGTATTGAGCCCTTCCTCATTTGCTCTATCAAATTGGTCGGGCAGGTGATGAAGCTTACCTGGTTAAGAGAGCCGACAGAGTGTGAAACCCTTTACTTTCAAGTTTTGTCTTTATAAAATTCTATAAGATTCGTCGTGTATGAAATTGGTTCGTCTAGGACGAACAATAAAAATAATTGATTTTATCGGTATGAATCGTCTAGACGAAATGAAGAAGTTTTGAATAAAGTCGATCGTCCCAGGTGTTGACCTCATTTTTGTATGAGGTCACTAGGGATCAAATCCAAAATCCAGAATCAAATCCTAAGTCTTAAGGCCCTGTCCTAAAGACCTTTTCCAGGGATTTTTCAAACACTTCAAAATCTAACCATATGACCTCCGATTCAGAGTCTATCACTTGCAAAGTGATAAGATATGTCTCTGGAGGCTACCCTCCAAATTTGATCCCATTCTAAGGTTTCTAACCCAGAAACTAAATCAAAATCCAAAGGCTGTAAAATCTTCAAATATTTACAGCCTATGCCATTGGACCTGTCATCTAGTGGATTTTGACCATGGAGCTTTCTACAAAACCTCCAATCACCTCCACACACTTGATTAACACCTATTGAACATTAAACTGCATTTTGACTCCTAGTTGACCAGGGGTCAAAATGACCAAAATACCCCCATGAGATTCAAACATTGATTTCAAACCAAATGAACTCCAAATCGCTTGCAACCACCTCCAGCAAGTTTCAAATATCAAACCAAACTTGTTCGACCCAAATTCAGACCCTGGGTCAACCTGGTTGACCAAGTCAACCTAGGTTGACCAAATAGGCCCTTAAGGGTCAAAATAGGCACTTTGATCAATTTGATCTTTCCAGACCTTGGGACCACCTCCCATAGACTTAAAACATCGTTTCAAACCTGTCCAGCCCAGACCCACCCCTTGGGTCAACCTGGTTGACACAGTCAACCTAGGTTGACCAAATCAACCCTTAAGCTTTTCCATTTTGAATTAAACCTCAAATGCATTCAAAACTCCGTCAAGCTCTTGTGATCACTTCCTTTAGTGATCAAGATTGGATTTGATCCATTGACCCAGTCAATATTTGACCTGGTCAACTTAACCCAAGTCTTTATCAAACTTGACCTATTTGGCTCAAATCACTCTATTTAATCAAATCAATGCCAAAAAACTCTTAAACATGTTCCATTTGATATCTTGATCACCCTTAAATCTATCATGAGTCACATCATAATTGTTTGACCAAGTCAACTCTGTATCACTTGGTCAAAATTCTTCCCAAATATCCAAATTCCAATATCAAGCTATCAAATCCCCCTTAAATCAACCTAACTTGCATCCAAGACCTCCCATATACCACCTCAGCAGTCCATCTAGACCCATTGACTGGTCAAACAGTCAATGAATGGTCAAATATTCCTTTTAAATGATTAAATCATTCCCTAAAGCTAATGCATTTTAATTAAAATCCCTCCAGCTGTTAAAAATAGCTCTAGAAGCTTCCTAGAGCTCATTTCAACCCTTTGATCTTGATCAAACAGCTCCTAGTGATCCATGTGTCCAAGTGGGGACCAAAATGGCTTTACACATAGGATGTCCTCTCCATGTCCTTGGCTGCTGCTCCCAACAACTTCCTGGACAGATGTCAAGCATCTAGGAGCTCCCTATGTTAATCCTAGCCATTGATTTAATCTGGAGGCGTTTGAATAGGGGTGAAAATACCCTAATGCCTCTCATTCGAATCCCTATCTTCTCTCACTGTCTTCAGCTCCCAAATCCAGATCTTCATTCGTTCTAGCTCTCCAGGGCCTGCTCTACCTTCCCACTACAAAATCCAAGTGGTTTCACGTCACCGGCGGCGAGTTCTCCGGCGAGTCCACCACCTAGTCCGTCCCAGCCTCATAGTGGTCGATCCAAGCATTTTCGGGCTCGGTGCTATGCTAGGGATCTACACTTGGACAATCTACAAGCTCAACCATCCCTTAAACGGTCCAAACCGTCCATTGAATCATTTTAAATCTCTAAACCTAGCTTAAGACACATAGGATTAATTAGCATTTTATTAAGCACATATTTAATATTTTGAGCACTTCACCATTATTTCTGTTCATCTAAGCAATCCAGGTTTAAAATTTCAAACGTTTGGATTGACCGGATCGAAAGAACGAGCCAAAAAATGCTTCCTAGGGTGTTTTCGTGCTATGGCTCAGATATACATTTTCTGGACCGTTGATCGCTCGATCAACAGCCCAGATCGAGCCATCCCGCGGTTTGATTCAGCCGTGTATTTGATCCTTCATTCGATCGTCCGTCTGATGAGATCTAGGAAGATCTTTACGAACTGCGGGATGGATTCCTCGCCGTCTGATCTCATTTCATTGAGATCGAACGCGGGATTCGATCTCGTCCGTTAGATCAAACCCGCGGCGAATCCGACGGCGCAGACTGCTTGCCGACGGGTCTGGTAAACCACGTGAAGCGGCCATCGAGCGACCCGTGTCAGACCGCCGCAGCCAATCATTGGCGCCGCCGCGCAGTCTGACATCGTGAACGAGAGGCCGCCGCGTGGCATCTCCAGCCGCCAAACATTTAAAATGATTTAAAAAATCATTTTAAATCATTTTAAATCTAGAAAATTTCTAAAAATTATTTAAAATTAAATATAAGTCCAAAAATTCAAATTAAGGTATCAAATTTCTCTGAAAAATAAGATCTTTAATTTAAAATTAAATTCAATTTGAAATATTATATATATATATTTAAACTATTTTGATTATTAAATATTTTATATTTTTAATTGATAATTAACAAAAAAATTTGATTATATATATATATATATATATAATTCAAAATTATATTTTAAAATATATTTTGAAATTTCAGAAACATATATATTCTTAAATTAAATGTAATTAAGAAAAAGGGAATGGAGTTATTTTAAATATTAATTATTTTCAAATCACTTTAAATTCACTTAATTAACTTAAACTTCAAAAATTTCAAAAATATTTAATTTAAGTCAGAAATATTTAAATAATACATCAAAATTTTTGAAATTCTAAATACTTTAATTTAAATTTAATTTTAAGATTCAAATATCAACTTATTTTGAAAAATTTGAATTATTTAATTATCTATAATATTTAATTAATATTTAATTAAATATTGTATTATCTATTTTAAAGTTAAAAATTTATTTTCAAATAACTTTGAAAATTAGTGGGTCTCTCAACCCCTCAAAATTTATTTTAATAATATTTTCAATTATTTTATTTTAAAATATATATTTACATATATATGTATTTATATATTTATATGTTTTGAAATTTATTTTAAAATTATACATATTTAAATCCTTAAACATTTGAGAGATCCCTTTTGGAATCTTAAGCATGGATTAAGCCCATTTGAATAAAATTTGTGGGGAATGATAGTTAATCAATGGACATATACTTTGGTAAGTGTTCATTGATTAATTTTTTTTAATTAATTAACTTATGTTTAGTCTTTGCATGCTTAGGTTGTACACACACCACCTAGCCTAGGGTCTCCTAATTTTAAGGATTTGATTGTGTTGTTATGTATGTTTCACTCATGCTTGTCCAGGGGTTAGTTATAACATTGACTCTAACCTATTAAACCTAGTGATATTATTAAGGACAATAATTAAGGACATGTGTAGAAAACTTAGAGAAATTCTAATAATTAGGATACATTTTATTTTGACTTGAAACTTCAAACACCTAAACTTAGTGACATCATAAGCCCATAGAAAAATCTTCACTGGTTTTAGAGATCATTAAGACCCTTAATCTATTTTCCTAAGTTTAAACCTTAATTAAACCATTAAACCTTCCAGAAATTGTAATAAATCAAATTTAAACCCAAAAATTATGTGTAAACCCTTTAACTGACTCAAATTAAAACCTTAATCAATGAAAATTAAAAGCCCCTTGATTTGACAGCAATTCTGCAATTAATTTAATTTTAATTGAAAACCCATATTTAATTTAAATAGTTAATTAATAATAATAAAACAAAATTCCAAAAAATTCCCAAACACTTAGGAATCTCTTCTTAGGCCATCCTTGACCTTTGGAACGGATTTCAAGGAGTTTGGAGTTCATTTGGATTCAAATCATAAAAGGGTCACTAATTAAGTAATTTTAAAAATTCATTAAATACTCAAAACTTCAAATCATCATAACTAATTCAAGAAAAATCCAAGTTGAACAAACTCACTTGCATTCAACTCATAATAATAACTAGTATTTATTAAAAATATTAAAGTTCCAGAAAATCATCAAATTCAAAAAGTAAACTTTTTGGTCAACTCTAAGTCAAAACTAGTTCAAAACTTCAAACCTTCGTAATAAAATATAAAAAAATCTAATTTCAACATACTTATAGTCTAACTGATTGAACTAAGGTCTAGTATTTTAGTAAAATGCTAATTTTCCAGAAAACACCCTTAATTAAAAAGTCAATTTTCAACCCCTTAATTAAATGATTAAAATATTCAAAAAATTCTAAAAACTCAAAATCATTGTAAAACTTCAGAAATGTTAGTTTAATATTTAAAACACTCAACAAATCTTTTAAAACACAACAACCATCCTAAAGATGAAGTTTATTGGCTGGACTACTCCGGGCTGCGGGGTTAAGTGTCCTAAGGAGGCTGGTTCCTCGAGCCTGGTGGCACAACGCCACGAATGAATTCTAAGGGGTGTTAAAGCTTAAAATAGATTAATAATTAATTATTTAACCTTTTAAAATATCTAATTCAATTACATTAATTTGGTTTATCTGCTTGACTACTCCGGGCTGCGGGGCTAAGTGTGATAAGGAGGCTGGTTCCTCGAGCCTGGTGGCACAACGCCACGAATCAATTAATTGAAAACTTAAACTAATCAAACTTTAAAAATCAGCAATCAAACACTTTTAATTATAATTTATTAACCCTTAACCCTTAATCAATCTAACTCATTTAATCATATCGGATACCACTAGGTAACCCAGGCCTACGAGGCTATTAAGTTAGCCCCAAGGAAGGTGAAATAAACTTCACGGCCTCGGTGTGAAACAAAAGTGATTCCCAATAAATAATTAAGAATTAATTCTAAAATTTATTAATTCATTAAGATTTAAATTTTAATCAAATATCCCTTTGGCCTTTCAACCAACCAGAACCTTAAGCAACTTTAACAAATTGCCCTCTATAGGACATATCAAAACCACACAGCCTACCTCACACACTTTAGGTGATTTGCTAGGACAACCAACTCTAGTTTTAGGCCAGGCCTGTGTTTACTTTTCCGTTGTGTGCCGGGCTTTCGAGTTTTCACTGCATGCTTTTTGCTAGCCTAGAATTAATGTGATTGTGTGTTTATTTACTACACTCTGTATTGTAATTGATTGAACATTTAAATTTTACATATCAACTGCTTGAGATCAAATATTAATTGCTTGGGATTGTATATATATAACTGTTGATTATTAGGATAACCTTGCAGGATCGAGTCTAGATTTTTCTATTTTAAATAAATGTAAATTTGATTGGATAAGGTTGTAAATTCTTTAAAGTGGTTTGAGTTTGGGATACTTAATCCAATTTGAATTCCAAAGAGGTGAAGACATCCCTAAAGGGGAGAGTCTTCTTCCATTTGGAAGTCAAATTAGGATACCTTTCAAATATCCAAAGAGGAAAGATAACACCTCATTCAAGGGGGAGTTTCTTTCCATTTGGATATCCAGAACCGATGAATCAAGATGCTCGTGAGAAGGCGAAGAAGTGGATAGCGAGAAGAACCCCAAATCTCAAAATCACTTAAGTCTTAGGAGTAGTATCCGGGTTGTTGTTAGTGATGCCCGGCCACTTTACTTTTATGCAAATTCTGTGTTGTAATAATAAGTGGCACTTGTCATATGGACATTCAACTTGAGCTATTAATTTAATTGATTTATTTATTGATTGATGTGTTGATTGCGATATAGGATTGCTTGCTTTTAGTAGTTTTTTGGCACTTTTGCATGTCGATCTTTGTTTTAGCCTGGAATCCGATTGTAGGCTCTTAAGGACTTAACAAAATTTTTTTACTTAAATCAAATTAAAAATTTTAAGCTCACATAGAAATTCTAACACTTTAAGAAATAAACCCGGGATCGCCGGAAGTTTTCATTTCATAGCATTCATTCAAATTCAAGCTTTTAATCGAGTCGATTATCATGCATCATATTAGTCACTAATTTAAAAATCTTTAAATCTTTAATTACATTAGCTTAAGCATCAAACCCAACATAAGTCAAAAGGGCCAATTAGGATTCGCTCTAGATGTCGGCCCCATTCTCAAAAACTTTTCTTAAATAACGTCCCTACCACTCAACATTAAAAGATCGGACATATGTTTTTAACGCGTTTAGGTTGTTTAGCTGGCTCCCCAATCCAGGCCGGGGTAAGACCAGATTTGCATTGCACTAGTTAGGTTCGGGCTACTTTTTAGTGCCCAATTTAGACTTAGGTTTCGAGGTAAGCTCGAGCTATAAAACCTCAACCTCTGGGAATCTAATCCCAATATTCTAATAAAATTGACCACTCAAATTAAAAATATCTTTCAATCAAATTCAAGCCCAACAATTAGGATAGGCTGGGTTGTTTCTGAAGTAATTCATAATCTCAAAACACCTCCTACCCTTCTTCCTTTGATTCCAGAAATAAGTGCTCAACTTCGATCCAATCCCATTTGAAAATTCCAACCCTTAACCTCCTTTGATATCGATCTTTGAAAATCTAAATAAAATTTCTACCGCTATTTTAATCTAGAGTTTTCATAGGAAACTTCTATTTCCTACGATGTAATTAACTAAGAGGGCTTGCGCTCGTAGGAGATTTGGAAACCCATACATGATTTTCAAAATTAAATTTTCAAAACCTCTAATTAATTATCTTTGGGAAATCAAACAAAAAATGGCGATCGTTATTATCATATTCAAAATATCAGTAATAGGTAATATCATCTTTTTTCGGGAAGATATATTATTTTATTATCATTTATTTTGATTATAAAACTAATGACCTCTTATCTGAATTATTATAGTTAAATAATTGATTGAATGTCATTTTGATCTTTCGAGATCATATACTGTTTCCCCTTGAGTTTGACTACGATAATCAGGATAAAATTAGAATTCTGAAATTTGAACCCATTAGGGAACGATATGATCACCTCCCGAGGCGATATACTATTCATAATGATGTGTTCAATTTTAAAATTCAAAATTAAATATTTCCCAAAGAAAATTAATCACTTTTCAAAACTACATTTTTCAATAAAACACCAGGATGAAAAATAATTATCGTTCGTACGATCAACATACAAAGGAGATAATTTCAGGAAAAAACTTAATTATCATATGTACGAATTCTGTTTGAACACAAACAAAGTCGATTGTCCCAGGACGAACAAAAATTATTGTCCGTACGATCAAAAATATCTTCTCTCTATTTAAATATCCTTTTGATCGGTTTAGAGAGAGAGAGAGAAAAGTAGGAGAGAGAGAGAGAAGGAGAAAGAGGAAGAATCCGATTTTTGGCGTCTTCGATATGTTTTCATCCGTCGCTGCTGTTGGGTAAGTTATTCGACTCGAGGTAAGGCATATTATTCCTATCTAAATTTTCAAATGCGAAAGTTTTGATGAATTTTTTGATTAAAATTTTGTATCTGTTAGTGGAAAATGGGGGTAACTTTGCACCGATAAAACTTTCACCGCATAACTTTTTATATGTCGTAGAGATTCTGATTTTGTACATTTTGAATATTTTTTGAAAGTTTTTCACCAGGTATTTTGAAATTTATTAGATTTTTATTGAATAGAAAATTATCAGGATGATGAAAAATAATGCTACAGTATAAGAAAAGTATTGAAATATTGTTTTACACATTCTCTGGTAATTTGGTGATTTTTTGAAATTGTGCATTTTTGCCTCATTGATTTTTCTGTTGTCTACTGTTATACAATCTAATGATATTTTGATACAGGCTTAATTTCTTTATAAATGTTATGATGTGATGATGTATATGCATATGTGATTGAATGAAATCTGGTGGGAGTTATAAGGGGCTAGAATTCTTTGAGATTCTAGCTGTGTCGGGAATGAAGGGAGGCAGAAGGGGCCAGAATCTGTTGAAATTCTGTCTGGGTTCAGGAAATAAAATTTGATCTAAATAATTCTTTATATATGATATGTTTTGGTGTTGTAAGCACAAAGGGAGACATAAGGGCTCAGAATCCTTTAAGATTCTATTTGTGATAGGGAAATTCATAAGGGAGGCATAAGGGGCCAGAATTCTTTGAAATTCTGTCTGTGTTAGGGAAAAATCTGAATAACTCTGAAATGTAATTTGAATAATTCTGTGATTTGAATTTCAGCTTATTTATTTATTTTGCTCTGATATTTGATATATAGATTTTGTACGATTGTCTGTTCTGTTCTATTATTTGATTTATCTATTCTATATGACTATCTGATTTATCTATTTTGTATGATTATATAATTCATCTGTTCTGTAAGATACCTGATTCATATGTTCCATTCTGTCAGCTTAGCAAATTATTTTAACTATTTTTAAATAGATTTTAATCTTTTGTAAAATATTTGAAATGACAAGGATATTTAGGAATTTAGATTTGCTTATGTGACTTATTGAGATGTTAGCTCACTATAGTTTTTACCCATGATTTTTAGGATCTGGTAAAGGGAAAGAGATTATGGACTAGCGATTTAGGATCTACTTTGATGTCTTAGGTATTTTGTTATTTTGATTTTTGTACAGTCATGGCTAGTTTATTCTTATGTTCTGTATTCCTGTCAGAAGCCATGTATTATAATATATATGAATATTTTGATGAATTAAAAGGAATTTTGTGGATGGGTTTTTCTGTATTTGGATGTTTTAGTAGTTCTATGATTCTGTACTATGTGAATAAGTATGGGAAGAAAGTCTGAAAATAATTCCAAAACTAGATCCTAGGGTTAGCCTATCACGACTCAACACGATAAGACCTGTCATGGTCAGGTAAGCTCTTAAAGTGGTATCATATTTATAGTTTTAGAATTGGATCATAAAATAGGGCTATAGGAATTGATTTGTGAGACTGGTGTGGTAGTTTCAAGTCTGTGTGAGTATTCATTATGTTTTATTTTATGTGTATGTGTTTAGTGCACATTCTATGTGATTATGGATCTACCAGATCCGGATATGACATATGGACAGAGTGCTAGTCATCCAGCTCCTGTATATAGTTTTACACCAGCTACTGGTTTAGATATAGTTTCATAGTTTGCTATGTTGATAACTCAAATGATGGGTGAAATAAAGAATAGAGTTTTTGTTGCTATATCTGAGGATGTAGATAGATATTTATAGATGTTTTTGAGATTGAAGCCTTCGAGATTTAAGGGCACTGTTGATCCCAGAGCAGCAGAGGGCTGGTTGAGGGGGCTGGAAAAAACATTTGATGGTATGCAATGTCCTCCTGATAGGAATGTACCATTAGCAGTATTTTTATTGGAAGGTGAAGCAGAGCGCTGGTGGATGGGCCAGTTGGAGGAGAAATTTTAGGGGAGAATGAATTCTCTAATTTCATGGGAAGAGTTTTATGAGGTATTTAGATCTTGGTTTGTACCCCCTTCTAGATGAAAATAAATGCAGGAGACTTTTCTGAGAATTATTCAAGGGAGCAAGACAGTTATGCAGTACGAAGTAGAGTTCACTACTTTGGCTAGGTATGCTCCACAGTTGGTTAGTACTTCTGCTGAGAAATATTATAGATTTTAAGAGGACTATGAGATAGTCTGAGGCAACCTCTCGTACCATTTCACATTTTTAATTTCTCTAAGCATGTAGAGAGAGCTCGACTGGTAGAGAATGACCTAATGGCTACTCAGCAGCAATGGACTGCTAGTAGAAAGAGGTTCGGTGGGGAGCCTTCTTGTGGTAGTTTTTCTGGAAGGAATAGTAGATATATATTTGGAGATTCTAAGAGAAGTGGATAGTTAGTATCTACAGCAGCTTCTAGTAGTGGTAGTGTAGCTAGTTCTGGTTCTATTAGTGGGGCACCTGTGAGCCAGAATTGTGGATGACATTATTTTGGCCAATGCTTTAGGATGACTGGATAGTGTTTCAGATGCGATCAAACAGGATATTAGATAGTAGAGTGTCCACAAGGAAGATTTGACCGATGATCTGAGTCTAGATCTGAGAGTTTTGTGAGACCACCAGGGAGGTCGAGGGTAGTTCCTCCAAGTACTATTTTTGAAGGATTATCTGGTAGAGCTGGTGGTTCGAGTTCAATGGTAAGGAGACCACCTATTGGTAATCAGAGGGACCATAGTAGTTCTGTAGCTTCAGCTCCAGTTCAACTACATGTGTACAGTTTGACTCAATAGGAAGCTCGGGATGCTCCAGATGTTGTAATAGGTATGGTTTATATTTTTGAGCATCTATGTAATATTTTATTTGATTCTAGAGCTAGTTATTTATTTATTTATGAGCGTTTCTTCAACGCATTATAATTGGTTTCAGTTTCATTACCTGTTTCCCTTTCTATTATTTTGCCGGCTGGAGCTAATATTATAGCGAAAAATTCTATTTTTGTAAGATTGAGATTTCTGATAAGAAATGGAAATCTTGTTTAATTTTATTACCCATTTCTTCATATGATATTATTTTGGGTATGAATTGGCTAAGTCAGTATGGGGCTCTGATTGGTTATTTGAAGAAGTGAGTGACATTATTTGTAGGAAGTGAAAGTTGTGTATTCTAAGGAGTAAGAGGTGTCTTATCCTTCCTAATCTTTATGTTGGAAGTAAATAAGTTACGGAAGAACGGTTATATGATATTTTCGGCATTAGTTCGGGATATGAATATAGATGTGGGTTCTATTTCTAATATTCTGGTAGTACGAGATTTTTCTGATGTATTTCCTGAGAAGTTAGTTAGTTTACCTCAAGATAGAGATGTGGAGTTCTGTATTTATGTGTTTCCAGGTGCAACCCCGATATCTAAGGCTCCGTATAGAATGGCACCAAAGGAGCTTGCAGAATTAAAGGTTCAGCTCCAAGAGTTGGTTGATAGGGGATTCGTCTATCCCAGTATTTCGCCCTGGGGAGCACCTATTCTATTTGTGAAGAAAAATGATGGTATGATGCGTATGTGTGTTGGTTATAGAGAGTTGAACAGGGTTACTGTCAAGAATAAGTATCCATTGCCATATATTGATGATTTGTTTGATCAACTTGCTGGATCTTCTGTATTCTCAAATATTAATTTGCGATCCGATTACTATCAACTGAAGGTAAGAGAAATTGATGTGATGAAAATAACTTTTAGTACTCGATATGAACATTATGAGTTTTTGGTTATGCCAGTTGAGGTGACTAATGCACCAACTATTTTTATGGACTTTATGAACATAATATTCAAAGATTATCTTGATCAGTTTGTGATTGTTTTCATAGATGATATTTTGGTATATTCTATTTCTGAGGAAGATCATGCCAGACATTTGAGAAGTGTATTGGAGACTCTGAGGCAACACCAATTGTATATGAAATTCTCCAAATGTGAGTTCTAACTGAAGAGTATTTTCTTTCTGGGACATGTGGTGAGTGGGGACGGTATTTATATTGACCCCAAGAAAGTTCAAGTAGTTGCTAATTGGCCAAGGCCTACTATGGTGTTTGAGATACATAGTTTCTTGGGTATGGTTGGATATTATAGGAAGTTTATGAAGAAGTTTTCTCAGATTTCTGCACCTCTGATGAGGTTGACTAAGAAATCAGTAGCTTTTGTTTGGATACCAGAATGTGAGGCTAGTTTTCAGATATTGAATGATTGTTTGACTTCTGCTCCAGTTCTGACCCTTCCCTCTAGTATAGAAGGATTTCAAGTATTCAGTGATGCTTCACTATAAGGTTTAGGATGTATTTTGATGCAGCATGGTCGGGTGATAGATTATGCTTCAAGATAGTTGAAATCACATGAAATGAACTTCACGACACATAATTTAGAATTGGCTGTTGTTATATTTACTTTGAAGATTTGGCATCATTACTTGTATGGCGTCAGGTGTGAGATTTTATGGATCATCAGAGTTTGAAGTATATATTCACTCAAAAGGATCTAAATTTAAGGAAAAGGAGATGGCTTGAGTTGATCAATGACTATGATCTGACTATTCAGTATCAGCCTGGTAAAGCTAATGTGGTAGCAGATGCTTTGAGCAGGAAATCTTTTGGATTGAGATGTATGCAACTCACTTCTGATGAGTATTTGATAAGAGATATGGAGAGATTATAGTTGGAGGTGATTTCTTCTAATGATTGGAATTCTAGTATAGTGACTTAGATGATCATTCAGCCCTTTTTGGAAGAAAAGATTCATGAAGCTCTAAAGATATATGTTGAATATTCAAAGTTGATTGATCAGATCAAATCTGATAAGAAATTTGAACTACAAGTTTCAAATTCTAGTATCATTTTTTTGTAAGGTTAGACTTTGGATTCCTATTTCTGGAGATCTGCAAAAAGTGATTCTACATGATGCTCATTATTCAGGTTATACCATTCATCCAGAAAGTAGTAAGATGTACGAATATATGAAAGTATGCTTTGGTGGCAAGGATTGAAGAAAGACATAACAGAGTTTATTTTGAAATGTGAAGCCTGTCAGCTAGTAAAGGCATAACATCAGCGACCGAGAGGTCTTCTACAGTCATTGCATATTCCTGAGTGGAAATGGGAAGAGGTGACAACAGATTTTGCTATGGGTTTCCCCAGATCAAGGCAAGGGCATGATGTTATTTCGGTTATCATTGATTGACTGATAAAATTTGCTCATTTTCTTCCGATTAGATAGACATATCTGGTGGACAAGTTGACACAAATTTATGTTAAAGATATTGTCAGATTACACGGCGTGCCGAAAGTGATTATATCTGATCGGGATGGCAGATTTACCTCTAAACTATGGAGAGGTATTCATCAAGGATTGGGTATAAAGTTGTATTTCAGTATGACTTTCATTCATAGACTGATGGACAGCCTGAAAGGACTATTCAGATACTGGAAGATCTTCTGAGATTATGTGTTTTTGATTTTGAAGGCAGTTGGGAAGATCATATCCCTTTGATAGAGTTTTCCTATAACAATGGTTATCAGTTCAGTATAGGCATGGCTCCTTACGAAGCTCTGTATGGAAAAAAGTGTAGGACTCCTTTGACTTTGATGGAGATGGGAGATAGATAAGTGATGGGTTCAGCTTTTATGGATGATATTGTTACAAAGATCAATTTAATCAAAGAAAGATTGAAATATGCACAAGATAGACAGAAAAAGTATTACAATCTGAAGTATGGACTGGTTAAATTTTAGGTTGGTGACTTTATGCATGTCAAGGTCAGTCCTATGAAAGGTGTTAGTAGATTTAGGAGAATAAGCAAACTTAGTCCAAGCTATATTAGATCTTTTGAGATCAAAGAGAGGATTAGTAATTCTTCTTACTGATTATTATTACATGATCATATGTTTGATATACACAATGTGTTTCACGTATCATCTTTGAGAAAATGGATATCTGATTATGGGAAGAGATTATCTGCTGAGGATGTAGAGGTTCAAGCAAATTTAAAGTACAGAAAAGAACCAAAATAGATTTTTGCATATGATGTAAGAAAGTTGAGAAGCAAATAGATCCCTATGGTTAAGGTGCAGTGGAAGCATATGATAGCCAGAGAGGCTACTTGGGAGAAGGAATCTGATATGAGACAGTGATATCCAGGTGTATTCTAATTCATTCTATTTTGGGAATGTCGAGGACGATATTTTTCTTAAGGTGGGTAGATTATGAAACCCTTTACTTTCATGCTTTGTTTTTGTAAAATTCTGTAAGATTTGTCCTGTACGAAATTGGGTTCGTCTGGGACAAATAGTTAAAACTTTTGATTTCGTTAGTACAGATCATCTGGACAAAGTGAAAGAGTTTTGAATAGAGCTGATTGTCCCAGGATGAAAAACAATTATCGTCTGTACGATCTACGAATAGAGGAGATCATCATAGGATGAAAATCAATTATCGTCTATATGAATTTTGTTTGAACGCAAACAGAGCAGATCGTCTCGAGACGAACAAAAATTATCGTTCGTACAATCAAAAATATTTTCTCTCTATTTAAATATCCTTTTGATCCATTTAGAGAGAGAGAAAAGTAGGAGAGAGAAAGAGAAGGAGAAAGAGGAAGAATCTGGTTTTTGGACGACTTCGGTTCATTTTCGTCCGTCGCCACTGTTGGAAAAGTTATTCGAATCGAGGTAAGGCACATTATGTCTGTCTCAATTTTCAAATGCAAAAGTTTTGACAAATTTTCTGATTAAAATCTTGTATCCGTTAGCGAAAAATGGGGGTAACTTTGCACCGGCAAAACTTTCACCGCATAACTTTTTATATGTCATAAAGATTCTGATTTTGCACGTTTTGAATATTTTATAGAAATTTTTAACTGAGTATTCTGAAATTTGTGGGATTTTTATTGAATAGAAAATTATCAGGATGCTAAAAAATAATGCTATAGTACAAGAAATGTTTTGAAATATTGTTTTACACATTCTCTTATAATTTGGTGATTTTTTAAAATTGTGCATTTTTGCCTTGTTCAATTTTCTATTGTCTACTTTATATAATCTGATGATATTTTGATACAAGCTTAATTTCTTTGTAAATGTTATGATGTGATGATGTATATTCATATGTGATTGAATGAAATCTACTGTGAGTTATAAGGGGCAAGATTTCTTTGAGATTCTATATGTGTCAGGGAATAAAGGGAGGTATAAGGGGCAGAATCCATTGTGATTTTATCTATGTTCAGAAAATGAAATATGATCTGAATAATTCTTTATATCTGATATGCTCTCGTGCTGTAAGCACAAAAGGGAGACATAAGAGGCCAGAATCTTTTGAGATTCTATCTATGTCAGGGAAATTCAAAAGGGAGGCATAAGGGACAAGAATCCTTTGAGATTCTGTCTGTTTCAGGAAAAAATTTGAATAACTCTGAAATGCGATTTGAACAATTTTATGATTTGAATTTGAATTTATTTATCTGTTTTGCTCTGATATTTGATATATTCATTTTATATGATTGTCTATTCTATTTTGTTATTTAATTTATCTATTATGTATGTCTATCTGATTTATCTATTCTGTATGATTATATGATTCATCTTTTTTGTAAGGTACCTGATTCATATGTTCCATTCTATCAATTCAGTGAATTATTTTAACTAATTTTAAATTGCTTTGAATCTTCTATAAAATATTTGAAATGAGAAGGATATTTGGGAATTTATATTGGGTTTTGTGACTTGCTGAGCTATTAGCTCACTGTGATTTTTTCACATGATTTTTAGGATCTGGTAAAGGGAAAGAGATTATGGACTAGCGATTTAAGATCTGATTTGAAGTCTTAGGTATTTTGTTATTTTGATTTTTGTATAATCATGACTAGTTTATTCTTCTGTTATGTATTCCTGTTAGAAGCCATGTATTGTAATATATATGAATATTTTGATGAATGAAAAGGAATTTTGTGGATGAGTTTTTATGCATTTGGATGTTTTAGTAGCTTTGTAATTTTGTACTATGTTAATGAATATGGAAAGAAAGTCTAAAAATAATTCCAAAACTAGATCCTAGGTTACCCTATCGCGACTCAACATGATAGGACCTGTACTGGTTAAGTTGGGTTGTGACACAAAGTCCCTATGAGGTATTCATCACCACCATTTACTTTTTTGATGTGTTGTTATAATCAGGCAGGCATTAGATCCAGACTCTTTATTTGCTCGTTTGAAATGATCGAGTGGGTATTGAGCCCTTCTTCATCTGTTGCACTAAAATAGTTAGGCATGTATTGAAGCTTACCTGGTTGGGGTGCCTGACAGAGCACCTGGGAGGCATACCCTACCACCCTGACTCTTGATTCACTCATTTAAAATGATCAAGTGAGTATTAAGCCCTTCCTCATCAGCTCTAATGAACTTATTGGGCAGGTGATGAAGCTTACCTGATTGAGACAACCTGACAGAGCCCCTGAGAAGCATTCCTCACCACCCTTTACTTTTTGATGTTCTTTTGTGATTAGGCAGGCATCAGACCCTAACTCTTTATTCACTTGTTTGAAATGATCGAGTGAATATTGAGCCCTTCCTCATCTGCTCTATCAAATTGGTTGGGTGGGTGTTGAAGCTTACCTAGTTAAGAGAGCCCGACAGAGTCCCTGGGAGGAATTCCTCACCACCCTTTACTTTTTGGATGTCTTATTATGATCAGGCAGGCGTCAGAACCTGACTCTTTATTTGCTCGTTTGAAATAATCTAGTGGATATTGAGCCCTTCTTCGTTTGCTGCACTGAAATGGTTAGGCATGTGTTGAAGCTTACCTAGTTCGGGGTGCCCGATAGAGCACCTAGGGGGCATACCCCACCAACCTGACTCTTTACTCACTCAATTGAGCCCTTCCTAATATGCTCTACCAAACTGGTTGGGTGGGTGTTAAAGTTTACCTGGTTGAGAGAGCTTGATAGAGTCCCTAGGAGGCATTCCTCACCACCCTTTACTTTTTTGATGTCCTATTATAATCAAGCAGGCGTCAGACCCTAACTCTTTATTTGTTCATTTGAAATGATCAAGTGAGTATTGAGCACTTCTTCATCTGCTCTACCGAACTGGTTGGGCGGGTGTGAAGTTTACCTGGTTGAGAGAGCCCGACATAGTCCCTATGAGATATTCCTCACCACCCTTTATTTTTCTGATGTCCTATTGTGATAAGGCAGGCGTCAGAGTCTGATTCTTTATTCATTCATTTGAAATGATCGAGTGAGTATTAAGCGCTTCCTCACTTACTACACCAAACTTGTTAGGCAGGTGTTGAAGCTTACCTTGTTGGGGGTGCCCGACATAGCACCTGTGAGGCATACCCCACCACCTTGACTCTTTATTTACTTGGTTGAAATGATCGAGTGAGTATTGAGCCCTTCCTCATCTTTTCTACCAAATTGGTTGGGGCGGGTGTTGAAGCTTACGTGGTTGAGAAAGCCCGATAGAGTCCCTGAGAGTCATTCCTCACCAACCTTTACTTTTCTGATGTCCTGTTGTGATCAGGCAGGCGTTAGAACTTGACTCTTTATTTACTCATTTGAAATGATCGAGTGAGTATTGATCCCTTTCTCACTTGCTGCACCAAACTGATTAGGTAGGTGTTGAAGCTTACCTGGTTGAGAGAGCTCTGATAGAGCCCCTGAGAGGCATTCCTCATCACCCCTTTCACATTCTACCTTGATATTTTGATACAATTAGGCAGGTAGTTGGTTTGCTTTACTACTTTTCTTTTCGGGTTCTTTCCTAGGCTAGTTTTCATCGATTTGATGCTAGACCAGTTTTTCAAAAAGACTAAATCGACCAGTCCAATTCAATTTTCAAAACATGATTATTAAGCCATTATTTATATTCATATATTAAATGATAAATCATTAAATAAATTACTCAAATATATATTGTTAAATAAATTTTTTATTTTAGAGCCAAAATTTTCTAACACTATAAAAATTTCACCACATAATATTTATTATTAAAAGTTTATCTTATATATAAATTTTTTTTTTGGAAAAATTTAGGAGATTTGAGTACTGGTGAGAAGAAAGAAATTGCTTCGTCTGGCCGCAATGCCAATCTCATCATATATAATTTTAACTATAAATTCATTGTACAATGGTGGCATTAATCATTATCATTTTTTTTGGAAATCAATTGCTATGTGATTTTTAGAATGTACAACCGGACTTCTCCCTTATCCTCTTAGCTTATTCATATATATAAATCCCCGTGGCACCCCGCTCCGCATAATCCTTCTAAGTTCTTGAAATCAATGTGTAAAATAGCTATTTAAGCTAAATCTTTATTTCAATTTAGAATTACTGCCACTGCTCCTATTTCATTGCACTGGGATCACTGGTGCAATAATGCTACTTTAGATGATATTGTTGATGGGCACTATATGTTGAATATTTTTTCTTGTTGATACTTCTCTGAAAGAATTTATTTTTGGGCACCAGTGGTGTCCTCCTTATTTCCTCCCCATCACTATCCACAAGGCTATTTGTGAAATCCCCATCCATGAAAATTCTACATCCTGTTTACTTTGGGCTAATTCAACTTATGTCAAAGGTTTTTATAATCATTTGCCAAGTTGTACATGGGATGAGCTTGTTTGGCACTTAAAGTATGTATTGAGATTCTCTATTCATGCGTGGCTTTTTATTATGGGAGGTTTAAAAATGACTGATGCTTTGATCAAGTGTAATATTCAAGTCCCTACTACCTGCGGTTTGTGATTTTTCTTCCATGAAATCACGCCTCATCTGTTATTTGAATGCTCATTCACCTAATCTATTATCTCCTACCTTACCCCAGCAACTAATGGTCTTTTATTTCAACCCACTATTTTGCACTTACCAAATCCTTCGTCGTCCTCCCATCCGAGCTGAGATAGAGTCGTGCGACTGCAGCCGACTCCAAATAATCTCTTCCCTTTCTTTTTTTCACCTTTTTTTTATTGGTTTCATTTTCCTCCTTCCCCTTCTTCTCTTACCTCTTCCTCTTCTCCCTTCTTTAGTTCTCCTCCTTCCTTCTTTATAAGTTGATTTCTCAAATGATTTGATCTTTCTTGGCTATTTAATTTTCTAATGTATGGAATATGTTACAAGTTCCTTTCTATTTTGATCATTGTATGTGACCTTGATAGTTTTCATTGTATGAAATGTATGCTTGGATCATTTTATTAATATTTAGAGTTTGCTTTAAATCTAAGTTTCAATTGCATAATTCTTCAAAAATATCCAATGCATTTTCCACTTTGATTAGTTCATTAGTTTTTTTTTTTTTTTGAGAAGTGCTAATCAGCAATAAAATAAAAAGGCAAAGAAAATCCTAGATACAAGCTAAGTGAGGATTAGACGACCTTTCACCTTCTTCCTTTACTAATTTAACAAAGGAAGAAGGAAGGTTATCCTCAACAAATAGGTCCCAATCAAAATCAAAAGATAAAGCTTGGTTAGCACAGTAATTCGCTAACTTATTACATTTGCGATTGACACAATTAAAGATGACATTATTGAGATTACTAAAAGAATATATACCTTCATCTCCCAATATGTTCTAAAAACATAATCTTCGGTTTGCTGTACAATTTTTGAAGATATTGGAGAACATTTTTATTGTCACCTTCCAAAATAATACCTTTTATATTTGTTGCCCATTCATGGGAGATTCCTTCCAAAGCTTTGAATGCCAATAGCTCCATTTGTGCACTATCCCATTGCATCTTCTTCCTTCCAAAAGCAAAGATAAATCTGCCTTTATCATCTCTTATCACACCGGCAATCCCAGCCCTATAATTCTCCCTAATGGATGCATCAAGATTGATTTTAATCCACTCAGGTGGAGGAGGATGCCAATAATGTGAACGCAGTCCTTTGGACCGATAAGCATCCCAGTGGTCCGAGTAGAAAACATCTTGTTTTACCGAGCTAAGAAAGCTCAAAACTGATGAAGCAATCAACAACTTACTGCTTCCAGAATTTCCATGCTTCACTTTGCATCTATTGTTCCAAACCATCCATACGGTTAATACATAAATTCTAGCAGTCATGATATCATGATTTGCCAATCTACTAAGACCGTTGTTGAAATTGTTCCAATTAGTGAAAGATGGAATACTGAATCCCCAATCTTGTAACACCTTGCATACTTCCGAAAGTTTAGAACAATTAGCTGTGATATGATCCAAATTTTCAATCACACCACAACCTATTGGACACAAACAATTAACAGACAGCTTTCTTTTAAAAAGAAAATATTCTGTAGGAATGGCATCAATGTTTAATCTCCAAAGAAAGAGCTCTACCCGAGCATTAGTTTTTAATATGTAAATCCATGAAAACGTTACCTTTGAAGCAACATCTCCATAATGATCTTCCATAAGAAGTGCAAAAATGGTTTTACCCGACAGTTGTTTTTTCAATTCCAGTTAATCTCTGTTTGCATTACTGAAAATCTGCACCTCTCGGATTATATTCTGGAGCTCTATCCCAAAAAATTGATTCAGCTTTTCAGAATTCCAATTTCCTTCTTCTATAAAATAATCTAAAGAAGTTATTTCCTCATCAAGTCCCCCAACAAATGTCGGCCATTTAAGAAGGCTCTTGTCTAGAATCTATGTATCCTGTAAAACATTTATATTGGAACCATTAGCAACTTTCCATCTAACAAATTTTTTAAGAGTCTTCCATCCACTTATGATGATTTCCAAGCAATAGAAACTCCTTTATACTCATCCTTACTCCACCACAAATCACCATATTTTTTCAACAAGTTCCTATTCAGCAAGTTACTTGGTTTCTCAATGAGATTCCAAGCAAACTTTGCTCTAAGAGATCCAATTTTTGAAGTAATTGATTGAAGACCCCAACCACCATATTGTTTTGGAGTACATAACAGCTCCCATGCAACATAGTGTAAACCTTTGCTACCATCCATTTTGTTCCAAATAAAATCTCTACTAAGTTTATTTAACTCATATAGATTTTTCAAAGGAACAAGGGAATTCAAAATCCAAAAAACTTGAAGAGGAAAAATAATAGATTTTACCAAACAGATTTTACTGGCCAAAGACATATGCCTGTTACTCCATTCATTCATTCTCTTTAAAGATTTATCCAACAACACTTGGAAATCACTCTTCTTTAACCACCTCAAAGCAATTTTTATTCCCAGATAATCAAATTCTTCTACCGGTTTGAAGCCCAGCATTTTTGAAATCTATTTCTTTTTCCTACCTAACACAGAATTTCCAAAGATCAAAGCTGATTTCTGCATGTTTACTGTATGACCCGTCCAGCTGCAGTAAAGTTTGATAATGCTCTTAATTTTCTTCACATTGTTCAATCTAACATCAGAGAACAATAATACATCATCTGCGTATAATAGGTGTGAAATTTTATAAGCATTGGAGCAAATACCGATCCCCAATTTGTTTCCCCTGCAGCAGAAAACATTAGATAAAAGCTGAGAGCATATTATAAAAAAGAATGGAGAGAGTGGGCAGCCTTGACGAAACCCACATTTTCCCTCAATCCATTTAGATCTCGTCCCATTGATTAATTTAGAAAATCTTGGAAATGACACACAATTCATAACCAGCTCCGTCAATCTATTTGGGAATCCTCGATCCTTCATCATCTTCTTCAAGGTCAACCAACACATACAGTCGTATGCTTGTTCCATATCCAATTTGATAGCCAAATAACCATTACTAGCTTTAGAGAATCTCAACTTGTTGAAAACCTCTTGAGCTAAAAGGATATGATTAGATATCGATCTATTCTTAACAAAAGCCACTTGCTCTTCAGAAATGATTTTAGGAATTACTAAGACCAATCTATTTAAGATTATATTCGATACAATCTTATAAATAGAGTTACACAAGCTGATAGGGCGGTAATGAGCATGAGTTAAAGGATTATTGGATTTTGGAATGAGTACTACAAAAGTATCCTTCCATTCTTTACTCATTTTACCAGTAGAGAAAAAGAGGCTCACCGCTTTATAAACATCACTACCAATAATTTCCCAATAGCTTTTGAAGAAAGAGTGAGTCAATCCATCACATCCTGGAGCTTTATTATTCCCTAACTTCATAACAGCCTCCTTAACTTCATTTGTTGAAAGCTCCTTGTTTATCCAAATTTTGTCATCTTCATTCAAAACCTTCCATGGATTCGGCCAATTCTCTAAATTGCACTTCCTTTCCTTCCATTTCTCTAGAAAGAAAGAATAGAAAACATCTTCCACTTCCCTTTGTTCTTCGGTGATATGGCCTTTCAGATTTTTAACTTGAGAGATCCAATTGTAATTTCTTCTAGCATTGTCAAATGAATGAAAGAACTTGGTGTTTGAATCACCCTCAACATTCCACTTCACTTTTGCCCTTTGCTTCCACCAAGTGTTCAAGTGTTTGAGAATAACATTGAGTTCTTTTACTTTAGATCTAAGCATCCAAAGCTTCTCATCTTCCAGCCAGTCGTTAGTAGCTTCTTCTTCTTGGAGTAAAATAATTTCAGCCTTTAATATGGATTTTTCCTTAGAGAAATCTTCAAGCTTATTCTTGCTCCAATGGAATAAATCTTTTAATGCTCTCCTACATTTCTTGTTAAGTATTTCCATGTCATCCCCACAAAAATACTTCTTCCATGTTATTGAAACAATGTGTTCCGACGTCTTGTATGATAACCATACATCTTCAAATTTAATATATTTTGCCATACTTCTAGTTTCATAAAAAAATTTTAGCACAATGGGGCAATGGTCAGAAACCAATCTAGCTAAGTGTCTTACCATTGCAATTTGAATCTTTTGTATAGCCAATGAGTTCAACAAGCATCGGTCCAAACGTTCTAAAATTCTTGCACTTCCAACTTTATTATTGCACCAAGTATATCTTGGCCCAAACATCCCAATATCATGATAGTCGTTATCATTCATAAACTTAAGCATTTCTAAGGAGCCTTGAGAGAAGACAAATTTCTTACCTCCTCTCTTTTCCTCTTATGAAAGAATGCAATTAAAGTCTCCTCCAATTACTGATGGAATCTTCCTTTGTGATTGTTCTTGTATGCATTCCCATAACAGTCTTCTCTTGTGAGCCTCCTTGTTCCCATAAACTGTAGTAATCATCCAACAACCTCTATTAAAGACTTTAAGATCACCAATAACACATTGATCTATAGTCTTTATCACTGTGAATGCAGCAATATCTGATCTCCAAAGAATCATGATGCCACCAGATAATCCCTCCGAAGGTAGAATGAAAAAATCCCAATTAGGACCCATAATCCTATCAAACTCATTCTTATCAAAAGAGCTGATTTTAGTTTCAATTAAACCCACAAAGAAAACCTTATAGTCTTTAATGAACTCCATATATAGAGAGGCTTCCTTCTTCTTTGCCCCTCTACAATTCCAAAATGCAATGGAATCCATTAAACAATAATTGGGGATTTGCCCCCAACCTTCTTTCTTCCTTCTCCAAGTCTTCCACGGGTTTTATTCTTAACAGGTCCTAATGATTTTAATTCTTTTGCCAATTTGCATTTAGGTACTTCTTCAATCAACCCATTGTTGTGCTCCAATATCAACATATCTCTTGAGACTTTGTACAGCTCCGAATCATCTTCCTTAGCAATTTTATCGTCTTCAGCTATCACCAAAGATCTCTGGTTGGCATCATTTAACCTATCAGCATTCATAGATTGGAGGATAGAGAATTTATTTTCATCTATCAGAGACAAAGAATCTTCACCATTAAATTGCTAAACATTGATCCGTTCATAATTTTTGCTGGAAGAATCTTCTCTATTCAATTGCTGAACATTGATCTGTTTCAAATTTTTACTGAAAGAACCTCCTGCTATATGATAGGGAATACCTGAGTTCGCAAGTAATCCATTAGGATATACTTGAGTTCGCAGGTAACCCTTTCCAAATGTGTTATCTGAGTAAAAAGGCTTAACCACAGCCATGTTGCAATCCTGAAACGTCTAAGCAGCCATTGAAGGCCTGATCTCTCCTTCTTCAAAATTTTCAGCATTTGAACCACCTTCTCCAGGAACATTTTGAACTAAACTTTCATTAATACCTTCCTCTACCACCTCTTGAATATCATTCCTGATTGAGGCACGAATGACATCTTTTTTAACATATCTGATAGAATTCTTTTTGATTTCCTGATTGCTCCTCTTTGCATTCCTTCTTCTCTTGTTATTTACCATAATCCAAGGCCCATAAGAAGGTTTGATAAGATCTTCTTTATTGCTTTCCAGTGCCTTTTCTCCTCTAATTTCCTTCCCATTCACCACCACTTCTTGAGGATTATTTAGTTTTTGTTCATATTCCATATTCACATGCCCAATTTTTCCACAAATAAAACAAAAGTTAGATACCTTCTCATATTCTACCTTTCGGAAGAACCTTCCAGCCATGCTATCCACCCAAACTCCTAAAGGAAGAGGTTCATCAAGCTTAATTCATACACAAACGCTTGCAAATTCTCTCCTTCCCCAATGGAACATATTGCCGTCCAACATAAGAGGTTTACCAATTCTTGAAGCAATGCAAGCTACATTCTTCTCATCCCAACATTGTAATGGTAAATGTGGCATTCTTATCCAAATTGGAGATGTTAATCCCTTAATAGAAGAAGTATTAAATTCCGGGGACCATTTCTCCATGCCTATTATATGTCCATTTACAAAACAAGGGCCGTCTGAATGGAAGGCTTCCACCATTTCTTCAGAAGAGGAGCACAAGAACCATCCTCCACCCAATGTAGTAAAGTGGAATTTTCCGAAATGAGTCCATTGTTTCCTTATTTCCCAAGCCACTAAATGAGAAGGTATGACTTTTCGAAATACTTTAATCACCAATGAATTAGCTAAAATTTCTGAGTTTTTCTTCTACTAATGTTCATGTAATTTCACTGCTATTCCATCTTCAGAATAAACCACTTCTTCATCCTTGAAGTCCAGCTTAATATATGGCTTATTGCTCCAAGGATTAACATTTCCTAACCCAATTAAGCATTTCGGCATTTCAGCAGGCAGCTTATCTACATTCATCTCCTTCCTTGATCCAGGTTCCGAAATAAAATTTTTGTTAAACAAATCCCGAGAATTCTCATTTATCACGCTGCAACTAGGTCCAGGGATTACATTCGAATTCCCGAAACGATTAACAAATAATTTCATTCTAGAAGTTGAAGCATTCATATCAGAAGGAAAATATGTGGATTTAAAACTGTTAGGAGTAACCGAATTCAAAGCTTCGTCAATTGCCTTACCTTTTCCCTCCACATGTTGAATTTTAATAGGAGAATTCTCAGAAACTTCCTTGATCACCAAAGGACCTGGACGTTTAAACAGAGGATTTTGAATCATTTGACAAGAATTCAAATTCTTCAAGCCATCCTCCGCATCAGTCATTCTTGGATTAACAATCAGAGATGGAGACTTCGAAGTCGACGATGCAATCGGAGACTTCGAAGTCGACGACGCAATCGGAGACTTCGACGTAGGTTTCCGAACCTCTTCAGATACCATGTCTTCCTTCAGGCTTCGCTAGCGACTGTCTGCCGCCATCATCCACCGTCGTTCCTGAGAACCAGGAATGAAAAACGGAAACGAGTTTTTTGAAATTTAAAAAATTTCTCTCTCTAACGGCTGGAGTTTCTCTCTCTATAGTTCCATGATTAGTTCATTAGTTGTATCTTGAGTTTTGACCCCTTTTCTAAAATAATCATTATTTTTGTGGTTTGTATCATATTAATTAGTACAAAAGACTAGAGTAGAGCTCGAAGAAATTGAAGAATATGAAATATCATACAAATAAGGAATAAATAGTTCTATGCTTTATTGAGTTTTTACTTATGCTCTATCATGAAACTTCTTAATGGGTTGTATAATTTCAAGTACTTTTTTTATAATGATGTGATGATATGCAATTTGGTCTAACATTGATATGATGCATTATTTTTATATTTGATATTGATAAAATTTTAAAATAATTTTTTAAAAGAAAGAGGATTGCTCACAATATATTGATTTCTTCTACAACTTAATTTTTTTTAAAAGAAATTAAAAGTTAAAGTTGTGTACATTTTATGACTAGTTATGTTATTTTTTATAATTGAAAATAAATTTTAATTAAGAGTTAGAAAAAAATTACAAAAAAATAAAGAAAATATTTGTTTATAAGTAAAGAATCAAGGCAATTAAACTAGCCGAGTTCGAGCTATTTAAACGAGCTCTATCTCGAGCTCGAACTCGAGATAGAGCTTGATATTTTCTAAACAAGGCAATCCTTAGCACACTAAATGAGCTCAAACTCAAACTCTAGCTTGAGTTCGAGCTAATTAAGGGTTAAACGAGCCAGGCTTGTTAAGGCAGATACTCGACTCGACTCGACTCATTTACACCCCTAACTGTTTCTTTTATTTCCATATATAATCAAGCTGATTTCTAAATCTCATGGAGTGGGTGACTCTTTCACCTTTTAAGATGTTTCATGTTTGTTATGCATTTTTCTTATTTTGCCTAAATGGGCTTATTGAAAGGTTTAAAAACAACTGATATTCTGTATAAAATGAATTCTTATTAGGTGTTTTTTATTTTAAGCTTGTTGCTTATTTCTATTATAGAAACTATAACTTTTTCTTGTTTTTCTTACTTTTCTGCTGTAAATTTACCCATGAAATCTTTTTATTATTTTATGAGTAAGAGCTGACTCTTTTACTATAAAAAGTGAGAAAATAATCTTGATTTAAAAAATAATATTATAATTATAATATGAATGAGAAATCAGTAAGAAAATAATCATGAATCAAACAACTTTTGAATTCTAATTTATTTTAAATATACTTTATATTAATAACTTTTAAATAATTTAGCTCGTAAGCTAATAAGTCTATTTGAGATTTGCTCGAACTCAATTCATTAGACATTTATCGAGTTGAACTTAAATCGACTCATGTACCTACCAGCCTTATGACAATAAACTCTTATTTGTCCAAATGAATTTTCTTTCGTCTCATCATTATCATTCAAAAGAGATACAACAACAACATCATGCCTTTATTCCACTAAATGTGGTCGACTATATTAATCTTTTTCTCTTCACTGTGTCCTATTAAGAGTCAAATTTTTATTTAAATATTAAAAAAATTATTTCTAATGCTTTCTAACTAATTCTTTTTATATCTATTTCTACTTCTCTTAATATAGGTCAGATCTAAAACATCTACTCTCACAACCGACCGGTCATAAAAAGATATGATTTGACATAAAATAAGACCTGATTTTCATATCGAGATATCAACTTCCTCTTCATCAAATGTTAGAATATGATTTCTTCTTAATATTTTTTATATTGCCTTTATGATGTACACCTTGGAGATAAAACTAAAGATAAGCTACCAATTTGATATCATTGATGTTATTACCCTTTGTAGGGCCAATAATATCATGTTAAAAACTTAAATTTATCAAATTAAGTTTCAAATTCATAATATGCACTTGAAAGTAAGCCAGACTATAATATAGAGTGTGATCAACCATATCCAAGCAAGCGATAACCTTTCTCAAACAAAAGAAAATAAAGAGATGATTAAGGTTTCATTTGGGAAGCAAATCGTTATCAGTATTACTGCTCATGATCTTGATCACTTCTTTGACCCGAAATCAAAAAGTCCACATAATGAGCTAAAAAGCCTAGCATGTAATAAAAACTCTATGATTGCTTTCAAAGCTAGTTAAAAGAATCAATATGTATGTTTCAGTTCTAGTCAATATCAACCATGAGCAATAAAAATCTCAATTTTTAGTAATAAAATTAATATGTTCAATAAAGTCAAAAGAGATCTATCAAACTATAAGACAAAATGTAAAATGTATAATCATCTAATGAATCATGTTAGTATGTTATGATATGTTGTATCAGTATAATTTTAATTGTATTTATCAATCAATTCAAAATGGAATGCATGTAAATGCAATCAAGAATGCAACATTTTTTTCCACCCCAAGTATTACCCAATTAGGTATCAATCTTAATCAAGCCTAGCTATCAATTAATTGATATCGATCAACCCCAATTGTCTCCTAGTTGGGTATCAATCTTATATATGCCCAACTGTCAACCAATTGATATTGGTCTAACCCAATTATCACTTAGTTGGATATCAGTCTTAATTAGGGCTAACTATCAGTCAATTAGTATCATTCTTGATCTTTCATGTTAACAACCGGCCTTCCATCTAGCCTCTCTTACATGTAAACGCTACATTTTTTTCAATATAATGTATGAAACTTAGATATTCATATAACACAGGAAAAACTACTGAATTTATCTACTATGCTTTTACATCAAAAAAATATAACGTTTAATTTAATAAAAAATTTAATATATTTCTGTCAAAATATTCATATTAACGAGACATATTGCATACCAAAAGTTATGCGATAAAAGTTTTATCAATACAAAATTATCCTCATTTTTTATTAACAAAAGTATAAATTTGTTAAAAAAAATTTAAAAATATAAAATTATTACAATCAAATATAGGGTAATTGTTCCTTAAAGTGAGATGAACAAATCTCTCAATAGAGTATATTGACAAAAATCGCTCAGCTCCCTTCAAATACGAGCTTCTATTTTTTCTCTCCTTTCATTTTCTCTCAAATTTCTATTTCCCTTCTCTCTTAGCCGAATTCAATGGGAAGAAAATTGGATTTAAAGAACTTTTAACTATTTGTGACTTTGGATATTTTCTAATAAAATAATTATATAATATTAATATATAATTATATAATATAATAAATTTTTAGTATAAAATTCATATAAATTTTTTGGGGCTTTAAAATTATAAGAAAATATTCATAAAATAAAATTTTTTTTTAGAAAAATACTAGTGAAATTAGATTACAAAATGAATACTTATTAGTCCTAAAATCCTCACTTATACCGAAAAGCATTAATTTCTTAAGGATTTACACTAGTGCTAAAATTTTTTGGAAAAATTATGATCATTAAAATAATATAATATATATCTTATGACAAAGACAAATTTCAAATTTGACTTATAATAACTTCTAAAATATTTATTTTTTTGGTATAAAATACAAGCGATTACAAGGTACATATTAAATACCTAAAAAGGCATATGCAATGGTACAATAGTGATTCTATTTTATTTCCAATGTCCTGGTATGAGTGATCTATGTATACCCTTGGCTTTCCCATGGAAGGTGAGTTTATTTCACTGAGTTAGTGACTGATGGTCCTCAAGCGAGTTCTTATTGTCGAGGTACATGAGGTACAAGTTCACCTACTACAACTCATGAGCTACAAGTTAAATACCAAAAAAAAGGCATATGTATGCGTATAATAGCAATTCTATTTTGGAGCATGTAACACCTTGAATGCTCTTGTGGGAGTGAGATCGGGGAAAACTATTATGGAACAAATTGTTTGGCTTGAAAGCTCTCCTTCTTATCTTTCTGAGGTTGGTGAGAAGGAACTGTTTGAACATGATGACTTACTTGATCTAAATAAAAATCAAGTTATGTATGATACTTTTGTTTAGATAGGTAAACAGAGTAAGAGGAAATCTAAAAAATAGAATTCTTTGTGCTTGGCTTGGTGGTTGTTGCTTAGTACCTATGGGGTTGCTATTGTGGTGCCAATTTTTGGATGGTTGGGCTACGGCTTTGGATGACATTGTAGCTTTGGTTGTAGATGGTTGACTGTTGGACTTTGGTGACTTCCTCTGGCTCCTGTGCTATTTGCTGTGTTTGGTTTGTCTTCATTTGGTTTTGTCTTAGATTCTGTCTTTAGGTTGATGCAGAGGCTCTTAGGTTTTATTTCAATGTTGTAATTTAGTGAGCTTCAGTGGCATTAAGGACTTGTTATTTTTTTCCTTTTTAACGTGTAGCCCTGTTCCTTGGGATTTTATTAAAAAAAATAGTAGCAATTCTATTTTATTTACAATGTCTTTCTTTCAATTAAAAGATTTTCTTTTAAATACAAAATTTTGTTCAGTACAATAGTAAGTAATTTATACTAAATAAAAATGAAAAACAAAAATAAGAATTATTTTTTTTAACAAAATAAAATGACATTAAAGATAAAAGATTACACCAAAAGACCCCGACCAGGCCACATCAGTAGAGATATAATCAGCGAAAAAACCAAATTAAAAATGGATCCACACTAACTCAGACTGACACCCAGTTACAAGGGAGGGCCATCCAGTGAGGATCCAAAAAAGCAAGGTCACCACGGTTGCCCAGCCTTAGCCATCATAGGTGCATGTAGAATAATTGCTTCCTAATTATCCAGATCCAACCCAACGAAGGCAACCGAAATCATAAAGAACCCAACATTAAGGCCTAGTAAATCATTTCTTTTTAGATTTCTGTTTACAATTTCTAATAACAGCATCCAGCGAGATAGTTTCCAAACCATCATCATAGTTTTCCTCCCCTTTAGATAGCCAATCATCGTGTAACCAATCACATTGCAACCGGACACTATTCTCAGCTAGGTGGGCTTGTAAATTGGAATTACAAATGACTAAAATAGGTACCTCAACCAGAGAAGAAACACCATTCCCAGCACAATAAACCACCTCAACTCCAACTGAATTAACCCCACCACCATCAATTGAAGAAACGTAGATAGCCTCTAAAGACTCCACACCATCATTAGACAAGGGAGAAGCAATAGAATTCACTACTACACAATGAGGAACATTTAAACTCGCACAATCAAGCTTCACCAATAGAGGGTCCCCTCCCACCACAACACCAGGGGCATCAAGGGAAAGGACAGGATAAACCATACTGGAAATCGCAGGAATAACAGCATTAACCAAAGCGAAATCACCCATCGAATTAACAGGCAAAGACATAGGTAAGACCGAATCAGAAAAAAAGACTTCCTCCTCATCAACAATAGGGTGAGAAGGAGAGGTGAGGGATGGCTCAAAGCACCCTCAGCATTAGAATTCAAGCCTGCATTATTTAAAATGATACCAACAACTTCCTTACACTCACTAGAACCAGCACCAACAACATTTTCCAAAACTAAAACAGCAGGATACTCTACCATAGCCCCAGTAACAACCTCCAGCCAACAGTCCCTAAATTCGAAGTAACCAATGGGTTCGGGTCCTCCCTAATCATCACCTCAGTAACAGCCAAAGAGGAAACACCCAAAGCAGGACTCTTAATATTCACAGCCAGAAGGGTATTAGAATTAGAAAGAGGAGCCGGAGCACAATGACCTTTAAGATGGCCCAGTCGCTTACAAGACACACAGAAATCAGGAAAACCTCAAATTGCACCTTTTGAATATACCCAAAAACCTCTAGCCCAAGCCAAATTTGGGAAGGATAAGTTTTGGTAATGTCAAGCTCCACCAACACACGCGTTAGGGATGGCCGAGATCCTACCGAAGTGGCAGAATCAACCTTCAAGGGTCTACCGAACATAGAACCTAAGGCATGTAGGATATGGGCAGAGTAAAGATGAGGTCTCAAATTAGGAAAGGAAAACCAAATCGGTATGACCGGAGATTCGCAGTCGGTGTCGAGGAGCGGAGACCATTTAGTGAGTTTCATGAAGCAGTTATTCACCAGATAAGAACGATGGCAGAAAACATGGTTATAGTCTAGGCCATTCAAGAGTTTAACCAGCACATGCATCTGATCAAGCACCGTAACAGAGAACTCAGAAAAAAGTTTCAGTCAGAAAAAAATTTTGCGAATAGCGTCCAGAGATGGGTGACGCGTGGGGAAAAACAGACCAAAGCGATTTAAAAAGGCACAACAAGAGCTTTAATTTCCTCCTCAGAAATCCACAACGATGGTAAACCACGAAAAGAGCCTTGACGTAGCTCAAGAAAACATTCCGACGAGGAAAAACCATAAAGGGATTCAGCAAACGACCAAGATTTAAAAGAACCATTCAAAAATCCGGATCAGCAACCCGTCGAACCACTATTCCGGCCATAAAGGGATAAGGAAAGACAACTTCCCTGAAGAATCTAGATGCATGCCGACTGGAAAACGGAGGTGGAGAGCATCAAAAACGCACCGGAAGAGTAGCTAGGACTTGAGCAAAAGGAGTGAGTGAGGAGTTATATTTTAGCTTTGAAGAAATGTTAGAGGTATCAATAAGTGATATGATCCAACGACTTGGTCTAAGCCCGACTCAAAAAATTTGAGTTCATGTTAACCTAGTTAATTTCTAATATGCTTGGGTTGAAAATCGAGACTTAATTAATCTTCAAATCAAATTTGAATTGACCTTAAAACTCAAAATTGATCCAACTATCATTCGAGGTGGTATCATATGGGTCAGATTTAAGTTAAATAGATTTGAAATGGGTCAAATGAGTCTTGTTGATCTAAAAAACTGTAGGTTCTACATTATAAATGGTTTAAATCAGTCAGGTTTAGTTTAGTCATATTCGATTTGAGTCAGGTTCATATCAAATTTTGATCCATGTGCTAAACGGGTAGGATTCAAATCAAACATAGTCAAGTTGGTTCGATTTTTGGTCAAACTCAAACTCAACCAATCAACCAAAATTGATAACCATCAAAATAATAAAATAGGAAGCATTAAAGCTGCAATGGTTTTGGACAGAACAACAAAGGAATAAGTCCTTTCGAGCAATAATCCACTTGATTTTAGTGGAGAAATCACATTATTTTTTATGCTAGGGGAATAAATGAGCTGTTTGGAGAATAAATCCTTCCCATTTGATTAGGAAATCAGCATTATTGAGAAATTTCCTCAATTATATAGATCACAATAGGTAACTTATTATTACGTTTCTAAAAGATGAATCTTTACAACTATGCTAATTAATTAAATAAATTTATCATCATATTTAATAGAAGGATAATTATGACATCTAATTAGAATATATCTAAGAGATATCTCCCCTCACTTTGATAGAAAAAGTATTACTTGCGAAGTCCGGATTTCATCCGTCGGGGACTCCAATCAAGTGGAGCCATGTGGCTTTTTTCCTCTCTTGTGCACAGTGTGTGTACAAGAGAGAGAAAATTTTAAAAAAACCTACGTGACTTCATTTGATTGGTGTCCGAACGAAAAGTTACGTTTGGACTCCGTACGTATTCATGATAAGCATGATGAATGGCTTTGTTATTTTTTACTCTTCCATGAAATTGAACTCATAAAAAATATGTACCAATTTATGACTGTTTGTTAAGTATAAGAGCACCCGACTTAAATCAACATCACTATACACCACAAGATGAACAAAAGAAACTTTTGGAAGAACAAACTATAACAAGCTGTCCCAAGAAAATATCTAATGATAGGACGAACAATAGCTAAATATAAAATATTATTAAATATTACAAATTATTATAATTGATTTGATCAATAGCTCTGATTATTAATGAGCAGGTTGACTGCTTATAATGACTAGTATAAATGCACGTGCACATGATGTACGTAAATAAAATTATTTTAAAATATAAGAAACATATAATTAAAAATTAAAAACAATTTATGACAGTATATACCAATGTTATCTAATAAAATATATGTGCACATGATGCACGTGAATAAAATTAAAAAAAAAAATATTAGATAGCTAAATTTGCATGTATACTATTCTTTGATAAAAAGATAAAATTATTAATTTTATTTTTATAAATAATAATATTTATTAATTATCTTAGTGGATAGTTATAGATATTAATTTTATATAATAATTGTGTAAATTCTATCATTATTATTTTTTTGCTCATTTTATAAAATTAATCAGGTCATGCAAGAAGCATCAATTTTAAACAAAAAAACTGTACAATAGCTGTTTTATTTGATCGTCTTCACAATGATTAACTTTGTCCTAACTATTTGATGTTATGTTGATATATTGATGCTTAGATTTAATTGACCTAATAAATTACTAAAAATTATTATAATTAAGAGACTAAACCATCAAGATCCAAAATAAGAAAAAAAAAAGTTTAATAGTACTTTCTAAGCTTCATTTATGATTTATATACTCGACCAAAGCCACATTTCTCCGAGGAAACAATAGGCTCTAAAATTTTGTGTTGCTGCAGCTAATTCACAAGAATTAATAGTCTAAGCAGCAATATATTCATGACCGCTCTTTAGTAAATGCCTATACATAGGCATTGTATGTCTCTTGTAAGGGAACTTTTATTTGGTCTGGTGTAAGGATGCAGAAGAACATCCGGTTGTAGGCAAAATCCCGCCTATACCGAGGTGTACCGAGTTTTTCCAAAAAACTCGGTACACCTCGGTATGACAGCCCCTGGTAAGCCCATTGAATAAAGCAAATCAGATTTCTTGTAATCTCCTTCCCTCTTCTCCCTCTCCCTCTCTCTCTCTCATTCAAGATCAAGAAAAACAAGTTTTCTTCCTCATTCTAGTTCTAACAACGATGGATCTTAAAATGTATTAAAAATATAATGGTGAATAATAAACTTAAGTATTTTGGGAATATATAATGAAAATTAAAAAAATACACCCAAATATATAAAATTTCTTTGTACAATTTTAATCATATTTTAAAGAATATAAAAGAACAATATTATATTTTAGTATTTATCTATAATGTTTATTTATGTTCATGTTAATTAGTTGAATTTGATAGATGCCAAAAGAGAGGTCAATAATTTGGTTTAGTCTCCTCTATAGATAAGATATTAATAGTCATCAAGGATAAATGATCAAATGACATTTTTAATATTAATAAAATTTCATAATAATTTTTTATGATACTTTGAAGGAGAAAACCCTTAAAATCTATTGAATTAAGTCCATAAGATCGAATTGGTTCAATTTGGTTCCACCCTTGAACACAATAATCTTTTTAAAATTTTAATTTAAATAGACCTACTTGCCTCACTAGAAGGCCACGAGGTAGCCACATGTCATTTTTTTATTTGTCTTCTTTTAAATGAAAATTGGGGATTTTTATTTGTATTTTTAAAAATTATGTAGTATAAATTAACAAAATAAATTTATTTATTTTTTATATTTTTATTTAAAATAAAATATCAATAGAGGCAGTAAAGCCCTGTGAATTTGATGTTTTATTAGTTTACTTCTTTAATTCTAATATTTAATTGAACATAATAATTTTTTGAATATTGTTTTATATTTTATGTTAAAACAAAATGATGATATAATTTGTATTTGAAATTACTTTTTAAAATTTTTTAACCAAAGATAGAGATTTGTTTTATTAAATATTTGTTTTAAATTCACCTTGAATCGGATATTTTAATTTTTCAATTCTAATATAAGATTTAATTTAGTAAAATTTATTTAATTTTTAAAATATTTTTTATTAAAAATAAAAGTTCTTTTTAATTCTTAATACATTTGAGAAATACTAATTTCTTAAAAATATATAAAAAATAATATTTGAAAAAAAAATAAATGAAATTTTTATCAATATTTTAAATTCAACTCAAAGTAAATAAATAAATGTATTGTATTAAATCATATATTAGAATTAAAAGAAAATAAACAAAAATATCAAATTCATCATGCTCGACTGTTTATTTTAACAACTTAATTTAACAAAATATAAAAGAATAAAAAAATTATTATGCTAATTATATAGTAGAATTATAACTAAAAATAAATAAAATCAAAATGTTCTTTCTAAATTAAAATTAAAAAAATTGTGTTAAAATAATAAAATATTTATCTCTTTTTTAAAAAATCGCCTTTAATTAATAATAATATAGAAAGATAGTATCTCCACGTAGCCCTCCTTTGACCTGTAGTGGTAATCCAGCAGTAATATTGAAACCTAGTGATGGAGTATAGCGATGAATGGACTACTAAATTGAAAGAAATTAAATTAGAGTGATTTTTTAATATTTTATTGTAAATTATAAATTACTTATAATATATTAATTAAAAATTACTTTCTACAGCAAATAAATAAAAAATTCAAATTTTCAAAATTATATTATTATTATTTTTCTTTAAACAAAAGCAGATTTTATTAAAGCATAAAGAGAGATACAACAACAATCGACATAGGACCAACAGCTCGAGATACAAACAGTAAAAAGATAAAAAGCCAAACAAAGGACGAGAAGCAGCATAGGGACTTAGGAATGGAGGGCCCCCACACCAGCCTTGTAGCCAAACACGTACCATCCATATGTGTCAGAAGTACGATCACCATCTCGAATCCACCAAGCAACAAAATGAAGCACCCAGGTTGCCAACCAACCCAGCCAGCAAGGGGAAGCAGGGAGCCCCCTCATCATCATCCAGCCACAATAAAAAACCAATGACGACAAAGCCAAAAGCAAAAACCCCAACCTATTTCTTCTTGACTTTGTTTTAATTCTTCTTTCCACCCACATGGGAATAGTCATGATCGAGAGAGCATTCGATTATATCCTCCTCAAATTCCTGACAATCTATTTCTTCCCCGCCATAAGGTTTGATATATTCTAAAAAATATATATATATATATCTTGATCGAGCACGAATCTTGAGGCAAAATCGAGCAGGAAACTTCAAAAATTAAATTCGGGGGCACATGAACTCCGATTTGAGCGAGCTTATAGTCAAACTGAGTGTCTCGGAAATACGAACCCAACGACGTCAAATTCAACTCAATTCGAGCCCAAATGAGCCCAAATCAAACACCCGAAGTGCTGTTGGAAAGTTCGTACGTACCACAATTTGTGTTACCAAACGGTCTCTGATTTTAACGAGCTTATAGTCGAATCGAACAAATCGACAAGATGAATCCAACGAGCGCAAGATCTCCAAATTCCGACATCATTAAGACCTTTAGATGTCTGATGAACGATGCTCAATCAAGGGATTCAATATCAACTGTCCGTTCGATCACTCCTTATTTGCCCCTGATCTCACACCTATTTACAAGCTATGCCACTCCAGATAATTTATAAATAGGCCCCTCATTTCTCATGAGAGGGGATATAAGCAAGCTAGAGAGAAGAAGAAGAGAAGGATTGGAGGGAAGAACTCCTACACGACCACCGCCGAATTTCTGCCCAACGCTAGAATTCTACTCTATCTCCAAGTGACACCGGAACTTTTCTTGACAATGTAATTGGATCTCAATCCGAAAGTGACTGATCATCCTAAATTTTAAGGATGAATCAGCCTCTTGTACTTCAAACAAATACTAGTGTAATCATTTCAACTGGGTGTGACCCCATGATTTTTTCCCTTTTCAGGGTTTTCCACGTAAAAATTTTGGTGTTCTTTTATCTTCTATTTGTGTGCTAGATATTCGTACAATGTTCAGATGAAAATTTCTAACTCTACCGCCACGTATATTCTAGCCCGCAACAAGGGTAATCCTCCAAAATTAACCAATCAGTTTAAAGCAGAACAGAGTTTTACCTTGACTTAGCCATATGATCTTTCATTTTAACATTATACATAACATATACAGGGATATTAACCAAATTGCCATTGCCCTCAAAACCATCCTTAGGAGTTAAAACCGATTGCTCATAAACCTGCAAATTCGAAGCCAGATTAATAGAGGAAGAGGCAGTATCCGGACTCTCGATAACCAACGGAGACAATTCTACACCATGACTAGGAGAGCCAGAAGACTCAGCGCCCACACATAGCGCATTTCTCACAGCCAAACTGAAAGTTCGTTCGGGATGTTAAGCCCTATGAACTTAGTCCCAAGCTAACCAAGAGGGGGGGGGGTGAATTGGTATTTTAAAAACTCTTTTCACAAAGAAAGAAAATTGCATAAACCAAATCACACCACATAAATAAAATGTAGAATTTAAAAAGTGCGGAAGCAAGAAAAAGAACACAGAGATTTATAGTGGTTCGGTCGACTCGACCTACGTCCACTCCTTGGAGGCACCCTCCAAGTATTGCACTACAAAACGTGACTCTCCTTTAGCCCCCACGGCTAGGCGGAGAAGCCCTCACAAGAACCTCCTTTTTGCCACCCCAGCAAGGCAGAGAACCTGCCTCCTTTTGCTTCCTCCTGAAGCTGGCAGAGAACCACAACCAAAAGCAAACTCCTTACCTCTACCGACCCTTCCACGGACGAGAAACTCCAGACGAAAGACAAGCAGAGCGATCCTTGAAGCAACCCTTGTGAATCCCCTCACAAGCTCCCCCTCACAAGATCCTCTCTCTCTCCCTCTCTCTCTTTCTCTCCTCAAGGTCTTCTCAGGTCAAGGCAGCAGCCAAAGGTCATAAAAAATGTTGAATAAGAGCTCTTTAAATAGAAGAGCTTCAAAGGAGCTCATTAATTGCAAGTTGCCGACAATATCGTCCAGGCCGACATGGACATCGGCCTGGCCGATCAGTACAAATCACAGAAGATCGGCCTGGGCATCGCCCTGTTTTGGGTGCTAGACGATTGAAATTTGGCTTGATCGTCCTGGCCGATCTCACGATCGTCCAGGCCGATCAATTCAAATCAGAGGCAAATCGTCCTGAGCATCGCCCTGTTTTTGAGCTGGCCGATATTTATCGTCCTGAAGTAACTTAAGGATTTTGAATAGATCGTCCTGGCCGATCCTGCGATCGTCCAGGATGATATGATCGTATCAATCATCCTTAATTACTCCCTTGATTTCCTGATCAATTAAGGCATAATTTGGTAATTTCATCCAGGCCGATACGTGGATCGTCCTGGCCGATAATTTAAAATTACAGTATACCTTAATTGACTATGGCGGCTACTACTTTCTGTTTTGAGCTTATCGTCCTGGCCGATACACGTATCGTCCAGGCCGATATGTTAATGACGGCTGCCTTAATTAAGAATCCTTACTTAGACTTTCTATTTTAAGCTGATCGTCCCGGACGATATAAACATCTGCCGGGCCGATGTGGGAAAAAACAAAAATTCTAAGCCTCTCAAGTGTGTGTGTGTAGGGTTACTTAGCATCAGTCTCTTTGACCATTACAAGTAGACTCAAAAGGTAAAAAAACAAAAGTACAGACTGACTCAACCCTAAATCTACGCAATCTTGAGCTAGCTTCCTCTTGATCGTCCGATCTTCGATTCCTGAAAAGTTAGAAGCAACAAGTAGTCCAAGAGAAGTAGTGTTTGTCAATCATCAAAACATAAGTCAAGAAAATAGGTCTGCAACAATCTCCCCCTTTTTGATGATGGAAAAACACTACGAAAACAGTTAATAGCACAAATTTAGGATTGATGAAAAAATAAATCTCATAAACTTCTCCCCCTTTTGACATATCAAAAAGGAGGGTACAAGAAAGCAAAGCAAAGAGATCCCCCTTTTCTTTTTTTTCTTTTTTTTTAACCAAGGCATGAACATGATATAGAATTCCATGTGATTGATTTAAAAATTTGTGAGTTAATGTGTTAATAAGCTCATCAATCTATAGAATAGTAGAATATCCGATCATGGTTACCCTTAGCTCAGGCATTTTCTTATGGTAGAATCGTCTTTTGAAATCAATGACCTAACTCAAGAAATTAATTGGATATGAGAAAAGGAATCCACCCGTCACTGGGCTTAAAAAAAACATCTTTATAAAATAATGAAGTAAAGTAAATTTGTCACAATCGAAATCAAGCCTTTGATAACCAACACTTCTAAGTTCTAAAAGATTTAAAAAGGGAGAATAGCTTGCTTTTGAGTGGGCTCATTTTATGCCTCTTGTCAATTTTGTGGCGCTTTGCGCATCTTTTTATAGATTTTTTAATTTTTGGCGTCTTTGCGCATCTTTTGTTGGCATCATTGGCCAAATTTTGTTCTTTTTGCAAGCTAGATTCTCTTTTATAATCTTTTAAAAAAAGTTGTGAATATATCTTCGCAGATATTAGAGAATAGGAGCACTCTCTCTAACATAAGGAAGAGTAACCACAAGCAGAATTAATAATCAAAGATAAGAGTAACGAGAAATCTTGATGTGACATAAAGACTTTAACCATTATAAGTATAAGATAGATTTGCTTAAGCAAGCTTAAGAAAGGATCTCAATTCCATAAATAATCTTTAACTTGAGATAGACTTTTGATTAGAAAAGAAAATTATGCCACTAAAATAGGTTAGAGAAAGAGACACAATCACAAAATATTTCTACCTATCTAAGAGATTGAGTAGATAAAAACATATTGACTACAAATTTCCAAAAGCAAGGACAAGGAATATAATACCATATTAGCGATGATTTTGAAAACTAATTAAAGAGAGAGAGAAAAAAAGAAAAATAAAACACACAAAAAAAAGTTAAAACAACAAATAGGAAACAAAAATAATAAAAAGCAAAAAAGAAAAGCAAAAGAAAATAAAAAAGTTTCATGCATTTATGTCAATCACACCCAATCTGGTCCTTAAAGAACTGAAAGTGTCGAAGGCCAGTGGTTTAGTAAAGATGTCCGCCAGTTGGTTTTCAGTTGTCACATGGTGTAACTCAATGTCTCCCTTAGTCACATGATCTCTAATGAAGTGATACCTAATGTCAATGTGTTTAGTCCTTGAATGTTGGATAGGATTCTTAGAGATGCATATGGCACTGGTGTTGTTACAAAAGATTGAGATGGTGCTTACATGTAATCCTAAATTCAATACCTGTTGTTTCAACCAAAGGACTTGGGCCACACAACTTCCAAGAGCAATGTATTCAGCTTCAGCAGTGGAAAGTGCAACAGAGTTTTGCTTCCTACTAGACCAAAGATTGTCCAATGAATTGACAAGTTCCAGAAGTGCTCTTTCTATCCACCTTGTATCCTGCAAAATCAGAGTCAGAAAAACCAATAATCTCAAAAGAAGTACTATGTTTAGGGTACCAAATTCCTAATCCTTGTGTCCCCAAAAGGTATCTAAAAATCCTCTTAACAGCAGTCATGTGGGATTCCTTTGGGTCAGCTTGAAACCTAGCACAAAGGCAAACACTAAACATGATGTCAGGTCGGCTCGCAGTCAAGTAAAGTAAAGATCCAATCATGCCTCTATACTTCTTCTGATCAACAGATTTACCACTTGGGTCCTTATCCAAGGGAGCACTAGAAGTCATGGGAGTGTTAATTGGCTTGGCTTTGTCCGTCTCATATTTCTTCAAAATGTCCTTTATGTATTTTGTTTGATTTAGAAAAGTTCCGTCCTCCAATTGTTTTATGCTAAACCCCAAAAAATAGGATAATTCTCCCATCAAACTCATCTCAAACTCTCTACTCATTGTTTTAGAAAAATCATCACACAAATTTTTATTTGAAGATCCAAAAAGTATATCATCCACATAGATCTGAACAATGAGTAAATCATCTTCAACTCTTCTAAGAAAAAGGGTGGTGTCTACGCTTCCCTTTACAAACTCCCTCTCTAGTAAGAATGTGCTAAGCCTCTCATACCAAGCTCTTGGTGCCTGCTTTAAACCATACAATGCCTTTTTTAATTTAAACACATGATTTGAAAATTGGGAGCTCTCAAAACCTGGAGGTTGTTCTACAAACACATCTTCTTTTATCTTCCCATTTAAAAAGGCACTCTTGACATCCATTTGAAAAAGCTTAAATCCTTTATAACAGGCAAAGGCTAATAGCACTTTAATGGCTTCCAATCTAGCTACAGAGGCAAAAGTCTCCTCAAAGTCTATCCCTTCTATTTGATTGTACCCCTTAGCCACCAATCTTGCTTTATTCCTCACCACTACTCCTGAATCATTCACCTTTGTTCTTAAAGACCCACTTTGTTCCAACTACACTTTGTTCTTTAGGTCTTTCCACAAGTTCCCAAACATCATTTCTAACAAATTGATTCAACTCTTCTTGCATTGCTAAAATCCAAAACTCATCAGAAAGGGCTTGGTTAATGGTGGTGGGTTCAGTCATAGAAATAAAGGCAGAGTGGTTCACCTCTTTCCTAAGTCCATGTCTAGTCTTAACTCCACTAGAAGGGTCTCCTAAGATCAAATCCTTGGGGTGACTTATAGAGTATCTCCAATCTCTAGGCAAAGTGTGTGAAGTTTCTCCCCTTTCAATAAAATTCTCTACTCCTTGGGTGACTCCTTCTACTCCTTCATTACTTAGGTGCTCTCTCCCCTTCCCCAAATTTTCTACTCCACTTGTAATCTCTCCAACATCATCATCTCCTACTCCATGTTTCTTAGGATCAGACTCATAAAAAATTACATGGGTTGTCTCTTCCACCATCAAAGTTCTCTTGTTAAACACCCTAAAAGACTTTCCAACACTAGAATATCCCAAGAATACTCCTTCATCAGATTTAGGATCATATTTTCCCAAGTGAGACTTCCCATTGTTATGAATGAAAACCTTACAACCAAAAACATGAAGGTGGGAAAGATTTGGTGTCCTACCCTTAAGGATCTCATAGGGTGTCTTCTCTAATTTGGCTCTAACATTCACCCTATTCAACACATAATAAGCTGTGTTAACCGCTTCAGCCCAAAAGTATTTTGGAAGTGAATACTCAGCAAGCATGGCTCTAGCGGCTTCTACCAAGGTCCGGTTCTTCCTTTCAGCTGCCCCATTCTGCTGAGGGTTCCTAGGGGCTGAGAAATTATGGCTAATCCCCTTGTCCTCACAAAAAACTCCAAATCTTTCATTTTCAAACTCTCCCCCATGATCACTATGGATGGTCAAAATCTCACAACCTATCTTCTTCTGAATCCAAGTAGAAAATTTTTTAAACTCTTCAAAAGACTCATTTTTATGTGAAAGAAATCTAGTCCAAGTGAACCTCGAGTAGTCATCAACAATCACAAAACCATAGACTTTCCCTCCCAAACTAGCCGTGCTAATGGGTCCAAACAAATCCATGTGAAGAACTTCTAATGGTCTAGAGGTACTAATGTCCTTAATGGGGTGAAAACTGGAGTGGACTTGCTTTCCTAGTTGACAGGCATCACAAAGGTGGTCTTTTGTAAACTTAAGTTTGGGGACACCTCTAACTAGGTCCTTTTGGGTCACTTTCCTAAGGGTTTTCATACTTGCATGACAAAGCCTCCTGTGCCACAACAAAGAATCATCAATTACAGTTTTTAAGCAAAAAGAAGCAGCACATTCAATGTTATTTAAATCAAGCATGTAGACGTTGTTGATCGTCTTTCCCTGCAAAATAGTGTTGTTACTTAAACTTACAATGCATGAATCCGCAAAGAATTGCACGATGAAGCCTTTGTCACAGAATTGACTGATTCTGAGCAAGTTGTGCTTCAATCCATCTACAAGCAAAACATTTTCAATCATAAGGTTCTTGGAATTACCAATTATACCTGCTCCTACCACCTTCCTGGTGGTGTTGTCTCCAAGAGTAACCTTGCCTCCAGTCCTGGACTCTAGTATAACAAACTGGCTAGCATCACCAGTCATATGTCGAGAACATCCACTGTCCAGGTACCACATACTCTCACGAGGTCTTTTGTGAGAGCCCTCCTGCAAAATTATCAAATGTTAAATTTAGGAACCCAAGCAGGTTTGGGTTCCTTCTTATGAAGAGAAGAATGCAATGCATGTGTGGTATGCTGTGGATCATGCACCTTAGGTCTCCATACCCAATGTGTACTATGGTGAATCGTACAAGTGTGTGATATGTGTCCTAGCATGCCACATGAAAAATATCTAACTCCAGGAAAGGACTTTCTTAAGTGATTTGAGTTATAATGCCTCTTCCTAGGTTTTGACAATTGATCAAAAGTAGATGTCATCCTAGTTTTCTTACATGTTTCTAAATCATTTTGAATCTTCAAATTAGTGCTTTTTAAAACTTCATTTTCAATCCTCAATTTTTTCTCAATCTTCTTAGACTTCTCAAAATCAGATTCAAATGATGTGTGTGTGACTTTTAATGCATCAAATTTTTCAACTAGCTCACAATGATTTTTATTTAACTCATCAAATTCATCAAGTAAAGTCATGTGATTTGAATCAATTATTTGATGGTCTTTAATCAAAATTTCATGCTCTTTTTGTAGATTTAAAAATTCTAATTTCAAGCTAGCATGTGTTTTCTTTAATTTCCTATATGATGCATGGATTTTTTCTGAAACTTCAAGAAGTTGATCGTAGGAAAGTTCACATACCTCTTCTTGATCACTTTGATCTTTTCCCATGAAACACAAGTTGTAGTTTCTTCCTCTGGTTCAGTTTCAGATGAGTCAGTACCAGATTTTGCCCAAAAACTCCTTTGGTTTTTCTTCTTGTCCTCCCTAGACTTAGCTTTCTCCACACCTTTTCCTTTGCTTGATTGATCTCTAAGCGTAGGACAATCAGTTCTCACATGTCCAGGCTTCCTGCATTCAAAACAAACAACATCAAAAGATCCTTTAACATGTTTATGATCCTTACCTTTCCTCCAACTTTGATGATGCATTTGTTCCTTCCTTAAAAAGCTTTTGAATTGCCTTGTGATGAAGGCAATTTCATCGCTTTCAGACCCGGAAGATTCAGAATCCAATTTGTGCGCCTTCAGTGTGATTGTTTTCTCCTTTTTCTTCTCACCTGCATCAAGATTTCTTTGATTCACCCCTTGCTCGTAAGCAATGAGTGAGCCAAGTAAGTTATCAATGGAATAGGTGTTCAAATCTTTAGATTCAGTAATGGCAGTAATTTTTGCATCATAAGACGAAGGCAAGCATCTCAAAATCTTGTTAACTTTTTCATAGTTCGAAAGCTCTTTTCCTAGTGCATGCAATGAAGTAACTATCTGAGTAAACCTAGTGTACATGTCAGAAATCGATTCATGAGGTTTCATACGAAAAAGTTCGTAGTCATGCAAGAGAAAGTTCAAACGGGAATTCTTAACTTCATTAGTCCCTTCATAGGTGATGCATAATTTATCCCAAATCTCTGTACCAGTTTTGCAAGTTGAAACACGCATGTAATCGTCAGATTTTAAAGCACAAAAAAATAGTTCAAACACTTTGCATTTAATTGAGCTAAATCTCGTTCATCAAAAGTCCATTCAGTAAAAGCAACTTCAGTTTTAACACCATTAATTTCACGAGAAGGTGGAGAATAACCTTCTTGAATAAGCATCCACATGCGATAATCAGTAGATTGTAAAAACGTTGACATGCGAGTTTTCCAAAAGTCAAAAGGTAGGTTATCGAACAGGGGAGGTCGGGTAATGGAATACCCTTCCGTAGTGTTACGATTCCCAATGTTAGCCATGGATCAAATTCAAAAAGTTTTCAAACTTTAATTTTCGAATCCCGCTTTGATACCACTTGAAAGTTCATTTGGGATATTAAGCCCTATAAACTTAGTCCCAAGCTAACCAAGAGGGGGGGGTGAATTGGTATTTTAAAAACTCTTTTCACAAAGAAAGAAAATTGCATAAACCAAATCACACCACAGAAATAAAATATGGAATTTAAAAAGTGCGGAAGCAAGAAAAAAAACACAGAGATTTATAGTGGTTCGGTCGACTCGACCTACGTCCACTCCTTGGAGGCACCCTCCAAGTATTGCACTATAAAATGTGACTCTCCTTTAGCCCCCACGGCTAGGCGGAGAAGCCCTCACAAGAACCTCCTTTTTGTCACCCCGGCAAGGCAGAGAACCTACCTCCTTTTGCTTCCTCCTGAAGCTGGCAGAGAACCACAACCAAAAGCAAACTCCTTACCTCTACCGACCCTTCCACGGATGAGAAACTCCAGACGAAAGACAAGCAGAGCGATCCTTGAAGCAACCCTTGTGAATCCCCTCACAAGCTCCCCCTCACAAGATCCTCTCTCTCTCCCTCTCTCTCTTTCTCTCTCAAGGTCTTCTCAGGTCAAGGCAGCAGCCAAAGGTCATAAAAAACGTTGAACAAGAGCTCTTTAAATAGAAGAGCTTCAAAGGAGCTCATTAATTGCAAGTTGCCGACAATATCGTCCAGGCCGATATGGACATCAGCCTGACCGATCAGTACAAATCACAGAAGATTGGCCTGGGCATCGCCCTGTTTTGGGTGCTGGACGATTGAAATTTGGCTTGATCGTCCTGGCCGATCTCACGATCGTCCAGGACGATCAGTTCAAATCAGAGGCAAATCGTCCTGAGCATCGCCCTGTTTTTGAGCTGGCCGATATTTATCGTCCTGAAGTAACTTAAGGATTTTGAATAGATCGTCCTGGCCGATCCTGCGATCGTCCAGGATGATATGATCGTATCAATCATCCTTAATTACTCCCTTGATTTCCTGATCAATTAAGGCATAATTTGGTAATTTCGTCCAGGCCGATACGTGGATCGTCCTGGCCGATAATTTAAAATTACAGTATACCTTAATTGACTATGGCGGCTACTACTTTCTGTTTTGAGCTTATCGTCCTGGCCGATACACGTATCGTCCAGGCCGATATGTTAATGACGGCTGCCTTAATTAAGAATCCTTACTTAGACTTTCTGTTTTAAGCTGATCGTCCCGGACGATATAAACATTGCCCGGGCCGATGTGGGCAAAAATAGAAATTCTAAGCCTCTCAAGTGTGTGTGTGTAGGGTTACTTAGCATCAGTCTCTTTGACCATTACAAGTAGACTCAAAAGGTAAAAAAATAAAAGTACAGACTGACTCAACCCTAAACCTACGCAATCTTGAACTGGCTTCCTCTTGATTGTCCGATCTTCGTTTCCTGAAAAGTTAGAAGCAACAAGTAGTCCAAGAGAAGTAGTGTTTGTCAATCATCAAAACATAAGTCAAGAAAATAGGTCTGCAACACAAACTGTACGGGACAGAAATACCCACACAGGATAAAGAAGATTTAGAATTAAAGCCACATTTCAAAACATCAAGCTCACTCAAACACAACCGAGGGACCTGGGTAATAGGAGCCACTTTCTCCAAAATTGCAATATAGTCAAATTAGACTAAATTAACAGGACTAACCCCCTCACACACCACTCCATTCTCAACTGGAACAGGAGAGACAATATCAAAATAAACAAAAGCAGGGGCATTAGATGGCTCAGGTAATCCATTCATAGCAGACTCAATTCCAACAATTTCGGCTGGAGCCATTAGAACAGATGGGTTTGCCACAGGGCCACCAACCCCCAACGAATTAAATGGAGGAGGAAAGGCAGATGAATCAAGATTAGGATGAAGAATCCTACACAGCCTTCAAATGTCCCATAGTAAGATAGTGCACACAATAGTAAGGAAAATCTTCAAACACCGCAGATTGAACATATCCAATACTATCCGAGCCTATCCAAATTTTGTCCGGGTACTATTTGGACACATCCAGTTCAACTAAAATGCACGCAACCGATGGATGTGAACCAGTGGATGTAGCATTATCAGTTTTCAAAGGTTTGCCAAAAATTGTTCTTAAGCCATGAAGAATATGTGAGGCAAACAAGTGAGGCCGGAGGTTAGGGAAGAAAATCCAGATAGGTATAACTGGTGATTCGATCTCAATATCCAAGATAGGAGACCATTTAATCAATTTCGTATAACAATTACTCATAATATACGATCTATGAGCAAAGATCCTACAATAATCCAAATTGTTAAAGAGTTTAATCAACACGTTACGCTGGTTCAGAACAGTGACAGAGACTTCACCATTAAGCTTAATCTTGAAAAAGAAACTCCTAATTGCATCAAGGGAAGGTCTACTCCCAGGGAATTTTCCAACTAGAGAAAATTTAAACGGAGCAGCCAGCGACTGGATTTCCTCCTCAAAAATCCACAGAGAAGGTAAACCTCTATGAGAAGAAACCCTAAGTTCGGGAAAAAGAGCAGAAGAAGGTGAAGAACCGGAAAGAGCGTCCTTAAAAGAAAGAGAAGAGTATCCCACCAAAAAAACCAGGATCCCAAAAATGAGGAGGCACCATAAAACGAGAAAAAAAGGAAAAATAACGCCGAAGAGCAGAACTAGAAGGAGATGAAAAACTTCCTCGAAGCACACGAGGAGAAGCACCCAGCACAGAGCAGCCAGAAGGGGCGGCTAGGGCGAAGCCCTAGCACACCCTCGAGAGCGAAAGAGAAACATCACGAGCTTTGGAGGATTTTTAAAATAATGAATTTGATTATGATGATTTTAGATGTGATTATTAAAAAGTATAATTAGTTTTTAAAATCTAAATAGGGTTACTATGATTATTTAGTAAATAATTAGCAATCAGTTATTATTTAATCTCTTAGTAATTAAAATTATTTTATTAATAACATTTGTAATAATTTTTTGCTATAACCTAATTTAAGTAAGGTAATTATAGCATTTGTAATAATAGTAATCAAATTTGCTGAAATTTAGGGTTTATGGTTAGTTTGATAAAACAAGTAGTAGGGTTTATCAATATATAGTATAATTTATTAGATATATTGTATGCTAGAAAATTCGTGATGATAATGAGAGAGCTTTAAGGTGTACTTTTGCACAAAAATACAATATACATGCATAGAAAATAGAAGAAATTATGAAATACTAGAAGTTCTATGTGAACAATTTTAAAAAAGAAAAAAGCACAGGATCTGTATTTGTTGAAATAAACTATCATATAATTATTGAAGTTACAAAGGCCCCCTCTTCCCACAATTGGTGAAGATGTGATTACAAAATTGAGAGCATTTGTTTGATCTCCTATAGTTGTAATAGAAATTCTGGGGTAAGTAATAGAGAGATAATCATTGCATGTGAATGATGGCAGTTATTCAATAATAGTTAGTCGATGGCAGTTGAACAAAAATAGCAGGACAACGATAGTCATATTAAGGGAAATAAACTATGACAGCTGAGTGAAGGTGATCAAACAGTGATTGGATAATAATAGTCGGAAGAGGGTGGTGGCTAGCAAAGATTGTAGGTGTTTATTGATGGGTAGATCTCTAGAGTTATGCAGATCTTCAATCTATCTCCAATCTCAAATCTAGATCTCTTTTAGATTGAGAATGATGGACTATTTATAATATTTTGAGACACATACGAGTAATCAGTAAATTGTAAAAACGTTGACATGCGAGTTTTCCAAAGTCAAAAGGTAGGTTATCGAACAGGGGAGGTCGGGTAATGGAATACCCTTCCGTAGTGTTAACGATTCCCAATGTTAGCCATGGATCAAATTCAAAAGTTTTCAAACTTTAATTTTCGAATCCGCTCTTTGATACCACTTGAAAGTTCATTTGGGATATTAAGCCCTATAAACTTATATCCAAGCTAACCAAGGGGGGGGGTGAATTGGTATTTTAAAAACTCTTTTCACAAAGAAAGAAATTGCATAAACCAAATCCACCACAGAAATAAAATATGGAATTTAAAGTGCGGAAGCAAGAAAAAAAACACAGAGTTTATAGTGGTCGGTCGACTCGACCTACGTCCACTCCTTGGAGGCAATCCAAGTATTGCACTATAAAATGTGACTCTCCTTTAGCCCCCACGGCTAGGCGGAGAAGCCCTCACAAGAACCTCCTTTTTGTCACCCCGGCAAGGCAGAGAACCTACCTCCTTTTGCTTTCTCCTGAAGCTGGCAGAGAACCACAACCAAAAGCAAACTCTACCTCTACCGACCCTTCCACGGATGAGAAACTCCAGACGAAAGACAAGCAGAGCGATCCTTGAAGCAAACCTTGTGAATCCCCTCACAAGCTCCCCCTCACAAGTCTCTCTCTCTCTCCCTCTCTCTCTTTCTCTCTCAAGGTTTCTCAGGTCAAGGCAGCAGCCAAAGGTCATAAAAAACGTTGAACAAGAGCTCTTTAAATAGAAGAGCTTCAAAGGAGCTCATTAATTGCAAGTTGCCGACAATATCGTCCAGGCCGATATGGACATCAGCCTGACCGATCAATACAAATCACAGAAGATTGGCCTGGGCATCGCCCTGTTTTGGGTGCTGGACGATTGAAATTTGGCTTGATGTCCTGGCCGATCTCACGATCGTCCAGGACGATCAGTTCAAATCAGAGGCAAATCGTCCTGAGCATCGCCCTGTTTTTGAGCTGGCCGATATTTATCGTCCTGAAGTAACTTAGGATTTTGATAGATCGTCTGGCCGATCCTGCGATCGTCCAGGATGATATGATCGTATCATCATCCTTAATTACTCCCTTGATTTCCTGATCAATTAAGGCTATATTTGGTAATTTCGCCAGGCCGATACGTGGATCGTCCTGGCCGATAATTTAATTACAGTATACCTTAATTGACTATGGCGGCTACTACTTTCTGTTTTGAGCTTATCGTCCTGGCCGATACACGTATCGTCCAGGCCGATATGTTAATGACGGCTGCCTTAATTAAGAATCCTTACTTAGACTTTCTGTTTTAGATGATCGTCCGACGATATAAACTAATCCCTTTGTCCTCACAAAAATCTCCAAAATCTTTCATTTTTCAAATTCTCCCCCATGATCACTATGGATGGTCAAAATCTTCACAACCTAGCTTCTTCTGAATCTAAGTAGAAAAAGTTTTAAACTCCTCAAAAGACTCATTTTTATGTGAAAGAAATCTAGTCCAAGTGAACCTCGAGTAGTCATCAACAATCACAAAACCATAGACTTTCCCTCCCAAACTAGCCGTGCTAATGGTCCAAACAAATCCATGTGAGGACTTCTAAAGGTCTAGAGGTGCTATGTCTTTGATGGGGTGAAAAAGTGGAGTGGACTTGCTTTCCTAGTTGACAGGCATCACAAAGGTGGTCTTTTGTAAACTTAAGTTTGGGACACCTCTAACTAATCTTTTTGCGTCACTTTCCTAAGGGTTTTCATACTTGCATGACAAAGCCTCCGTGCCACAACCAAGAATCATCAATTACAGTTTTAAGCAAAAAGAAGCAGCACATTCAATGTTATTTAAATCAAGCATGTAGACGTTGTTGATCCTCTTTCCCCTGCAAAATAGTGTTGTTACTTAAACTTACAATGCATGAATCCGTAAAGAACTGCACGATGAAGCCTTTGTCACAGAATTGACTGATGCTGAGCAAGTTGTGCTTCAATCCATCTACAAGCAAAACATTTTCAATCATAAGGTTCTTGGAATTGCCAATTATGCCTGCTCCTACCATCTTCCTGGTGGTGTTGTCTCTAAGAGTAACCTTGCCTCTAGTCATGGACTCTAGTACAACAAACTGGCTAGCATCACCAGTCATATGTCGAGAGCATCCACTATCAGGTACCACATATTCTCATGAGATCTTTTGTGAGAGCCCTCCTGCAAAATTATCAAATGTTAGATTTAGGAACCCAAGCAGGTTTGGGTTCCTTCTTATGAAGAGAAGAATGCAATGCGTGTGTGGTATGCTGTGGATCATGCACCTTAGGTCTCCACACCCAATGTGTACTATGGTGAATCGTGCAAGTGTGTGAGATGTGTCCTAGCATGCCACATGAAAAACATCTAACTCCAGGAAAGGGATTTCTTAAGTGATTTGAGTTATAATGCCTCTTCCTAGGTTTTGGCAATTGATCAAAAGTAGATGTCATCCTAGTTTTCTTACATGCTTCTAAATCAATTTGAATCTTCAAATTTGTGCTTTTTAAAACTTCATTTTCAATTCTCAAATTTTTCTCTATGTCTTTAGACTTCTTAAAATCTGATTCAAGTGATGTGTGTGTTATTTTTAATGCATCAAGCTCTTCAACTAACTCATCATGATTTTTATTTAACTCATCAAATTCATCAAGTAAAGTCATGTGATTTAAATCAATTGTTTGATGGTCTTTAATTAAAATTTTATGCTCTTTTTGTAGATTTAAAAATTCTAGTTTTAAGCTAGCATGAGTTTTCTTTAATTTCCTATATGATGCATAATTTTTCTCTGAGACTTCAAGAAGTTGATCGTAGGAAGGTTCACATACCTCTTCTTGATCACTTTGATCTTTTCCCATGAAACATAAGTTTGTAGTTTTCTTCCTCTGGTTCAGTCTCAGAGGAGTCAGTACCAGATTCTGCCCCAAAGCTCCTTTGGTTTTTCTATTGTTTTTTTCCTAGCTTAGCTTTCTCTCTCTCACTTTTTCTTTTGCTTGATTGGTCTCTAAGTGTAGGGCAGTCAGTTCTCACATGTTCAGGCTTCTGCATTCAAAAAACAAACAACATCAGAAGATTCTTTAATATGTTTATGATCCTTACCTTTCCTCCAACTTTGATGATGCTTTTGTTTCTTCCTTAGAAAGCTTTTGAATTGCCTTGTGATAAAGGCAATTTCATCGCTTTCAGACCCGGAAGATTCAGAATCCGATTTGTGCACCTTCAGTGCGATTGCCTTCTCCTTTTTCTTCTCACCAGCATCAAGACTTCTTTGATTCACCCCTTGCTCGTAAGCAATGAGTGAGCCAAGTAAGTTATCAATAGAATATGTGTTCAAATCTTTGGATTCAGAAATGGCAGTAATTTTTGCATCATAAGACGAAGGCAAGCATCTTAAAATCTTGTTAACTTTTTCATAATTTGAAAGCTCTTTTCCTAGTGCATGCAATGAAGTAACAATCTGAGTAAACCTAGTTTACATGTCAGAAATCGATTCATGAGGTTTCATACGAAAAAGTTCGTAGTCATGCAAGAGAATGTTTAAACGGGATTGCTTAACTTCATTAGTACCTTCATAGGTGATGCATAATTTATCCCAAATCTCTTTACCAGTTTTGCAAGTTGAAACTCGCATGTAATCCTCAGATTTCAAAGCACAGAAAAAACAGTTCAAACACTTTGCATTTAATTGAGCCAAATCACGTTCATCGAAAGTCCATTCAGTAAAAGCAACTTCAGTTTTAATTCCATTAATTTCACCAGAAGGTGGAGAATAACCTTCTTGAATAAGCATCTACATGCGATAATCAGTAGATTGTAAAAACGTTGACATGCGGGTTTTCCAAAAATTAAAAGGTAGGTTATCGAACAGGGGAGGTCGGGTAATGGAATACCCTTCCGTAGTGTTACGATTCCCAATGTTAGCCATGGATCAAATTCAAAAAGTTTTCAAATTTAAATTTTTGAATCCCGCTCTGATACCACTTGAAAGTTCGTTCGGGATGTTAAGCCCTATGAACTTAGTCCCAAGCTAACCAAGAGGGGGGGGGGGTGAATTGGTATTTAAAAAACTTTTAAGACAATGAAATAAAAACACAAACCAATCCACACCACAAGAAATTAATGCGGAATTAAAAAGTGCGGAAGCAAAAATAAGAACACAAGATTTATAGTGGTTCGGTCGACTCGACCTACGTCCACTCCTTGGAGGCACCCTCTAAGTATTGCACTACAAAACATGACTCTCCTTTAGCCCCCACGGCTAGGCGGAGAAGCCCTTACAAGAACCTCCTTTTTGCCACCCAGGCAAGGCAGAGAACCTACCTCCTTTTGCTTTCTCTTGAAGCTGGCAGAGAACCACAACCAAAAGCAAACTCCTTACCTCTACCGACCCTTCCACGGACGAGAAACTCCAGACGAAAGACAAGCAGAGCGATCCTTGAAGTAACCCTTGTGAATCCCCCTCACAAGCTCCCCCTCATAAGATCCTCTCTCTCTCCCTCTCTCTCTTTCTCTCCTCAAGGTCTTCTCAGGTCAAGGCAGCAGCCAAAGGTCTTCTAAAATGTTTGAAACAAGAGCTCTTAAATAGAACTCTCAAGGAGCTCATTAATTGCAAGTAGCCGACTTTATCGTCCCGGCCGATCTGGACATCGGCCTGGCCGATCAGTACAAATCAAAGAAGATCGGCCAGAGCATCGCCCTGGGAACAGTCCTGGACGATTGAAATTTGGCTTGATCGTCCAGGCCGATCATACAATCGTCCTGGACGATTAGTTCAAATCAGACGCAAATCGTCCTGAGCATTGCCCTGTTTATGACCTGGCCGATATTTATCGTCCTGAAGCAACTCAAAGATTTTGAATGTATCGTCCTGGCCGATCCTGTGATCGTCCAGGACGATATGATCGTATCAATTATCCTTAATTACTCCTTGATTTTCCTGATCAATTAAGGCATAATTTGGTAATTTTGTCCAGGCCGATACGGGGATCGTCCTGGCCGATAATTTAAAAATACAGTATACCTTAACTGTCTAAGGCGGCTACTTCTTTCTATTTTGAGCTTATCGTCCTGGCCGATACACGTATCGTCCAGGCCGATATGTTAATGTCGGCTACCTTAATTAAGAATCCTTAATTAGACTTTCTGTTTTAAGCTGATCGTCCCGGACGATATAAATATCAGCCGAGCCGATGTGGGCAAAAACAGAAATTCTAAGTCTCTCAGGTGTGTGTGTGTAGGGTTACTTAGCATCAGTCTCTTTGACCATTACAAGTAGACTCAAAAAGAGAAAAACAAAAGTACAGACTGACTCAACCCTAAACCTACGCAATTATGAACTTGGCTTCTTCATGATCGTCCGGTCTTCGATTCCTGAAAAGTTAAAAGCAACAAGTAGTCCAAGAGAAGTAATGTTTGTCAATCATCAAAACACAAGCCATGAAAATATAGATTTGCAACATATATGATAAATATTGATTACTAATTACTGATATGAATTATTACTAATTCTAATTATTGATTGATGTTATACTGATTACTAACTAATATGTATAGAAATTGATTGTTGTTACTGATTAGTCTTACCAAATATGGATTTTGAGAATATTGTTAGTTACAAAATGGATAGATTGATGAAATTGATTGAATGATAATGACATGATGATTAATTGATATATGTGATTGGTACAAACAATATATACTATTTCTTTATTACATTACATTGATTTTAGTAATAAAATCTTTGTTACTTGTTGGGCTATGTGATCATTACGTGATTTCTATATTTCTAGGAAAGGATAATAACCCTATGTAGTGAGGTTCCAAACAACATGACTAATTTTCTTCTTGTTGTTTTAGACAAAGTACAATCATATAATCTTTTCACTATTCATAAGAAATTAGTAAGCTCTAACTAAATGGCTAAAATGAAGACATATATATTTATATATATATATATATATATATAAATATATATATATATATAAATATATATATATATATATATATATTCATAAGAAATTGATAAGCTCTAATTAAATGGCTAAAATGAAAGACATAAAAATTTTTCCCATTTAGATTTTAAGGTATGATAAAATGAAATCAGAATAATGATTATTGGAAGAATTGAAACATAACTAAAGCTTATGAGCATAATATAGAGCGTATGGGTGGAATAGATATAAGATTTTATTTTATATGCACAAATATGTTTAACTGTTCAGACACATGAAAATAAATCTAGTGGTATGATTTTTTGTTTTTTTATCCATATTTAAGTTAAGTTTTCTGACATGATTTATTTTATAGTGATTTGATGTAATTTTAATTTATAATTAATTGATTTATGTTTGAAATTCTCTCTCTCTCTATCTCTCTCTCTCTCTCAAACTGATATAGAAATATCGAGGATGATATAATTTGAAGATGGAGAGATTATAATAATCCAAAATTATGAAATGAATTTATTTAAAAAAATATAAAAATTCTGAAGTAAAGCAATTAGTGCTAGGCCACTAACATTATATATATATATATATATATTCCTGTCTCACCCAACTGCCCCCTTTACTTGGTTGCTTGGCCAGGAAGAAATGATGGAGGAGAAGCTGATAAAGGGGAAGAGGAGGAGAGAGAAAAAAGAGAGAATGGTCTTTGGGTTACTTTTGTTTTAGTTCTTGTTACATATTTTATTCTATTTGTTGTGAGCAACTATCATCTTACCTCTATTTTTGATAATTTCAATTTCTAGGATTTATATCTCCTCAATCTGCTAAAACTATACTTTCTCTTAATTTTATAAGCTTTCATCATGTAACTTTTGATATGCTATAGATGTGATTATTCTAAAAATTTTGATATGATTTTATTGCATTTTCATTAATTAAATATGCATATAGAAATTTTTGGGTAAAATGAGTAGGAAAAAAAACAAACTGGATATGGGTTAAAAAGTCTTGTACTATTATTCAACATGATGAGACTGCAAGATAATATGTACTGAAATAATTGATATGATTAAATTAAGTAAGAATGTAATATTGCTACTAGCTTGAATATGATATAATATATGAATAGATGTACTGATTGTATCAAACATATAATATAATATCCTCAAGATCCACATGGTCTACTAATAGAAGTCAGTTGATGGGAATCATAAAGAGCTATAGAATGATTTGGAGTTATAAGGAGTTGGGGCAATTAATTTATATGATTCAAGGGGAGTTATAAGGAGTATATTGATCCAGAGTCATAAGGGCGGCTGATTGGGAATCACAAGTGCAGGAAAAAGATACCCTTTAGATACCCTCATATGAATATTTGATAGAATAATAATTACTAATTACTTTTGAGAATTATTACTGTTTTTTATTATTATTTATTACTAACTGATATTGATTACTAACTTATACTGACTATTGTACTAATACTATACGAACAATGCTTGATGTTTTTTATTACTATTACAAATTATGAATATTAACACTACTGTTAATTGCATAATTGATAGTCTCATGAAATTGATTGAATGATAAAGATAGAAATATTGATTGATACACATGACCAGTACATATAACATATATTAATTCATATATTTCATTACATGATTTACCGCATACTATTTCTCTTTTATCTTGCATTAATTTTAGTTATAGATTTTGATTACTTGCTGGATTATATGCTCATTATGTGGTATCCATATATCCAAGAAAGAATAAGATCACTATACACTGAGGTTCTAGACAACATGCCTAATTTTCTTCCTGCAATTCTAGAAAAAAATACAATCAAATTTCTTTTTGTTATTCATAAACAATTAACAAGCTCTGGTCAAATGGCTAAAATGAATGACAATATAATTATTCAAATTTAAATTCTAGGGCATAATAACTGGTTTAGTAACCACGCGGACACACACACACACACACACACACAAAGTGGTCAAAATTGAATGTTTTAATTTTATGTTAATCATACAACACAATTAAGATCATACTATATGATATGCTCAAAATAAAAATTAATTAAAATATTTATTTAAATAGATTTATTAAAATTAGCATAGAACTAATCATACAGCATAATCTATATATTGTACTAGATGATCAGGTATATTAAGAAACCCTGTCGTTGAATCATTGTTATTTAAAATAGATAAATTTGAAATTTAAAAAATTGAATTGTTTGTATTATATGATATCTAATTATATTTACCTAATTTAATTTTGTTATTTAAAGTATCAAATTAAATTTAAATTAATTATAGATCATATTATACGATATATGGTCCAATCCACCCGAGAGCTCTCTAGATGAACTTTGGTTCATCTTGTATGATCTGATATTTGATTTAAACTAATTGCATTGGATAATTTATAATTGTAAAGGATAATCTTTGATAGTATTGAACTAATCATATTATATGATCCTAGAATCATATTATACAATCCTAGAATTATACTATATAATCATATAATTGTACTATATAATTTGAGGCTTTTAATTAAAAATTAGAGTTTTTGAGAGTCCACTTTATAAACTCTTATTATGTCTTTGAGATAAGAGTTCTGGAGTTTCAAAGACATGTTGCTTCTATGAAAGTGCTTGGAGAGAGTCCACAAATAAAAGGAGAGAGAGGAGGCAAGGTTGAGAGAGGGAAAAGAGCCTTAAAACTATCAAGAGAGTGCGAGGAGATTCACATGATTTCTTAGGATGGTCTGCACCTTTGGTCCTTTAATTTTGTTTATGTGAAGCTCTTGGAGGATAACTCTAGGCACTACAGGAAAAATGCTAATTTCTGGTGAAATTTCTGACAAAAATAAATCCATAAAAAATCATTGTCTGAATATTATTTGTAAAGACTTACTAGCCGAGGAGGCTAGGGTCGGCATCTTTTCCGAGCTTGAGGAAGAAAGAAGTTTCGACATCTTTGTTGGGACGACGAGGTGAGAGGAGGGAGCTACATCTCCGTCGGGTTGAGGAGGAGGGAGGAGGGATCAGCATCTCTGCCAAGCTTGCGGATGAAAGGAAGGATTGTAGCTCCGCTAGGTTGAGGAGGAGAACATAGGAGATTCTTTGGGTGTGAAGAGTTTGTAATGGTAATTCTCCATTTGGTTAAGAGAGAAGGACTTTTTTTCCCTGAAGGAGAGACTTGCAAAGTGCAATCCCTAAGGAAAAGGATCATTGGGGAGTGTATATAGGTCAAGTTGACCTAACCACTAAAAAATTTGGTTTTCATTCTCTTACATTTTGCATTTTTTTTTCATTTACATTCTTTTAATTTACTTTCATTGCACTCTTGTGTTGATTTGGTTATATTGGAGAAAGAGGTACTTTACTGAATAATCATTGGCTGAATATTATTTTTAAAATCAATAAAGAAAAGAAAAAAAAATTATTTACCTTTAACAAATTTATTCTTCTACAAAATTATTTTCTACAAAATCAAAATAAAATAAAAATAATTCTTTGTTGTTTTAATCTATGTTTTAAAATTATTTTATTTCTTTAAAGCTTATGCATATTAAATTTATTTTTTAAAAATTCAAATATTTCAAAAACAAATTTAAAGAACCATTTTACCCCCCTCTTAGTGTGCTATAAGTGCTTTCACAAGTTTCATAAAATCAACTATGACCTTCAGAAAGCGCCCTACACATGATACTAAGTTATGATAATTTATATGTACTTACAACTTCACCAATTATCTTTCAAAGTCATCTCTCTGGCTTCATCATAGGTGGCACACTTTTTTGTCTCTTATTTTATATTGATGGCCTCATCATCAAAAGTCTCATTGACATTATCTATCAATAATTTGTTGCTTCTCTTATGTAATATATCTTATTTAGGAAGACACTATTTTCTTGGTTTGGAAATTATTTTTCACCCACATAGAATCCTCTTTTCTTTGCATCAATGTATCTTTTTTTTTTCTTGTAATAAGATGAAATATATCATTGAAACATATACAACTTTTAATATTTTATATGCACTCACTATTCACTCTAGTTTTATGCAAATCCATCAATATTATACAACTTTTTCTTGTAATACTTATAGAGATTTTGTCGGGCTATATATTATCTAATAATTAAAAATATATAAGTGAATTAATATAAAGAAAATTTGGTTGAGTGGCAGTGTAGCGCTAGACTGAGTAATACAGTGGCATTGAGCTCTTAGGTTTTTGGGAAAATAATTGAGCACAGCGGTGTTAGGGTTCTAGGCACAACGACACTTTCAAAAAAAAATATTTTTCTATATAAAATATCTAAAATGATTTACTTAAATCCTCATTACACCCATCCCTTCCCCCATTTCTTTTGCTTGGCTATGAGAGAAGAGGGAAAAAGGGATGAGGGAGGAGAGAAAAAACTCACTTATGGGAATTTTTTTCCATGACTTTAGTTGAGAGAAGTATTCTGATCATGTTAGATAACCTTAACTCTATACATGTTTTCAATGGTTTTTTGTTTTGCATATTTTCTTCCTCCCAAAATTGATAAAAATATTATATACCTCATCATAGTGATTTTCTATCACATTACTTTTGATATGTTATATATATCATAGTCCTGAATATTTTGACTAGTTTATATTGAAATATCATTTGTTGGTTTTACATATATATCATTTTATTCAAAATATATGATATGTATACATTTACTTAAATATGTATTTTTAGCATACTACCAGCATACTAATGAGTATAATGATAATTACACTATGTGTATATGATGTTTATTTTTATGTTCTATATGATATGAAATGTTTGTAAAAGCAAGAAAGGTTGACTAAAAATGATTGACTCATTTAGGTTAGCTGAAGGCATGTTATCTTAAACAGGAGGGTTGGTCGATGAGCTTTCCTTTAAAGAAGATTTATGGTGTAATTTTAAGTGATACAAAAAGAGAGGCATAAGGAAATTAATTTATTTAACATGGTACACCAATGAGTAGGAAGAGATGACTTATTCTATGAAAGTAACTTGACTTTTGATATGTGATATGAGTTGATTCCTGGTGATATGATTGAGATTGAATCCTGCAAGATTAGCCTAATAAGATTTGATAAAGGAAAAACATCATAAATAGTTAAATATCTTTCCTTGCTTGCATATATATATATATATATATATATGACATAAGTATACATGATAAATTAATAGGTGATATATTATAATATGATATGAATATGATACATAATTTAATTGATACATGCATTTGCAAAGACCGATATGACCGATAAGACTAATACAAAGGCATATAATAGGCATAAATTATATGATGTATATGGCACATTGCATTGAACTCGTTATATTCATATAAGATAGAAATACATGATAGACATGCATTAATATTTGATATTGTATAACATACATAAAACAAATGTTTACTACCTTAATAAAATAAAGTATAATTTATTAGTATGCATATATTCATAATAAACCTGCTGCATTTGTATTGGATATGAGTATAAGAATGATAAAACTTACTGATCATTTATATTACTATTGATTACTAATCATGAATTACATCGGTTATATTTATCTTTATTGCTCATATGAAATGATACTATTTACATTGACAACTATATGATATTTTAATTACATGTTTATACTAATCATGATTGAATGATTAAATGCATACTGCTTCTATTGCCTTACATTGGTAATAGGTGCAGGGTTTAGTAACCTAACTGAGCTGTTAGATCATTATGTGATTTTTTAATATATTTTTAGGAAGTGGCTAGGATCCATTAGAGTTATGCTAATTAAGATTCAGGTTTTATTTTATTTTTTTTATTTTTTATTTTATTCTTTTGTAGTCAAAAGTGTAGAGAGATATACTAATGTGATGTAGTGATTGTCCTTCTAACCATTGTAAATTGAATTAAGAGGAATAATTATAAAATATTTTGATGTATATGATTTATAGATGTTTTCATTGGACTTATTTATATAAATAAATTATTAGAAGCTTTGATAGATTAATTAAGAGATGAAATATGTAATTCTTTCATATTTAGATCTTGAGTCATTACATATTATACTTAGCTCTTACATGTCAAAACACAATATTATGATAAATAAATTGTCTCAATTTATGCATAGCCCCACCATAGTTCATTGGATTGCAACACATGGCCATTGTTTCTCCTATGTGTCATTATTGATTCTAGTCTTCTTCTTCGATGATGAATTCGTTGCGACTCAGAAATTCAACTCCATTAATTTTGTGATTTAATTAGGCAAGTAACAATGATGACTTCACTACAAGTGCCAAGATCATATATTTTAGTAAAAACTCAATCTTTTTTACTGCCAAGAAATAAAGTATAGTCGCACACTCCTCTGCACGACTAAATACCACTCTACTGCTATACTACCACTGTTATTAAGTTATGCTAAGTATGCTCCTTACTCATTATACTCTGCATTCTCCTTCCTCTTTGCCCTGATAATATTTTGTGCCAAGATGGATGTTACTATTTTTGTGTAAATCTTGTTATTTACACTTGAATAAAAGATGTGATTCTTGATTATCATTGTATATGGGTACAAGTTCAAAATGGTGTGGTCATGTCTCATTTCATGATCAACTAATAAATGTTCTCACCAAATCACTTATGTGCACATGCTTTCCAATATTGAGTATAAAGGTTGGACTCTTTGATTGAATCTCCATCTTGAGGGTGCATGTAAATGAATAAATATGCTTATCTTCCTTTGTTGTATATACTTTGTTAATTTATTGGATATACATCAATTGCTTTATTATGATTAGTGATACAATCTTTGTTACTTACATAAAATCAAAACATGTATAAATATAATGTTACACATTCCCGTGAACTAAGGATAAAAGAACACTATTCAAACATCTAATAATTACCATCCAAACAATTTTAAGTTTTATTTGGGATAGGTTTTAGAGAAGCTACTTTCTCCACAACAACTTTATAATAATCTATAAAAAAAGCTGCAACTGCCTCAAATGGGCCCATAGTCTTGCATGTCTCTTGTGATGATATCAATATCAAGTTGAGTTTGGTCATATCGTTTTCAACTCCAAATAAAATATTTTATCTTAAGCTGATTAATTTCAAGTTGATATATGAGATTATTTTAGACAAGTTTATTTCATTTAGAAAAAAATATTAAAATTCTAATTAGAATTACAGTCATATTTATGTTTAGTACTTTTAAACAGTGGCAACCAAATTTTTTTATCTATGGGGGCACAAATTTCTAATTTTAAAAATACCCTGAAGCTTTTTCATTTGAGCATGAAATTGATAGTTTGGTTTTAATTTTTTTATTATAGTTGTTAATTATAAGAAGATAAATTTTATGACAATGAAAAAAAAATTGTAATACTCATCTAAATTAATTTCAACACACATTTATTTCAACTATACATTATAATACTCATATATTTCAACTTCTCTTCTACGATACATTTTTATATCTAATTTAAATAAAAATATAACTAAAAAATATTTTATAATGAACAATAAATATATAAAAAATGCATCTTATAAATATTAAAGTGTATTAAAAATATATAAAATTTTATAATAAACATATTTTAAGCTACTTCATTTAAACATAAATATTATAATTATGTTGAAATAATTTTAAGATGATCTAATAGTGAACTTAGAGAGAGAGAGAGAGAGAGAGAGAGAGAGAGAGAGAGAGAGAGAGAGAGAGAGAGAGAGAACGGGGAGAGCTAGCAAGGGGCTACCCCCCACCAACAACAAATTCGCCCATGCTTTCATATAAGACTTAGAATTGTAAAAGCTGATAAAATTTAGGTTTCATTTGGGATGACTTTCTTACAGCTTTTTAAATCAAATTTTTAGTTCAAAAATTAAAACTTTTGTACAAAAAAGCTAGTTTAAGAAGCAATAAAAAAGTCGTCCCAAATGAAATATTAGATCTTCACTTCTTACAAAATAAAATATAATTAATTGTTCACTCTAAACACCAAAATTAAGTTACTTCTAAATTTAATCCAATCAATAATATCCAATCAAATATTGTCCGACAGTATTAAAATATTCATAACAGATAACTTCTAAATTTAATCCAATCAATAATATCCATATATTATATTTCCTAAATTTTAATTCCGAAAATAAATTTAAAAAATAATATTTTAATAAATTTTGTATCTACATGAAATTATTTTTATGATACGGTGCTCTTAATTTCACCCGTTAATTTTGATAAAAAATATTGAATAGTATACAAACTATTAAATATTCATCAGTATAATTATAATAAAAAATAAAAAATATATTAAATTATATTTTTGGCCCAACTAAACAAAGAAAATTATTATTTTTTGCTCTATTTAAATTTGACTCAAAATTTTAATTTGAGCAATTATAAAAATGTTATTTATATTTTAAATGAAAAAATGCTATTTTTTAACTAATTATTCAAATCCCCAAAAAAAAAAACTAATTATTATAGTGATAAGAGAGGACGCGGATCCACGTTGACAAAGTATTCTCACACGATTCCAAGCAGCACAGGCATGGGGAGAATAAAAGAATTCATAGAGAATGAGAACAAAATAGTAGAAAAGCTAACTATCTGGAATCTTGTCTGCTTGCCAATTACAAAATTATCATATTCTTCTATACTGATCAACTATTTTTTTAAATTATATAATACAATATTCATTAGGGAAGAGATTGTGGTGAATAATGATAATTATATCTTAATGAAGGGGTTAGGGAAGATAATGAAAGAATAGTTCTTGCCAATAATGTTGCCATTGTTGAAGGAGAGTGATGTGGAATCATCAGCTCATGTTGTGCTGCAGGAGTACCACACCTAGAGCATTATTTCCTTTATCGTTTGCTGCACATTCCCACTACTTATACTACTAAATATAGTACTAGAGGACACTCACACTTTTTAATTTGGTTATCACTCTCTTAGTAATGCATCCCTTCCTATATGAGGCGGGTTGAAGCATTAGGAAGATAGTTTTGGATATATTGTATATACTCACTTTCTAGTGTTTACTGTTTCATTGTTTCTGGCTAGTTCTCCGTTTCTTCCTTGTTTATTGCTTCCACAGCAAGTTGGTATCAGAGCTTGGAAGGGGCAGCAATGGCGGAGAGCAATACACGACCCGCTCTTGACGGCGGTCAAGGCGAAGGAGCTCTGTGGGCGAATTAATCCCTGATCATTAAACAGTTGGAGGAACCCAAGAATGAGTTTCATCGATTCACCACAGAAGTGCGATTGGAGTTTCAAAGTATCAAGGGCGGCGGCGGCAATGTTCAGCTGCCACAACCACCTTCTTCTCCAATCCATAGAGCAGCTCCTCGTCGGGGTAGAGGCGGACGACGGACGTAAAATGAGGTGCTGGAATTATCAAACTCAGACGTCGAGCCGGGCTTCCAGCAACAGGAGGATGTGTCAGACCCAGGTGAGGGAGACATTCCTCAATACTTTTCACCCATCGGCATCGCCATGAGGCTTGGCCGAGATAGCATGGGGAATTTCGGGTAAAATGGATATCCCATTTTTTGATGGAAAATTACACATAGAGGATTTTTTGGATTGGGAACGTGACGTGGAGACGTTCTTTGAATATATGGACATTCCTTAGGACAAGCAAGTGAAGTATGTAGCTTGTCGATTAAGAGGTGGTGCGAGTGCGTGGTGGCAGCAGTTGTTGCAAGCTCGGCACCGGGAAGGAAAAGGCAATGTCCGAAGTTGGGCAAGGATGAAGCAACTCTTGCGAAGTCATTATTTACCCACAGATTATGATCAAATATTTTACATGAGGTTTCAACACTGTATGCAAGGGCAGCGGAGTGTGAGCGAATACATAGAAGAATTTTATCGCCTTAGTGCTCGCAACAATCTGAACGAAACTACTAATCAAATAGTAGCTCGTTAAATCGGTGGATTAAAGGAAGCCATTCAGGACAAACTGGAGTTGAATTCTGTGCGGTCACTTTCGCAGGCGGTCAACTTCGCATTGAAGGCTGAAATGTAGCTCAATCGACCGGTTCGCTCCATACCTCAACGTCGCCACTTTAGTGACTTTTCTACTTTGGACAATCGGGGGCAGGGACCTATTCAGAGTAGCATTTCAAAACCTATTCCTAAGGCATCAACCATGACCACGTCGCCTCCGCAAGCTGCTGACAACAAGGCATGAATCAGATGAAAAGTTCCAGCAAAGGTCAATCTTTATGGTAGGCCGACCACATTGAAATGTTTCTGGTGCTTCCAGCCATGCCATAAGTCCAATGAATGTCCGAATCATTAACAATTACAACTTCTTGAAGGTGAGTCGGAGGCCCTTAACCCCTCAGTGGAAGTTGAAGATGAAGAGGAATATTAAGAAGTAGCTGGAGATGAAGGAGAGCCTATTGTATGCGTTCTCCAAAAATTACTGCTCGCACCTAACCAGCACACCAAATCCCAATGCAATGCTATTTTCAGGACCAAATGTACTATAAAAGGGAAGGTATGTGACCTTTTGATTGACAATGGATGTACCGAAAATATTATTTCTAGAGCAGTAGTGCACGCTTTGCAGCTTAAAACTACCAAGAACCTGAATCCTTTTAGGATTAGCTGGGTTAAGAAGGGTGTGGACATTCAAGTGCCCGATATGTGCAAGGTAAAATTTTCAATTGGGAAGTATTATAATTGTGAAATACTCTATGATGTCCTTGATATGGACGTGTGCCATTTAATTTTGGGTAGGCTGTGGCAATTTGATAACAATGTCGTATACGACGGGTGGGCTAATGCTTATTCATTTGAATGGAAGGGTCGTAAATTGCGATTGTTACCTTCGGCACAACGTCCAACTGACGAAGATGTAGAACGACGACCTGCTCTTTGCATTTTCTCTGGTAATTCCCTGTTAAAGACTGGAAGAGAGGTGAAGTTAATATTTGTAATTTTTGTGGCTGAAGAGAACCAGGAGATCAAACTTGTTAAATTCCCACTGGAATTAACACAATTGCTGGCTGATTTTTCAGATATAGTTACAGTAAGCCTGCCCCATGAATTACCACCAAATAGATTTAATCCCCAGGGCATCACTACCAAATTTGCCACATTATAAAATGACTCCAATGGAGCATTTTCAACTTCAAAAAATTATGGATGAGCTATTAGACAAGTAGCTTATTCAGCCCAGTCTCAATCTGTGTGCGGTGCTGGCGCTTTTAGTGCCAAAGAAAGATGGATCGTGGAGGATGTGCATTGATAGTCGAGCTATCAATAAAATTACTCTTAAATACTGCTTCCCGGTTCCAAGATTGGAAAACATGTTGGACTATTTGGCGGGGGCCAAAATTTTTTCGAAGCTCGATTTGAGGAGCGGATACCGCCAGATTAGAATTCGACCTGATGGCGAGTGGAAAACCGCTTTCAAAACTTGTAGTGGCTTGCTTGAATGGAGGGTTATGCCTTTCGGCTTGTGCAATGCCCCGGCAACGTTCTTATGTTTGATGACAGAAGTATTAAAACCTTTATTGGGCAAGTGCTGTATGGTTTAATTCGACGACATATTGGTATTCAGCCCGTCTATGGAAGAACATTGGAAGCATTTGCATGAGGTCCTGGAGGTGTTGCGCCACCATAAACTATATTTGAACAAGTCGAAGTGCGAATTTGCTACCACATCGGTGCATTTTTTGGGCTATATTGTATCAGCTGAAGATGTTGGAATAGACCCCAATAAAATTCTTACTATACAACAGTGGCCATAGCCCAGCTCTTTGACCGAAATTCGTAACTTCCATGGGCTAGCCAATTTTTATAGACGGTTCATCCACGGATTTAGTATAATTATGGCCCCAATTACTGACTACTTAAAGGCCAGCACTTTCAAATGGGGAGTCTAGCAACAACGAAGTTTTGACACAATCAAATTGGCACTTACTTCGGCACCAGTGTTGGCAGCTCCTAATTTCAACAAGGCCTTTCATGTTGATACCGACGCATCGGCGGTGGGAGTGGGCACCGTGCTCTCACAAGATGACATACCCGTGGAGTTCTTCAGTGAGAAATTAAGCCCTACAAGGCAAAAGTGGTCGACGTATGAGCAAGAATTATATGCGGTAATTCAAGCACTTAGACAATGGGAACATTAATTTTTACATAACGATTTTGTTCTATGCAATGATAATCAAGCTTTATAATTTTTTGGGTTGTCTTTCTGCAAAAGTTTAGCTTTGTGCTTAAACATAAATCCGAGCAAAAGAACCAAGTCGCCGACGCCTTGATCAGTAGGCACTCCGCTCTCCTAGTCCAACTTCAAACAGAAATTACTGGTTTAGAGGCCCTCAAAGATCTCTATTGCACAGACAAGGACTTTTATATCCCTTGGGAGAGGTGTTCCATTGGGTAGCCTATTGATGATTACACTTTACGCCATGGATTTTTATTCAAGGGGAATTCACTATGCATTCCTATTTCCTCGGTTTTCTTACAATTGATGCGCGAGATGCATGAAGGTGGGATGGCAGCTCATTTGGGCCGAGAAAAGACAGTAGAACAAATGCGAGTGAGATTCTTTTGGCCACACTTGCGGAAGGATGTTGCAAAGTATGTACAAAACTGTCCGGTGTGCTAGGTATACAAAGGCCATAGCAAAAACACCGGGTTATACAACCCACTACGTATCCCAATTTCAATTTGGGAAGATCTTAGTATGGATTTTGTACTCGGGCTGCCACAAACTAAGAAGAGTGTTGATTCGATCATGGTGGTAGTTGACAGATTTTTCAAGATGGCTCATTTTATAGCTTGCAAGAAGACTTCAGATGCACTCAGCATTGCTCGATTATTTTTTAGGGGATCGTTCGCCTTCATGGTCTCCCAAGAAGCATCACTTCTGATCGTGATGTCAAGTTCATTAGTCATTTTTGGAGAGAGATTTGGAAGCAACTACAAATAGAACTCAAATTAAGTTCCGCCTATCACCCCCAAACCGATGGCCAAACTGAGGTGGTGAATCACACTTTAGGCAATATGCTGCGATGTTTGGTGCAGGACAATCCGAAGAAGTGGGACGAAATTCTGAGTCAAGCTGAATTTGGATACAACTCCATGCCCAACAAATCCACTGGTATGTGCCCAATTAATATTATCTACACTAAACCTCCTAACCATATTGTAGACATCGCCGTTCTGCCTAAGTGCCAAAATATGGTGGCCACCAATCTCACGGAGGATTTTAAGACGATGCTGGACAATGTTGCAACTCCCTAAAAGCTTCAAATGAATTATACAAATAAAAGGCTCGCCGCTACAATACTTTTTGACCAGGTCAAATGGTCATGGTACGCTTACGAAAAGAGAGATTTCTAGCCGGCACCTACTTGAAGCTTGCCCCAAGGAAGATTGGTCCAATTGCTATCAAGCACAAAATCAGCGACAATGCATACGTATGGAGCTTCCTCTGATGTTCTAACGTTCTCCACCTTCAACGTCGCGACATCAGTCCCTACCATCCAACAGACTCGACAGTTGTTGAAATTGATTCGTTGGATACGAATCCTTCTACAGCGGAGGAGAACTGATGTGGAATCATCAGCTCATGTTGTGCTGCAGGAATACCACACCTAGAGCATTATTTCCTTTACCGTTTGCTGCACATTCCCACTACTTATACTACTAAATATAGTACTAGAGGACACTCACACTTTTTAATTTTGTTATCACTCTCTTAGTAATGCATCCCCTCCTATATGAGGCGGGTTGAAGCTTCAGGAAGATAGTTTTGGATATACTGAATATACTCACTTTCTAGTGTTTACTGCTTCATTGTTTCTTGCTAGTTCTCTGTTTCTTCCCTGTTTATTGCTTCCACAATAGAGAGAAGGAATTAAAAAACCCCTTTCTCTTAGGCTTCATTTGAGACGTCATTCTTACTGCTTCTTGAAGCAACTTTTTAGTTAAAAAATTTTATTTTTTTCTACTAAAAAACTGCTTTATAAAACAATAAAAAAGCCGTCCCAAACGAAACCTTAATGACACTTAATATTTCTTAGCCTTGCCTTGGTGGAAAAGAGTGTGGAAGAACCTCAATAGAGGAATATAATATTAAATTTGGATGATATTAGGAAAATGTGAATGCATTAATAAGATATTATTAGGCCTTTTGAGATTTATTAGAATTTTTTATATGAGATCAAAGTTTATGTAGAAGTCTAGGAATTTTGTTCGATAAAGGAGAAAGATTGGCTAACAAATTTTGAGCATATCTAATGTAAGTAGTAGGCTGTCGACTAGTTAATGGCCAAGTTGAAGGAGCAGTGGTAGATTGAGCGACAAATCAAGAAAAAGTTGAGTGTGACCATAATTTTATGAAGAAGTTGTGTTACGAAGTTTTCTTCAACATTAAAAAAAAAAGAGCTTTCTTCAACATTAATGAGATTCTAGCATAGTTGGGCATCTTTGTAGTTGATAATCCTCTTGATTGGGTGAAGACACTAGTCTTTGACTTTAACATAGTACGTAGCGTTGAAGCCACTCTATTGTACCAATAACTTTAAAAAAGCAGTAAAATGTTTATGTTAAGACTTTGTAGAGAATGGATCATTAGTGAGCCATTGTGTTAAAGAAAGATGCACGTATTGAGAAGGAGTAGTTCAGACCAGTTGACCCGATTGGAAAAAAGGCAAATCTTTGAATTTTGAGGTTTAAGTTTCAAACCCGTTTGAATGTTTTTGAGAGTGTTTTGTTGAATGAAAATGATTGTGTATGTTCTAGAATAAGTCCCAAGAATTCGATGTGAATCTTTATAAAATTTGAAAATGTTACTATTGGGGCGCGCCTTGGCATTGCACTCATCCAACGTGCCAAATAATGGTTTTGCAATGCTCCAATGCATCGCAGCGCTTTGATTGAGCCCCGCAACACTAGGCTAACAACACTTTAAATTAAAATAAAATCCACTATTTCATTCATTTTGATTGTAAGCAGAGAGAGATTCAAGAGACAGAAATATCTTTTTGAGCCGCTTCGGGCCATTTTTAGCCATCGGGCTAATTAGTAAAGTTATTCACCTCGAGGTAGGTGTTGTTTTGCATATCTCAATTTTCAATAATTTGTTATTTTTGTGATTTATTTGATAAAATTTATATTCTTGTTATCGAAAAATGAGGATAAATTTGTATTGATAAAACTTTCATTACATAACTTTTTATATGTTATAGAGCTCGTGAGTACAAATATTTTAAGTATTTTTTCTAAAAATTTTTTGCTCGAAGTTTTGGGTTTCATGTAGTTTTTATCAAATAGAAAATGATCAAGACTGTAAAAAATATACAATATCTAGTAATTTGGTTATGTTTGAAAATTGTATAATTTTGCTTAGTAGTATTTATGTTTCCTACTGTTAAGTCATCTTGACAACTTATAAATTTAATCTATATATACTTTAATTTATGAAATACAGTGAAAAATATGTATATGACAATAGAAATATGATGTAGTGTGAGAGGATGTGATGTGATGTGATATTAGGTGGGTCAATATTTGACCAGATCCGAAAACGTGATTACGACTCGACCTAAAGAATTTTGGGTTGGGTTAACCCTCTTTGGCAAATAAGTGAGTTTGGGTTTCAATTTCCGAGCCATTCAAAATTTTGGGTCAAGTTCGGGTTATTCTAAAAACATGAAATCACCCCATTTCCCCAAAATCAAGTTGTCACCTCACACGCCGCCCGCGTTCGTGCTCTACAATAGGATTGCCTGCACTGCTCGCGCTCATTCCCATGCTCATGCTCACCCATACTATCTCCCTCGCGAGCACAGCCGTAGGCTTGCCTGCTATTGCGCTTGGCTGCACCATACCAACTTTCACGCAACCATCATGCACCCGCACCCACACTAACTTGCTCTACAAGCTTGTCCACACCACATGCACTTGTGTTCGGCACTCGCCCTCTCCCGAGATTGCCGCACTACCGTGCTTGCTGGCATTGCCCGAGCTCATACTCACCCACATGATCTCATAACTCATACCCGCACTGTTTACACCTGGTTGGCAGGTCAGGTTGGGTCAACCCTAGTTAGGGGTGAGTCGGGTCCAGGTTTTGATTTCTAACATATTGGTCTAATCAAGCTGAGTCAATTGAAGTCAGGTTAATTTTGGTTTAGACCCGAACCTGACCCAAAATGGAATTTTGACACCCCTATATACTATTATGCCAGTGCCAATGGGTGACCAAGGTGAGATTTTATTATGCCAGTGGTAGTGGACGACCGAGGTGAGATTCTATTATGCCAACGCCAGTGGGGGACTGAAGTGGATTCTGTTATACCAGTGCGAATAGGAGGCCAAGTTGGTATTCTATTATGCTATCACTAGTTGGTGACTGAGGTGAGATTCTTGTTATACCGATGCCATTAGGTGACCAAGGTAGGAATCTATTGTGCCAAGGCCTGTGGGCTACTAAGGTGGGATTCTATTAATGAAGCTATAAAGATACATAAAAAAGTAAGCTAAGAGCCATTCTTATATTTATAAATATTTTCTTATAATTCATTTAGCTTTAGTTTTAGCTTCTGCTTCAATTTCAATTTCATTTTTAATTTTTTGTATAACACTTTAGCTTATCTTACAGCATAATATTTTGAATTTTTTTGTTTTAGTTACTGCTTTAAATTTTAGGTTGCAATAGCCTACTGAGTCGTGTTAGCTCATTCATGCTTTTATTTCAGGCTAAGGGAAGGGTAAAGAATGAGCTGAGTAGTTAGGATGGCAGGCTTCGATCTGTGCTATAGGTATAACCTTTTTATTTGCTGATTTTTAAAGGCATGACTTTTATTTTATTTTTCTCAATTTCCAAATAATGTTATAAATAGACTTCATATTGTATGTATTTTGGATAATATATAAATATTATTTTGAAATTCAGTAGTCGTCCGCTTTATATTGTATTCAATAATGGCTATGTATAATATATAAATTGGAAGATTTATTTCAGTACTTCTCCAACCATATATTGGGATTAGTCTTGCTACAATTAGACACGATATGATTAATGTGGTACTAGGTCATATCAAATAGGGTTGTAATTATTAGAGCAAGGTTATAGAAGCAAATTACTAAGGTTGAAATATTTCCGCCGGAAATCTGCCGGAAATGCAATTTTCTGACGGATTTTTGGCCTTTTTCCGACGAAAATGGCCGCCGGAAAATGACGTTTTTCCTGTAGTGAGATATATTATTTACTTTATAGAAGAGTGAGATGCTTCTGAATAGTTTTGGGTTGTCATTTTATTTATTTTTTATATGTATGCATTACATTCAACTATGTTCAGTATTTTAAGATGACTAATCCACCTCAACCAACATTAGATATGATAAATAGTCAGAGCTCTAGTCAGGCAGCACACGATTAGGTTATAGCTCCTGTGTTCAATTCTGAGGTTATTTCCCATATTGTCAGTTCAACAATATAGTTGGTAGGTGAGGCTACTACTTGAGTTTTTAATAAATGATCTAATGATATGTATATATATTTATAAAATTTCATAAGATTACAACTTCGTAAAGTTTCAGGTTTATTAACCATAGAATAGCTGAGGATTGGTTGATGAGGATTGAGAAGACTCTGGATGGCATTTATTATTATAATAACTCTATCAAATAATTTTTTAAAGGGGTCATTATAAGTCAAATTTTAAAATCATCTTATTCATAAAGTAGAAATTATTAGTTTTTAATTATACTAAAATTTTTATAATTTTTTGGCACTAGTTAAAATCCTTAAGAAATTAACACCTATCAATCTAAGTGGGGATTTTGGAATTGTCAGGTGTCTATTTTACAAACTAATTTAATCAGAAATTTCTAAATAAATTGTATTATTTTATAATTTTTTAATAATTTTTAAAGTCCCAAAAAAAATTATATGAATTTTATACTAAAAGTTGATTAATTAAATAATTATATTAATATTATATTATTTTATTATAAAAAACCTAAAAGCAATTACTTTTTCTTTCTTAAGCCATTAATCCTCTATTCATTTATGCTAACAAAGAGATCAATTAGAGAAAATTAGAGAAAAAGAGGAGAGAAAAAGGAAACCCTAGGGTTTGGAAGGCCTAGAGCAATTTTTGTTTGTCTACTATTAGGATATTTGCTTGTCTCGCTATAAGAAATCTATAACCTATTTTTTATTTTTGAGATTTTTTTATTAAATTTATATTTTTGTTACAAAAAAATGAGGATAAATGATTTCTAACTAATGTGTTGTAATTTGATTTTTTTTTTAGTTTTGACTATATGAATTTGAATTATATTTATTTTGTACCTGCATCATTAATGGAAATGTCGGGAATGATATTTTTTAAGTTTGTTAAATTGTAATAAACCGATCAAATAATTTTTTAAGGAGTCATTATAAGTCAAATTTGAAAATCATCTTTGTTATAAGATAGATATTTTTGTAGTTTAATTACATTAAAATTTTTCTAATTTTTTGGCACTCGTTAAAATTCTTTAGAAATTGACACATATTAGTATAAGTGATGATTTTTGGACAGTAGGGCGTTTGTTTTTACAAATTGATTTTACTATAGTTTTTTAAATAAATTATAATATTTTATGGATAATGTTTTTATAATTTTTAAAACCCAAAAAAATTTATATGAATTTTATACTAAAAATTTATTAGTTATAGAATTATATTAATATTATATTATTTTAAAATTTAAAAAAAATCTAAAAGCAATTTTTCTTTCTTAAGCTATTGATCCCTTATTCATTTTGGCTAATAGGGAAATCAATAAGAGAAAATAATAGAAAAAGAGAAGAGAGAGAAAGAAAATCCTAGGGAGGTTATAAAATTATTTTTGTCCATCAAAATTGTTGGAAGCTCATCCCGTTATAAAGAATTTATATCCTATTTCTGATTAAAATAATTTTGTATATTTGAGATTTGTTTGATCAAATTTATATTTTCATTATAAAAAAATGAGGATATTTTATTTTGGTACAGCTTTTACTATATAACTTTTGTATTTTATAGAGAGAGGGATTATGAATATTTTGAGTTTATTTTAGACAATTTTTATTGGATTATTTTAAAAAAGTAGTAATTTTCTGTATACTCAAAATTTTATTTTGACATCTAAAAATAGTGCTTCAATTCAATTAAAGCTTTAGAATATTATTTTACACCATATATTATAATTTGGTTAAATTTTGAATATGTGAAATTTTATTCAATAGGGTTTTTTTTATTGCCTACCATTAGAACATTTTTACACTTTCTGAATTAAGCCTAATTATGGTTTATTTACTGCAATATATAAATAATGAGAGTGTATATGTAGTGCAATAGCTTATCACTGTATTACTATTATAACATTGTGATAATAATATGTGTGTGAGAAAAAAATGAGTAAATATTGGTTATTCACTAACATTGGCTGGAGACTGACGACTTGTATTGAAAAGTGGGCTGACGAGCTTTCTTTTAAATATTATAGTTTGGTGTTATCTTTGATTAATTCACATAATTCTGATTGGGAGTTGTAAAGATTTATTACTATGCCGATGAAGAAAGACTGACATCTCTAATTACTGAGCTAATAAGTTACTAGCACTGACACTGATATTAAAAAATTGCTGTTATAACCAAGACATTTGCTTTTTTAATATGATTATTAGAATGCAAGCTACTAAATCACTACTACTATGCGACTTTACTATTATTACCACCCATAATGCTGATGTTATTATTGTTCTACTATTATTGATATGTTGATCACAAGATATATATTGAGCATATGCACTTGACAATGACATTGAGTTGGCATTGATATGATATTTTTGAGTATGTGATACACATATATAGTTAATTTTATATAATTTTACTATATTATTATAATTTTAATAGTCTTTATTAATATTTTGATTTAATACTTTATATAATTTCTCTATTAATTATAATATTGATATGATAATATCTTTGTGATTTGATACTTATATTAATTTATTGATTTATCTATTATATTGCCCTGTGATTATGTACATGCTATTGTTATGACTTGACTACTGATATGCATATTAGTTATTTACCCATTGAGGTTAGTTATAAAATTTGTTTTCTTGTTGGGCTATTTAACTCATTATATGTGGTTAAATGATTTCAGGTCAGGGTAAGGGAGCAAAAGTGTGAGATTGACTTGGGTTCTTTCAAATTTTAATTCTTTTTTATTTTAGCTATTCTTTTCTACTCAGGACATAATAGTTGTGATATGATTGTATAGATCCTGAGTAGTTTATAAGATATTTTGAGAAATAAATATTGATGTATATATAGATGTTTTGAATTCTAAAATTATTTTTATTATTTATTTTTTATAAATAAAGTTAGATAGCTATGGTATTATTTATTAAAAGATAAAAAAAATAATTCTTCTAAATGATATTATGGGGCGTCACATTGTACTCTTGAGAGAAGAGTTGTATTAATTGCATTTTTGTTAAATGGTGAAGCAAAGCATTGGTGGTTGGGCCAACAGAGGAAGAAGCTTTAGGGTTATGCAAATATCTTAATTTCTTTTGAGGAATTAAAGAGACGTTCAAGACTTGATTTGTACCTCCTTCCACTAGGAGATAGCTATAGTGCTCTTTCATGAAGTTGATTTAGGGATGCATGTTAGTGTGTAGTATGAGGTAGAGTTTACAACTCTCTTTAAGTATACTTCATAGTTGATTTTCACTTCTGAAGAGAAGTGTTACTAATTTTTGGAGGGACTTCAAGATAATTTGAGGCATTCATTCCTAGCATAAGATATTACTGACTTTTCTTAGTTGGTCAAGAGGACTAAGAGGATAGATACTAATTTGATAGCAGTTTAACAATGTTGGACTATGAGCAGGAAAAAAATTGATAGTGAGAGCTTTGATGGTAACCATTATGATAAGAAGAGTATATTTGGACCTGCTAAGTTTACGAGGGAATAATCAGTAGCAGTTTTGTTTGGTGGTCCCATTATGTCAGTAGAGTGCTAGAAGGTATAGTGGTTAGTGTTATATATAATCAGGCATGTGTTTTCACTGTGGTCACTTTGGACACAAAATTGTTCAGGATCCATAGGGTGAATTTGATAGACCTTCTAATTTCAATGCTCTAGGAAACTGATCATGAGTAGGCTGAGGGAAGTACCACCTCAACCGCATACTGGCTTCTAGTAGTTAGGATGTTGGTCCGGTATGATGAGGTCAGCTTTCTGGGGTTTGTGGGGTACATGTAGTTATGTTGCATTGACCTCAATACAACCACGAGTTTACTGTGTGACACAGTAAGAGGTTCGTGAGTCTTTAAATATTATGATAGTTATGACTTATACTTATGTATCTCCTTATCATATTTTATTTGATTCTAGTGCTAGTCATTCTTTCATATTAGATCAATATTTTGATTCTCTTTGTTTACCTTTTATATTATTACTTATTTTTTTATCTGTGGTTTTTCTTATGAGAGATTAACTAGAAGCTAGTAGGATTTATTTTTATAATTTAGAGTTTTTTATTAGAATTTAGAGATTTGGTTTAATTCTATTACCTATTTTTGCATTCAATGTTATTTTGGGTATTAATTAGATGAGTTAGTATGAGGCTCATATTGATTATTTGAAAAAGAAAGTGACTTGTATTAGAATGGTGATATTTATATATTTCTTAAAATTAGGGGTATTATTTCTTGTATGCTCTAGAAGTGGATAGGTTTCAGAGGAAATGTAACATAATATTGTTAGCATTTATTAGAGAGGTAACACTCTCTTCTACATATGTGGTAGTGTCCCAGTAGTTTAGGGGTTTCCAGATGTCTTCTCTGAGGAGTTAGTGAATTTATTGCCAAGACATCTGAGGAGTTAGTGAATTTATTGCCAGACAGAAAGGTAGAGTTTTATGTAAATATTTTTTTTTGGGTACTGCTTTGATCTCTAAGGCTTTGTATCAAATTTCACCTAAGAAGCTTTAGGAGTTGAAGGTGCAGCTTTAAGACTTTTTGGATTGAGTCTTTGTTCGTCCCAGTGTATCTCTATGGGGAGCAACTGTATTGTTGGTTAAGAAAGCATAATACCTTATGGATGTGAATCGACTATAGAGATCTAAATAGGATAACTATAAAAAATAAAGACCTTTTTTATTTTATTTTTCTCTATTACCAAGCGCTGTTGTAGATAGAGTTGAGATTGTATATATTTTGGATGAAATATAAAAATAAATATTTTAAGATTCAGTAGTCTTTTGCTTTATATTGCATTCAATAAGGGCTCTATGTAGCATAAAAATTAAAAGTTTTATTTCAGTACTTTTCCAACTGGATATTGGGGTTTATCTTGTCACAATCAAACATGATATGACCTGTGTGGTATTGAGTTATATCAGGTTGAGTTAACATAGAAGGTAGGTTGGTCACATTTAACATTATAATATGGATTAATTAATTATAATATGCCACACATATATGTGACATACATTTATTTTAAGACATCATAAATTTAGTATAGAGGTCCTCTATGATGCAACCTTCATATAATGACATTATTATGTATAATCATTATTTCGAGATTATTTATCTTCATAGATTCCAATTTAAAATAGTTTTTTGATTAACTTTAAGGAAACTCTTAGGAATTTTTTGCCATTAGCTTCACGTCACAACCCGACTTGATATCACACAGGTCATATTGTATCCAATTTTGGCAAGACTGGCCCTAAGATTTGGTTGGAGAAGTACTGAAACAAAACTTCAAATTTATATACTACACAAAGCCACTATTAAATGCAATAAGAGGTGGAAGACTATTGAATTTCAACATAACTTTTCTATATATCATCCAAAATATATATAATCTGAAATATATTTACAATAGTATTTGGTACTAGGGAGTACAACAAAAAAATAAAAGTCAAGCCTAAAAAATAAAAACTAAGAAAACATACCTACATGATATATCAGAGCTTGCTATCCCAACTACTCAGCTCTCTCCTTACCCTTCCTCGGGCCTAAAAACAAAAGTAAAAGCATGAATGAACCAACACGGCTCTATAGGCTATCATAGCCTAAAAAAGAAATCCATAACCAAAATAAAAAAAAACTGATAACATTGTGCTGAATCATATATTGAAATTAAATACAATTAAATAAATACTGAAATCAAAAGTCCTAACTCAAAAAAACTAATTGGATAAGAAAAAGAGATCCGTTCAAGACTTACTTTCAGAAAAATATCTTATAAAATAATGTATCAAAATAATTTGTCACAATCACAAAATTCGAAATCAAGCCTTTAAAAAATATCAAGTGACACTTGAATTCTTCTAAAATTTAAAATTTTTGAAAGAGAACGAAGCTTGCTTTTGGTGGGCTCATTTTATGCCTCCTGTCAATTGATTGATGCTCTTTGCGCATCTTTTGATTTTTGATATACTTTGTGTATATATTTTTTATTCAATTTAGCATCATGCACATCTTTTTATTTGGTGTCATTGACCACTTTTTTTTATTTATTTTTATAAGCTAGATCCCTTTTTCAAAATTCTTAAATATTCTCAGTTGTAATTATATCTTCCAGATATTATAGAAGAAAAAAATCACTCTCTAATATAAGGAAGAATGAATCACAAAACACAATAAAAAATCATATGATAAATATAACTAGAAGATTTCAAAAATTTTGAAGGTAATATAAAGACTTTAAACATTATATATATATAAGATAGATTACTATAGTAAGATTGAAAAGATCTCAATCGTAAAGTCCAGTTATTAATTTGAGATAAACTTTTATTTAGAAAAAAAATTACACCACTAAAAGAGATTAGAGGAAGAGAAACAATCAACAGTGTTTTCTCCCTTTAATAGATTAAGAGATGTAAAACATTGATTATAAATTTTCAAAAAACAAAAATATGGTATAAAATATCATTTCAGCAGTGATCACAAAAGAAGAAAAACTAAAATAACAAAAATAAAATAAAGAAGAGAAATAAAAACTAGTAAAAAGTAAAGTAAGTAAAGTGAAATAAAAATAAAAAAGCAATAAAATAAAAGATTTAGAAATCAGTAAACAACAAGTTCATGCATTTATGTCAATCACACCTAATCTGGTCCTTAAGGTGCTGAAAGTGTCAAAAGCTAGTGGTTTAGTAAAGATGTCAGCCAATTGATTCTCAGTTGCCACATGGTGTAACTCAATGTCTCATTTGGTCACATGGTCTCTAAGAAAGTGATATCTTATGTCAATGTGTTTGGTCCTTGAATATTGGATAGGATTCTTAAAAATGCATATGGCACTAGTGTTGTCACAAAGGATTGAAATTGTGCCTACAGGTAATCCTAGATCAAGATCTTGCTGCTTCAACCAAAGGACTTGGGCCACACAACTTCCTAAAGCATTATACTCAGCTTCAGCAGTGGAAAGTATAATAGAGTTTTGTTTTCTACTTAATCAGGAGACTAAAGACTATCCTATGAATTGACAAGTCCTAGAAGTGCTCTTTTTATCCACCCTTCATCCTGTAAAATTAGAATCATAGAATCCAATAATCTCAAAAGAAGTACTGTGTCTAGGATATAAGGTTCTTAAGTTTTGGGTCCTTAAAAAATATCTAAGAATTATCTTAACTGCAGTCAGATGGGATTGTTTATGATCAGCTTAAAATCTAGCACAGAGATAAACATTAAATATTATATCAGGTCGGCTAGCAGTCTGGTAAAGTAAAGATCCAATCATCCCCATGTACTTCTTTTGATTAACTAATTTTTAATTTGGGTCCTTGTCCAACTAAACACTAGAGGTCATAAGAGTATTAATTGGCTTAGTTTTATCTATTTCATATTTTTTCAAGATGTCCTTTATGTACTTTGATTGATTTAAAAAGGTTCCATCATCTAGTTGTCTTATGCTAAACCCCAAAAAATAGGATAACTCTCTTATCATACTCATCTCAAATTTCTTACTCATTATTTTAGAAAAATCATCACATAGCCTTTTATCAGAAGATCTAAAAAGTATATCATCGACATAGATATGAACAATGAGTAATTCATCTTCTACTTTTCTCAGAAAAAGGGTGATGTCTACACTCCCCTTAAAAAACTCCCTCTCTAGTAAGAATGTGCTAAGACTCTCATACTAAGCTCTGGGTGTCTTCTTTAATTCATATAAGGCATTTTTTAATTTAAAAATATGATTTGGAAATTGGGAACTCTCAAAACCTAGGGGTTGCTATACAAATAAATTCTCTTGTATTACCCCATTTAAAAAGGCACTCTTAATATCCATTTAAAAAAGCTTAAATCCCTTATAACATGCTAAGGCTAGTAGCACTCTAATGGCTTTCAATTTAGCTATACGGGCAAAGGTCTCCTCAAAATCAATCCCTTCTATTTGGTTGCACCCCTTAACCACCAATCTTGCCTTATTCCTAACCACCACACTAGAATCATTTATTTTATTCTTAAAGACTCATTTGGTTCAAACTACAATTTGTCCCTTTGGTCTTTCAACAAGCTCCCAAATATCATTCCTAATAAATTGGTTTAATTCATCTTGCATGGCTAAGATCCAAAACTCATCAGAAAGGGCTTGATTGATGTTGGTGGGTTCAGTCATTGAGATTAAGGCAGAGTAGTTCACTTCCTTCCTAAGTCCAAGCCTAGTCCTAACACCTTTAGAAGGGTCTCCTATGATCAATTCTTTAGGATGACTTGAAGAAAATCTCCAATCTTTAGTCAATGTGTGAGTAGGTTTAACTCTTTCCTCCAGATTTGTATTTTCTGCTCATTGGGTAATCTCACCTATTCCTTCAGTGTTTTGGGGCTCTACCCTCGTCTATAAATTTTTAACTCCTATGGTAATCTCTCCAACTTCATCTTCATCCTCAACTCTAAACTTCTTAGGATCAGTTTCATCAATCACTATATGAGTAGTCTCCTCCACCACCAATGTCTTCTTATTAAACATCTTAAAGGATTTCCCCACACTTGAATATCCTAAGAACACTCTATCAGATTTTGGGTCAAATTTTCATAAGTGTGACTTCCCATTGATAAGAATAAAAATCTTACAACCAAAGATATGGAGGTAGGAAAGGTTGGGTGTTTTACCCTTAAGGATCTCATAGGGTGTCTTATCAAGTTTGGCTCTAATATTCACCCTACTCAGCAAGAATGGCTCTAGCAGCTTCAACTAAGGTCCGATTCTTCCTTTTAGCTATCCCGTTCTGCTTAGGGGTCCTAGGAGCTGAGAAGTTGTGACTAATTTCCTTATCCTCATAAAAGTCTCCAAATTTCTCATTTTCAAACTCTCCCCCATGATCACTATGAATGGTCAAAATCTCATAACCTAGATTTTTCTGAATCCAAGTGAAGAAGGATCTAAACTCATCAAAAGACTTATTCTCATGTGACAGAAATCTAATCTAAGTAAACCTCGAGTAGTCATCTACAATCACAAAACTATAGACTTTCCCCCCTAAGCTGGTAGTCCTAATGGGTCCAAACAAATCCATGTGAAGGACTTCTAAATGTTTAGAGGTGCTAATATCCTTAATGGAGTGAAAAGAGGATTATACTTGCTTCCCTAGTTGGCAGACATCACAAAGGCGATCTTAGGAGAATTGAAGCTTGGGGACACCTCTAACTAGGTCTTTCTAGGTCACTCTCCTAAGGGTTTTCATACTAGTATGACATAATCTCCTATGCCACAACCATGAATCATCAACAATAATTTTTAAGCAAAATGAAGCAGCATATTTAATATTATTTAAGTCAAGCATATAAATATTATTGATCGGCTTTCTCTACAAAATAGTGTTGTTATTTAAGCTTATAATGCAAGTATTTGCTAAGAATTTTATGATGAAGCCCTTATCACAAAACTGACTGATGCTAAGTAAGTTGTGTTTCAGTTTAAATATAAGTAAAACATTTTTAATGAAAAGGTTATTGGAGTTTTCGATTATACCTGCGCCCATCACTTTCCTGGTGGTGTTGTCTCCAAGAGTAACCTTGCCTCCAGCCCTAACCTCTAGCGAAATGAATTGGTTAGCATCTCCAGTCATGTGTCATGAGCATCCGCTGTCTAGGTACCATATGCTCTCAAGAGGCCTTTTGTGAGAGCAATCCTACAAAATCATCAAACGTCAAATTTAGGAACCCAAATATGTTTGGGTCCCTTCTTATGGAAAGATTAATATAATGCATGTATGTTATGTTGTGAATCATGCAATTTGGGTCTCCACGCCCAATGTGTACTACGGTGAACAGTGTAAGTGTGTGAGATGTGTCATAACATGCCATATAAAAAATATCTAACCCTAGGAAAAGGGTTTACTAATATACTCGGGTGGTGATGCATCCTTTTAAAGTTATGTGATGCATGTAATGTTGGTTTATTATTTTCAAAAGCTTTCAAATTTTTTAATTTCTTAAACTCTTTTTCTAACTCAGCATGAGATGACTTCAAGGAATCATGTGCATCAGATAATTCAATATGCTTTTTGTTTAATGCATCAAACTCATCAAGTAGTGACATGTGATTGCTATCAATTGTAGAGTGATCTTTAAGTAAAATTTCATGCTCTTTTTATAAATTTAAAAACTCTAATTTCAAACTAATATATGATTTCTTAAGTTTCCTATATGATGCGTGAATTTGTTTAGAAACTTCAAGTAGTTACTCGTAGGTTAGTTCACATATCTCTTCTTGGTCACTTTGACCAAGATGATCGTCAGCCATCAAGCACAAGTTTGTTGTCTCCTCTTCAGCTTCATCTCAGAGGAGTCTGATCCAAAATTTGCCCATAACACCTTTTGGAACCTCTTCTTGTCCTATCTAATCTTGTATTTCTCCTTACCATTCTCCTTGCTTGAGTGAGCTTTAAGTATAGAACAATCAGCTTTAATGTGTCCTAGCTTCCTACGTTCAAAACAGATCATATCATTAGAATTCTTAAAATTTTTACTACCCTTATCTTTATTCAACTTCTGATGATTTTTATACTTCTTCCTTAGAAGGCTTTTGAATTGCCTCATGATTAAGGCAACATCATCGCTTTCAGACCTGAAAGAGTCAGTGTCCGTATCATTGGCCTTAAGCGCCACAATTTTCTCCTTATTTTTCTCACCTACATCAAGATTTCTTTGATTCATCCCTTACTCGTAAGCAATGAGTGATCCAAGTACATTATCAATCGAATATGTATTCAAATATTTAGAATCAGAAATTACAGTAATTTTAGCATTAAAGGAAGAAGGCAACAAAATTTTATTAATATTTTCATAATTTGTGAGTTCTTTTCCTAAAGCATATAAGAGATAACAGTTTGAGTAAATCTAGTATACATGTCAGAAATTGATTCATTAGATTTCATACGAAAAAATTCATTGTTATGCAATAAAATATTCATCCATGATTGTTTGACTTCTTTGGTTCCTTCATAAGTGATATACAATTTATCTCAAATTTCTTTACCAGTACTATAAGTTGAAACACACATTTAATATTCAAATTTTAAAGCACACAAAAAGTAGTTTGAATATTTCACATTAAGTTGTGCTAAATCCTTATTATCAAGAGTCAATTCAGTGAAAGGAAGTGGAATATTAATGCCATTAATTTTACCAGTTAGAGGTGTATAATCATCTTTAACAAATATCCACATGTGATAGTCAATCGATTGTAAAAATATAGACATGCGAGTTTTTCAAAAATTAAAAGAAATATCTTTAACCAAAGGTGGTCGGGTAGTAGAATACCCTTTCGCAGTATTATAATTACCAGAGTTAGCCATGGATCGAAATTCAAATATTTTCAAAAACTCAATTTTATAAATGCCGCTCTGATACCACTTGAAAGTTCATTAGGGATTTTAAGCCCTTATGAACTAGCCCAAGCTAACCAAGAGGGGGGGGGGGGGGGGGGGGGGGGGAATTAGCATTTAAAAAAATTTCTCAATCAAAACATAAATTCAAACCAAAGTTCACCACAAAGAAAATCAAAGTGCATAAATAAAGAACATAGAAATTTATAATGGTTCGGGCAACTCGACCTACGTCCACTCCCCGGAGGCGCCCTTCGAGTATTGCATTAAACTCAGTGACTCTCCTTTGCTCCAATAGCAAGGCTGAGAAGCCTTTACAAACCTCCTTTCCACCAACACCGGTGAGGCAGAGAACCCTACTCCTTTTGCTTCTTCCTAAAGTAGGCATAGAATCTTGATCGATTGCTGAAGAAGATCTCTCTCAAACCTCCAAGGACTAGGGATGACGATTGGAGGACACGACTTGGATCCTTGCTTGGAGAAACCTTTGTGAAACCCCTCACAAATTCCTCCTCACAAGTTCCTCTCTCTCTCTCCCTTTCTTTCCCTCTCCTCTTGGCTCTCTCAAATGAAGACAACAGCAAAAGATGATCTCTTAGGTAGAACAAGAGGTCTTAAATAGAAGAGCTTCAAAATAGCTCTTAAATACAACAAATCGACATTATCATCCGGGATAATATTTATATCATCCTGTATGATCAGTACAAATTAAGCTCAATCAGCTAGGACGATTTGGGATGATCAAAAGGTGTTTGTTCATATTATCCCGGATGATAGGATATCATCATGTACAATTAGTATAAGTCTTTGAATATCATCCAGAATATCTCCCTGAATGGATGTCTGGGCGATGGAAAAATAACCTGATCGTCTAGGCTGATCTTGCGATCGTCCTAGACGATTAGTTTAATTCAGTGTATATCATCCAGAGCATCACCCTGAATAGAAGCTGGATGAAGTTTGATCATCCAGGAATAACTAAGGTTTTTAAACTAATCATCCCGGCCGATTCTGATATTGTCCATGATGTATGATGGAGCAATCAAACCTTAATTGCTTTCCTTAATTACAAGATTAATTTAGACATAATTATAATTCATCATCTACGATAATGTCCTGGACGATATCCAAAACTAAAAGCTACCTAAATAAATATGGTGGCTGATTATTTTTTATTTGAGCCTATCGTCCTGACCGATATGAATATCATCCAGGACGATGCGCTTAATGACGATTGTCTTAACCAGGATGCCCTAATTGGGGTTTCTATTTTTAACTGATTGTTCAGGCCGATTTATGGATCGTCCTGAATGATGTGACAAAAAATAATAAACTCTAAAAATAGTCAGAAATTTTGTCGCAAATATGTGTGTGCAAGGTTACTTAGCATCATGAACCACTTTATTTACAATTGACTCAAGAAAAGGAGCTTACAAACTGACTCAAACCTAGTCTATCTATTCTTGAGCTGGTTTAAATTGCAATTTTGATCTTGTGGACCTGAAATGCTGGTAGGCAAGGCGGATGTAGAGAAATAAATGTGTTTGCTATCATCAAAATTCTATTCCCTGAAATCAGATTTGCAACAAAAGATATTATGTATATCAGACATATGATCAAGTAATACTAACATATAAGAAGAAATATCAATCCTCTCCACAATCTCAAAAGGTCCAATGTACCTTGGACCCTAAAATCAGATAAAGAGAGTTCAGGTATCTTATCAGCCTTAATATGATCACTCAACTTCAAATACTCTATATATAATTTTTGAGCTTCTTGAATTCTTTCTTATAGATAAGCTGAATAATCATCTGAGTTGACAATTTTGGATCTGTATCAGTAGATATCACCTCTATATCTAATTTCTCTGAATCTCAAATAAGAAAGTCTATAGAAATAAGCAATGAAAGAAAAGTAATTGAAGACTTTCTACTCAAAGTATCTGCTACCACATTCGCCTTATCATGCTAATACTGAATATATATATATATATATATATATATATATATATATATATATATATATATATATATATATATATATATATATATATATATATATATATATATATCCATGTCATCAGATCACGTACCAACAACTTGTATGTGAGCCTCACCAACTAGTTGTGCTACTATACCAACAATATGAGAAATCGCCTCAGAATTGATCATAGGAGCTGTACCCTGAACATGAGCTGTCTGATTAAAACTCTGACCATTAATCATATCTGGATTTGAATGAGGTGGATCAGCTATCTCAAAACACAATTGAATGCAACACATGCATATAAACATAAAAAAATGAGAACCCAAAACTACCTAGAATCATCTCACACACTTCTACAGATTAAATCCTATGGCTCTGTTACAATTTACTTCTCCAACCTATGCTCTGATACAAAAAAGATCTTCATCTGTCGCAACACAATCCAATATGACCCACAAATAAAACATGCATATCATGTTGATTAGTGACAGACTGAGCCTATGATTAAAGTTGTAGAGACTTCTCAAATTTCTTTAATTTAGTATTTAAAATATATAACATAGCTTCTAATTAACTCCCAATAAAATGAACTCATCCATAAATATTTTATTCTTTTCATTCATCATCAAAATTTATTAATAGAAAAATTTAAATAAATAGCTAGAGTTGTAGAAAATTAAAAAAAAATATGTATACAAACTTAACCATATCAAATCTTGGATACTCATCTACTCAACGAACTCTTTCCCTTTCGTCAAACATACAACATAATGGAGAATATACATGAGTTAAAACAACTTAGCATGTTACAGCCTACCAATCTAAATTTTTAAATATTTCACTTATTTAAAATTTAATTGAGTTTTAAAAATATTTAATAATGATACACTGTATTAAAAATAAGGATGTTTTAAATTATAAAAAATCTAAATAATAATATAGAGAAATTAAATAAATAAGTACTATATATATTTGAATAGAAAATAACAGATTTCTCTCATACCCTTATACCTCCCATCAAAAACATATATCATAATTAATGCCCTTATGACTCCTTATGGAAGCATATCAGAAATCAGGCCTTTATAACTCTCAAATCTTAGTACATTTCAAAAATCTAAAAATTCAAACCCTCATGATTCACTGTGCCTCATGCACAATAAAACTTTTTCTAATATTAGTGTCTCACATAAGCACATGTTTCAGTAGATAAGAACATATATTTTTATAGTTTAGGAAAGTAATGTAAATAAATCAATTTGTTGAAATATATTATGTGCCATCTTGGTAGCCTATAATTTGAACAAATTAGCAAAAGATTATCATCTAAAAAATTCATTAATTTAATAGAGATTGTAAAGAGTGTCATTTTAAAGCTTTTATAATACTATAATCTTATTTCTGGGGATCAAAATGATTTTTTAATTAGCAGAAAATAGCATTTTTTTAATTTATCAAGTGAGTTTTTTTAGAAAAATACCTAAATGTCCAAAACTATTATATCTATAACATAAAAAAGTTATATGATGAAATTTTTATAGGTATGAAGTTAACCTCATTTTTACTCTATGAAATTATAAAATAAATTAGAAAAATCTAATTTTTTTTGTATTTTTAAAAATTGAGATAGGTAGAATGCAACCTACCTTGATCTAAATAAAATTTTGAACTGGACCGACCAAAAAAAAAAGGGACTGAAGTTGCCAAAAGGCTAAGTTTCTCTCATTAGAACTCTCCTTCTCTCTTTAACCAGCTAATGTTTGGGAAGGGGGTTATTATTATTTTTGTTAAAATGAGCATAAATAGATTTTGATATTCTTATAAAAATTTGACCTTCCATCACAGTGCTCTGTGCTAGAGAGCACAATGCTGCTACTCCCGACCCCAACACTGTATTGCTAGTTCATTTTCCAAAAAATTGTTGGAGAGCTCAATTCCGCAACTTTGCCAAACCCAAAGCCACGACGCTCCCAGAGGAAATTTTTTTTTAATGTAGCACACAGACCCTGGGGGCCCTCTTCATAACTGATTCAGAGACGTATACAAATAGAACATTGACACACACACATATAAGAGATATAAATGTAGAAATTCATAATTTTTCCTTTCACTAAAATGAGTTATAATATGTGTAAATATGTGTTATCACAGTAGGCATTACAATCATTCCCTCAGAAGATGTCATCATCAACATTTCAAATCTCATATCAATGGAATATATCATGATATAATTGTCTTATTTCAGATTCATATTCTCAAGTAGCTTCTCTTTCTATTATGTTCTTTAACTATACCTTAACCATTCAGATCTATTTATTCCTTAATATCTTAACATTATATGTTAGAGTCCTTTTTTATTTTCTTTGTAGCTTGGATTAGGACAGACCTCAAGTTCTACTTTAGATATTTGATGCCCACAATAAAAAACTAATTTCCTCAAAGATGGCACATGGAATATATTATTAATATCAGACATATCCTCTGATAATTATAAGATGTAGTCAGATTTTCCAATCATTTCAATTATTTCAAATAGTCCAATGTACCTTGGACTCAACTTTTCTTCTTTTTTAAGCTTGCTAATACTTTTTATCTATCTAATCTTCACGCATATACAATCTTAAACATGGAATTCTAAAACTATGTGCTTTGCATTATAGTACTATTTTTGCTTGTCCTGCACCACTTTTACTTTATCTTAAAATAATTTTTATTCAATAGCATCATCAATTAAAGTTGGCCCAATCAGACTCCTCTCTCCTGCTTTTATCCAATTTAGTGGGGTGCTACACTTTCTACCATATAGAGCTTCATAAGGGGCCATACCAATACTTGACTGCAAATTTTTATTGTAGAAAAATTCATTCAGAGGTATAAGATTCTCCTAGCTACCATCAAAGTCTAGAACACATAACCTTAGAAGGTCCTCTAACACCTGAATAATCCTCTTAGATTATCCATCGGTCTATGGATGGAGAGATGTACTAAAATATAGTTTTTTCCCCAAACATTGTTGAATGCCTCTCTACAGCTTAAAATTAAATCTACCATCCCTACCAGAGATTATTACTTTTGGTATCTCATGTGGTTGGATGACCTCTTAAATATACACATGTGCTAATCTATCCACTATATCCATCTATTAGATTGACATAAAGTGCACAATGTGTTAGACAATCTACTACAACCCATATTACATTATGCCCCTACCTCGATCTAGGAAATTTTTTTGATGCCCTATGATCTAATTGGAAGGATTAGATTTATTTAGACTTATAACTAATTGCCTCATTCACAAATTAATAGCAATAACTATAGCTACTAATTTTCCTAAAACATAAAAGCAGCAATAATCAACTTCTATTTCATTAAAACATAAATATATAATCCAGTCAACTTTCAACTCTAAACATTACAATAAGTAAAATTAGATTACAAAAAAATTAATATCTTATACTCCAAGCTCAAAGAATCCCCCTCTAAAGCTGATATACTCCACCAGACCAATTCCTTTGCCTATTTAAAAGACATAGAGTAAGCTCAACTAGTTTAGTAGACTCCCTCCTTTACCCCTCATAGGTATTCATATCCAATGTAGATATTTAAAATTAATTAATTAAAGAAAAATATAAATACTTATGAAATAATTAAAATATAAGCAAAAATTAAATTTATCATAGTTTAAGTATGTACTTGATCTCAGAGCAAGCATTTATACTTTCATAACCATGCAACATCTATCGCAAAAACCTTTAAACAATGTACAAAATACTTACTCTCAGCAGTTCACTTAAATTTCACTTTTACTTTCATTTTCCAAAAAATAATTTCATACAATGTTTAGAGTTTACCAATTCTATTTCAAAATATTTTTTTTGTTTAATACAATAAACATTATTATACAAAATACAATGTTTATAATGTATATGTTCCAATATCTACTTGTAACTCCACATCTACTTATGCCTCAATTTAGCTCTTACGCATGTATATGAAAAGTTAAACTAGAATCCCTCCCACATTTGTATCAGGTAGATGGGGCCAGAAAAGTATTTACAATATTACTTAACCTTTCAGAACTACTTTTAGTAAGTGGGGCTAGAATTTCCCCCTCATCTGCGTCAGGTAGATGGGACCAGAAGAATACATTCAGGGCCCTTGTAACACAATGAAGAGTGCACTTTTAAATATTTATGAAGAGAATGTCTCTAATATTGTATATGTAAGATGTATGAGTAATGCAACAGTTCTTTAAGCAGTATTTAGAAAGTTCAAGAATTTCCAACAAAAGCCACACTACTTGCAAAATAGAATACTTGCTAAACTTTTCATTTTCAGTTTTTTAACTTCTAAGAAACATTCACGTGAATATTTCAAGACTTCTATATATCTATTGCACTTGAAAAAAAGCCTCAATTCAATAATATACTCAGAAAATTGTGTAGAAAAAATAAACTATTGAAAACTCAAATTTAGACACCCAAAACATTCACAATAAAGAGTGCAAAAATATATTAAAAAACAAAAAGTGTATCTTTACTCATACCTTTATAAACTTACTAAAATAAAAATCAGAAACATAGGTTTAAAAGTCTACCTTGAGCTATACAATATGTGAAACGGGTCTAGAAGAATGATATTTAGCCTATGAATCCCTCTCTTCCTTTCTCTGCCCTCTTATCCTCATGTTTCTATCTTCTTATCTATCAAGGTTGGATAGAATGGTTTGTGCAAAATTATTTTACATATTATTATTATTATTATTATTAAAAAGCCACTAAAATGACTTAGCGTCATAGTGCTCACAAATTTTCAATGCTGCAGCTCCACCCTTGAATCTTTCATATTCTCCCAAAATATCCTCCCCTGAGACCCAATGGAGCTTCCTGGAGCCGCAATTCACACTCAAAACCTTTTTTTGGTCCAAAAACCTGAGAGCTCAATACCGCGGTGCTACTAACTCTAGTGAAGCAGTGCTCGCAAAGCAAATTTTTTAACATTTTTACTTTTCCAACCCAAATCATGATCCAAAAATTCCATTTTCACTTCTCTAACCTAATTTCATGATCATCAATTTACATTTTCACTCCTCTAACCTAACTCCATGACCAATAATGACCCCATTAAGCATTTTAAAAGTAAAATTGATATAGTAAAAAAAATATAAATGATTATTAAACTTAGTTAAGCTCATTACCTGATTTTCAGAATAATGGATATTACAATCCTATAGCAAAATAAGTCATCACTGCTCATTTACACTACTAATAGGTAATGGTTGTGAAGATTTGCTGATCCTTAATGTTTGGTTTTGACTAACTAATGTGCTTCACACTTTTAAACAAAATCTACCACATCCTTTTTCAATATGGGGAACTAGAAAATACCTTTTAAATCATTATACAATGTGTTACTCTTTGGATGAATAATATAACTTGAATAGCATACTTTGTGCATAATCATTTGTCTTTATATCTCTAGAATTAGGAACTCACAACCTATTCTTATAGAGAATGATGCCAGAATTAGATAATCGTAGTTCATGTGTGTTATCAGACTTGATATGATCAGTTAATTTCAGATACATCATATCTAACCTTTGTGATTCTTGAATCCTTTCTTGAAGAGATGGCTGGATAATCATTTGAGTCAGAATGTCAGAATCTTGATCAACAAGTGAAATCACTTCTTACTCCAACCTTCTAAATCCCAATAGGTAATTACCAGAGGTAATAGTGAGATTGTAATGGTCTAAAGCCATAAAATAAGAACACCAGTAGATCATTAATAAATTGAGGAAAGGGTTTCTAAAGTAGTAAAAACCATAATAACATTAATTGTGGAAGAATAATATGACTATAGGCAACCAATACTCTATGGTCATCAAATAAGCAATATTTATAATGAGCAATCACTTTCCACTAAAAAAAAATCATGATAAATTGCTTTCATGTAAATATGAGCATTGAATTATGCAATAGGACTTAGGTATGCCTACTTAGTTATAAATATTCACTCTATTGTCTTTTCACATTTTAGGGAAATGAAAAGGCCCAGCAGAGTGAGATCTATCATAAGTCTTTTATTATAATATTTCTTGTAATTCAACTTTACATTTTGATGTGTCAAAGCAAATTGTACTGGGTTATTTGTGCATTATTTTTTTGTAAATAAACTTTTAAGTATTTTCTGATTATTTCAATTATTTTGGATTACTTAGATGGCTCTTTTGAATTATATTATGGTTGAGAAATCTAGGCCTAACAATTCAAGACAGTCTTCATATCAACCTTTCACCCTGTTTGAAATTTTTGAGCCATGATGTTGATTTAGTTATATGCATTTAATTATATTTCTTCATTTTGTTTTGCTTATAATTCATTTTCTGTCATGTGCTTTGATATTATTTTGACATTTATCGTGCCATTTTATTTAAACTTGGGAGCCCCCATAGTTTCTTTAATAAATTATACTAATTTTGTTGATCAATGATATTGATTTGGCGTGGTCTAATTGTCTTTTTACACCTTAGTAGCAGTCATTAAGGCTTCGTTTGGTTTATTTCCCGTTTCAGTATAAAAAACGTCAATAAGAGAAAAGGTCTTTTTAAAACGGAAAAACTAATATATAATGCTTCTTAAAACAATACAAAAACGGAGTTTTTAAAAAAGTCTGCTACACATCCAAACATCTTCCACAACAGCATTTTCCATTTCAAACGGAAAAAAGGAGAAATAACGTGGAAACAAACGAGCCCTAAGTTATTTCACACTTTTAAACACAATCCTATTCATTAATTTTATTTTATTTTATTTTATGATTATTAAAATATAGAGAAATTTTTGTCTATATCACATGATTTCTATGTATTTATATAGTAAATACATAAAAATTTGATTTTACTCATAAACTAAATTAATATATCAAAATAAGTAAATGAAAATATGTATTTATTAATAAAATTTATATTTATAATACTTTTCATATGATTTAAACGTTTAAATATTAACTAAATAAAAATAATTTTTTTTTTATTTTATGTTTATAATATTCACATGATATGTGTACAAAAAGTTGTAATATCACATATGATATATGTGTTTCGAATGCACTACTAGATTATTTATTTATTTATTTTTAAACTTTACACGCCAATAATGCCGTCCTTGCCACTAAAGCTTCTTGTCTTAAATGATTTTTTTTTTATTATTATATTTATATTTTTATTGTGGGCTAGACAAAGCAATATCTTCATCTGTCTTCCACTTATGTATTATTGCATGATACTGTTTTAGCATATTTTATGTAAAAGGATAATATAAATAAATAATGTATTGAAAAAATAAATTTAATATATCAATAAAAAAGCCACAGAAAATGGTGCAATGTGTAAAAAGGTAAAAGTTGAGGTAAAGATTGCGATGCTATATATGAAAATTTATCAAATTTTTTTTGTGTGGTATGAATGTAAATTCTCTTCATTAAAAGTGATGTAGCATATATGGTGCTAGATATGGGTGTAAGTTCATTATGCTGACTCGTGGGCCAGCTCGAGCTCAATTCGATAAAGAGCTTGTGAGCCAAGTTCAAAGAAGTGGCGAGCAAAACTCGAGCCTGCCTCAGCTCAATTTGTTAGCTAGCAAGTCGATTCATTTAAAAATACTACTATAAAATGCATTAAAAATATATTAAAATTCAGGATTTCAAATATAAGGCTATTAAAATATTTTAAATCTTCTATCTTTTTTTATTATGTAGAGTGATTATTTATTATTTATCTTCTAATTTTTAATTTTTTTAATAAAATGGTTGAATTTTAAGTTTATTTGGAATCAATTTAAATTATTATTATTATGCATATGAAGAAAAGTTTTGTACAAAAGCAAAATTTCAAGTCTAAGAAGATTCTTCTCATTTAAGAGCTAAGATGATTTTGGCTACTAAGGTTGATCAAGCTATTAATTAGGATCATTTTGGCCTTTCTTTAACTTCTTTTTATCTAATTGCTATTAAAGTTAATGTGGATTCATTTAAGCAAGTCTTCAACTTAATTTAAATGCATACAATTTTGCTATTCTTCTCTAAATCTTTTGAAATCCGAAAAATTGATGGTGTATTTTTTTTGAATGAGATAGAAGGTTTATGGATTAAAAAAATTTCCCCACCTTAAACTTTTTTGCACATCACTGAAAATTTTAAAAGCAAATGGATAGCTTTAAATAAAAAGGTTCTTCGCATTTTCTCTTTTTTTGAAGTAGTATTTGGACCATATTTTAACTTATTCAAATTATATGTGGTTACAAAATTTCATTTTAACTTATTCAAAATAGAACTAGTTATCAAAACTATTAAAATATTCAACCTTCTTCATATTTTCTCTTCTTCATCAAATGAAAAATTTATTATAATAACTTAAGACCACCATACTGTTTATGATATACCTCATATTGAATATTAGGGGTGTCAATATTTGACACGAACCGAAAATCTGACCCAACAATTTTGGGTTTGGGTTGACCCGAACCCGAATCAGGTCGGGTTCAGGCTAGGGTTTTTGACCTGTTTCAGAAATCGGACCGGGTTCGGGTTGACGCAAAAAAAAATGAAAATGAACCGGAATGACCGGCTACCCGTTCTGCCCGTATAGCCTACCTACGTTGCATCGAGCTGCTGCCAGCGTCGCATTGCTCCCGCGCATCGCATCACTTGCCTCAGGTCGCACAATCGCGTCTGCCCGTGAATCTGCAATGTCGCTATCATGCCTTGCCATTGCAGCACATCTCTACTGACCCCGATGCCGCGTCGCATCGCCTGACGCTATTGTTGTCACTATCGGCCGTCAGTGTTACACTATTTCTGTTACTGCCGAACCTAAGCAGATCAGGTCAGGTTGACGTGAACCCATAGCGGGTCGGGTTTGGGTCCAAAAAAATTGACCCGTTTGCAAAAAATGGGACGGGTTTAGGTTGACCCGAATAGTGCCGAGTTAATTCGGGTTCGACCTGAACCCAACCTGTGACCCAAAATTGACACCCCTATTGAATATATAACACCTACTGAATTCATGCATGATAGCACCTATTCCGTCTTTGTTTAGTAAGCGAAATTTCTATATTCATGTCTTTTAGATGTGCTATGAGTGTTCTTGGTACTTAATGTGCTTTAAATATTATGAAGCGGGTCATGAAAGTTTGTATGTATATGTACGAAAATGTAAAATTTTCTATTTTGAGTGTTGCAGTACTTAGCTGGCATTGATGCGGCGTTGAGCTCTTAATGTGATTTCTAAAAAATGAACTAACATGGTAGTGTTGGTGTCGGGCACTGCGGCCCTATACTCTATGATAGAGAGCACTGTGATGTTGTAAGGTCAAGCACTACCACATTAGTTAAAATTTTAATAAAAATATATTAATCTATTTATATGGGAGAGATAAGGGCTTGAGGAAAATCTGTTATTTTTTGTTATAGTATATAAGAGCTAATTTATTTAATTTCAATATACAATCAACTATATTTCAATTATTTGCAATTACTAATTATATATGCAATATGATAAATTTTTGATTAATTATTTTTAAATTGTGTTAAATTCTTAATTAGTAAAATCTTTAGAAAATTCAGATTGATGGGTATAGTCTACTGAGTTGTGTTGGCTCACACCTACTCTGATTTCTATTTCGTGTCATGGAATTGGGAAAGTACATGTTGAGTAGCTGAGTATTTATGTTCTGATATGTCAGGGTATAGAGGTATTTTTTATTTTTTGTATAATCAGAACTAGTTTATTTTATTTGTTTTGTTCCAGTCTATAGACATGTACTGTTGTGTAAAATATTTTAAATATATTTTATCGATAAATAAAAAGAATAAAAACTCATAGATGAGCTTATTTTCTTTATATTGGAATTTAAATTAGAAGCTCCATTGCCTTGTTTTAAATTTTGAAATAAAGAAAAATGAAAAGAATAACCTGAAACTCATATCTTGAGTCTGGTCTATCACAATTTAACGTTGTGTGATCCATCTTGAGTTGGGTTGTAACAAAATATATGTTTCAAACATTTCCTCTAAGTAGTATGAAGAATTAAGTTAATTTTATGCTAATTATGGGATCGAGTTTCATATTAGAACAAACACCTATAATCCATCCAAATAAGATATATTGGAGTCTATTTTATGTTCTAATTCTGCATAAAATGGATTAAAGAGGAGATTCTAGTTGCTCAAGGAAATTTCAATTGCAATGTAGTAAAATCCTTGATAGGATAATATAAATTCAAATGGAAAAAAAGATTTCAGTTGATTTATCTTTAAAAAGCTAGTTCAAAAGGGCTCGGTTATTAAAAAAAAAAAATATCAAGGGTGGATATGGGCTAGTTTTGTAAATAGATACAATTTTGGTGGTATGTATAGAATTCCCCGAAAAAGTTAATCGATTATAGGAAATGTTTATAAATAATTTATTTCAATTTTTCTAATTCCGAAGAGAGGACATTTTTTAGAGCTTTAGTGATGAATCTTCCTCAATCTCTTATTAGATAAATACTTCAATGGATAATGTCGAGTATCTTATTCCCTCATTTCCTTATCATTTATTTTAGAATGAACGTCGTATTCAAATCTTATTATTATTTCTTAATAATCTCGAGGATGTTTTATTGGTGATTAGAGAACGTAAAGGTACTCATTTCTTTTATCAAATTTGATCAATATTTTTGTCTACATAAGAATTCTCAAATTAGTTCATCAAGTTATTCTTAAGTTATACATCAACATTCATAATTTTGATCTTTTGTTTAGAGGAGGCAACATGATATATATAATTTCGTAGCATATTGTTGCGTCAGTTTTAAAACTGTTGGCATAGAGCATCTACGACTGTGATTTATTTTGCCACTTTTAGTGGCAGTTTAAACTAATGCAAGTTGGACGGGTTTTAATCACTTCAAAGATTTGAATACAATTCGCTTTGCCCTAAAACCCTTTATGCGTGATACAACCCGCCGCACTCTTCTTCCCCCTCTTCAAACTCATATCTTTTTGCTTCCCCTTTGATCGAGCATCCTCCATGAGCCTCCGTCTATTGAACGTCGTCCACGAGCCATCTTCACCAATCGAGCATTCTCCATGAACCATCATCGTCGATTGAGGATCCTCCACTAGACGTCATCGATCAAGCATCCTCCAAGAGCGGTCGTTGCCACCAAGTCATGTATCTCCTGCAAGAGAACGCTCAAGGGTTTGTGCTTTTCCCTTTTCTTGTTTTCTCTAATTCTCTCAGATTTTTTTGAGTTACATATGATTCTTAATATGGAATTGAGTTATTTATTTATTTTGTATGTTAGCAATAATATTGATATATGTGTTATATATATATATATATATATCATTCATCTGATAGTGAAGCATGCAGGCATTTCAAAAGAACTTTTCTAAATTTTATAAGAGAGGCTCAAATTTTGAGATTAGGTTTTTGTTCTTATGATTTCATGCCATACAATCAAATAGCAAGTCCATACTTCTATTAGTCTAACATTGTTATCCCCTATAACTTACCACCTAAGATATGTTTTTTTGGACCTCATAATGTGAATAGTAAAATAACTATTACTTATAAATTTTAATAGAAAAAATAAAAATTATATTGGATGAAGTGTTTGATGTTATAAATCTCCTTATATTCTTCCTATTAATTAGAGAAGATGTAACATATTAGATGCAATCAATTATTTTAACTAAAACCATCCAATGATGTTGCTTATTTGTCATTTTAACAAAATTTTAGAATAGTTGAAGCGTGCAAAAAGAAACCATTTATGAACTTGGTATGTATATGAAGAAAGAAACTAGCAAGTAAGAGTGAGCTAACGAAGAGATAAATAATTTCATTTTAATTAAAGTTCTTATGTCAATTGGTTTTTTCAAGCCCATGCACCCTGGGAGATTTTCTAAGTAAAATCGTAGAGTTTCATCATTTGTGTTGGTGCTTCATGCTTGAACTAACATATGGTTACATCATTGTATAGTTAATGATTCTCATTACCCTATCTTACTAAGGCTCTTTAAAAGTTTGTTAAGAGAGCTGCTATGTGCATGTTTTACATTCTTGCAACTTGTATAGTTTTGATGATTTCAAATATTATTGTTTTATGTGTAGTTATCTCCTAACACTTTTTGGAAGAGTTATTTTTTGCTCTTGTGTGTACTAACATTTCAGGAAAACCAAACTCCAGACTACAAAAACTTCAAATCAAATTCAGCATGAGATACTTTGTGTATTTAAAGCTTCTATTTTTCTTTGAATTAAGTTTGAGAGGGAGTGATTGTAATTGAGTGAACAAACACACACACTTAAGGAGATCTTGAAAATTTTGTATTGATCGTACGGGACGATCAGGTCAGTTATCTCCAAGTAAGAGCAATGGAACGAACAGGAATTGAAGAAACTTTTTCTAAGTCCTGATCGTCCAGGACGAAGTGTATTCATCCCAGGATGAAATGTTCTCTGGAGAATTTTCGTTCAGACAAAATTTATAATCGTGCCAGGACAAGTTGCTCTTTGGAAAAAATTTTTCCGGACGAACCCATATTCGTCCCAGGATGAAGTGAACCGACTCTAAAATTTTAGTGACGTTCTGCAGTTTTTGGGAACCGACCTATGGAATAACTGTTCGTATCAGATGAACGTAGTTCGTACGGTACAATGTGTATGTACGAAGTCATTTCGTACCCATATACATTAGGTTCGTTTCCAACGCATTTAAGTAAAATCGTCTAGGATGATCCACAATCGTACGGGACAATCCAATGCGTATTGACTTGAAATTTTGCAATTTTTGGACAGTTTTTTGTGTCTTTCCTATAAATAGTCCAATCTAAACTGCCACTTAATCTTTTTGCCTACTGATCTTCGTGCCTATTGAAAGAAGAGTCAAGGAGAGAGTGTAAGAGAGTGTTCGAAGGAGGATTCTTACTACTGGAGTGTGGAGGCTTCACTTGGTGTTCAAAGGTAAGAATCTTTACTTTTGATTTGTGTTTACTTCACTCTTTTCTTTCTTCCTTCTAGATTTCTTGTGAAAAAGATCTGTCAAGGATATACAGTTCTCTACCGACACTTGAAGAGTACGAACAGCCGAACGGTTCTCTACCAACACTTAGAGAGTGTGAACAGCCGAAGGGTTCTCTGCCCACACTAGGAGAGTGTGAAAGGATGAAGGGTTCTCTGCCCACACTAGGAAAGTGTGAAAGGACGAAGGGTTCTCTGCCCACACTAGGAGAGTTTGAAAGGACGAAGGGTTCTCTGCCTACACTAGGAGAGTGTGATAGGATGGATGGTTCTCTGCCAACACTAGGAAGAGTGTAAAAAGATGGCGATTCTCTGCCGCACCGGGTAGTGGTGGAAGAGAGTTTTGTAAAGGCTTCTCCGCCTTACTATGGGTGCAAAAGAAGAGTCACTAGTTGTATTAGTGCAATACTCGGAGGGTGCCTCCGGGAAGTGGATGTAGGTCTGATTTTGACCGAACCACTATAAATCTCATGTCTTTATTTTTCTACAGCTTTTTATTTTTGTATTTTTACCTTTAAAACTGTGGTTGAAAAACGTTTTCTAAAAAAATTCACTAAAGCTTTATTTTCGTTTCCTAATTTAAAAAGAGGGTTAAATTTTTTTTTAATTACTAATTCACCCCCCCCCCTCTTGGTTAGCCGTGGGACATAAGCTTAGGTTTAACAACCTAATTCATAGTGAACGAGTTTCAACAAGTGGTATCAGCATTTTGTTTCAAAATCATAAGTTTATACTACTTTTTTATTAACATAGATGGCTACATTTCGAAACCGAAATACACCCGAGGGTTACTCTATAACTAGACCTCCACTGTTCGATAATATACCTTTTAATTTTTGGAAAACACACATGTCTACATTTTTACAGTCACTTGATTATCGTATGTGGATCTTAGTTCAGGAAGGGTATACAAAACCAACTAGATTAGTTGACGAAGTTAGAGTTGAAACACCTTTTGTAGATTGGACAGTATAAGAACGTGACTTAGCATAACTACATGCCAAATGCTTGAATAGTTTCTTTTGTGCTTTAAAATCAGAAGACTACATGCAGGTTTTTACTTGCAAAAATGGGAAGAACATATGGGATAGACTTTGTATAACTTATGAGGGGACTAATGAGGTTAAGCAATCTAGACTTAATATCTTGCTACATGATTATGAACTATTTCGCATGAAACCAAATGAATCCATTTCTGATATGTACACAAGATTCACACAAATAGTCACCTATTTGCATGCACTGGGTAGGGAACTAATGAATGCTGAATTGATTAATAAGATTCTTCGTTATTTGCTTACTGCTTATGATGCTAAAATTACTGCAATTATAGAGTCTAAAGATTTAAACATTTACTCTATTGATAATTTTTTTGGTTCGTTAATTGCTTACGAGCAAGGAGTTAGCCAAGGAAAGATTGATGCAGATGAACCACGAAGGGAGAAGAACATAGCATTAAAACTGGAAGAGTCTAAGAGTGAACACTCACAACCTGAGGATGAAGACGACATCGCATTAATGACTAGACAATTAAGAAGCTTTCTGAAGAGGAAGCAGAAGAGACGCCAGCAATGAAATAGAGGTAAATTTAATAGAAATGACAAGGTTTCAAATGATGTGATTTGCTAAGAGTGCAAAAAACTTAGTCATATCAAGACTAAATGCCCAAAACTCAAAGCCACTCCTAGCAAGGAGAAGGTAGAGGAGAAAATAATTGTAAAGAAGGGCAAGAAGAAGTTTCAAAGAGCTTTCTGGGCGGACTCAGCTTCAGATTCATCAGAGACTGAGAAGGAAGAGGAAGTCACTAATTTGTGTTTAATGGCCGATAGTCTTGATCAGTTAGATCAAGAAGAGGTATGTAACTTAACATATGATGAACTTTTTGAAGTTTCTGAACACATGCATGATGCTATAAAAAATGAAGAAAATGTATGCTAGTCTAAGTTTAGAGTTTGAAGAATTACAAAAGGAACATGAAATCCTTATAAAAGATCATGCTTTAATTGATGACAACCACATAAAATTACTTGATGAGTTTGATGACTTGAATAAAAAACATGAAAATTTAAAATAATCCTATGCTGAACTTGAAAAAGATTTTAAAAATTTTAAGGATGAATCGGAGAGATAGATTTATAGATCAAATTATACAAATCGAGTTTTGGAAGATATGAATTTATTTTACAAATTAACGATAAAAAATCTCGAGGATAATAGGATACCCCCTAAACTTGAAGATTTTACTAATCCTACTCTATATCCTAAATTTATGTAATCCCTGAATAGACAGATAAATGATAGAAGACTTAGAAATCCAATTTCAAAAGTCAAATATAATAATTGTGGATTGTTTGGACATATAGCTCACACCTGTACTTTGAAAATGAAAACTTATTTGGTGTGGAGACCTAAAATGCATAAACCTAGACATATCATACATGCATCTGATTATAAATTGCCAAAAGGAGAACCCAAACTTCTTTGGGTTCCCAGGTCTAACGTTTGATAATTTTGCAGGGTCGCTCTCATATAAGACCTCGTGAGAGCATATGGTACCTGGACAGCAGATGTTCAAAGCATATGACTGGAGATATTGCATAATTCATATCGCTAGAAGTCAGGAGTGGAGGCAAGGTTACACTTGGAGATAACACCATAAGTAAGATGGTTGGATCATGTATGATTGAAAATCTTAATAAATTTTATATTAAGAATGTGTTATTAGTAGAAGGCTTAAAGCATAACCTATTAAGTATAAGCCAACTATGTGATAAAGGATATTGTGTGAAATTTTTTCCTACTAGCTACATAATAAGTCTAAATGGTAAAGATGTTTTTAATGGTAAAAGGATAAATAATGTTTATATGCTAGACTTGAATTATATTCAATCTCCTACTATTTTTTATTTAAAAACTGTATCTGATGAGTCATGGCTTTGGCATAGGAGACTTTGTCATTCTAGCATGAAAAACCTTAGGAGGATTACTCAAAAGAATTTAGTGAGAGGTATACTAAAACTAAACTTTACTAAGGACCACCTTTATGATGCATGTCAATTAGGAAAGCAAGTGAAGTCCTCTTTTCAGTTCATTAAGGATCTTAGAACTAGTAAACCATTGGAGATTTTGCATATGAATCTTTTTGGACTAGTTGGAACTGTGAGTCTATGAGGAAAGGTATACAGATTTGTGATTGTAGATGATTACTCAAGATTTACATGGGTTAGATTTCTATTTCATAAGAGTGAATCATTTGAGGAATTTAGAAATTTTTCGACTTGGATTCAAAGAAAACTTGGGTGTGAAATTATTTCTATATAAAGTGATCATGGAGGAGAATTTGAAAATGAGAGATTTGAAAACTTTTGTAAGGAGAAAGGAATTAATCACAACTTTTCTGCACCTAGAATCCCTCAACAGAATGGGGTAGTCGAAAGAAAAAATAGAACATTAATAGAAGCCGCCCGAGCAATATTGACAGAATACTCACTTCCTAAATATTTTTGGACTGAGGCGGTTAGCACCGCATGTTATGTTCTGAATAGAGTGAATGTGAGATCTAAATTAAATAAAACACCCTATGAGTTGCTAAAAGGAAGAACACCTAATTTGTCTCATTTGCATGTTTTTGAGTGCAGGGTGTTTATTCATAAAAAATGGAAAATCTGCCTTAGGAAAATTTGATCCAAAATCATATGAAGGAATTTTTGTTGGATACTCAAGTGTTGAAAAATCTTATAGAATATTTAATGGAAGAACTTTGGTAATTGAGGAGACCACACATGTTGTATTTGATGAATCTGGAATTTTGGAAGAGCCAAATATTATAGAAGATGAGATTGAGATTAACTCCCAAAAGATTGATAAAATGAATTTGGAAGAAAATTTGGAAGAAAATTTGGAGATAGAAAACTCTTTGCCTAGAAATTTGAGATTTTATAAAAACCACCCAAGGGAACTAATTGTAAGTGAACCTAGTGAGGGTGTAAGGACTAGGCGTGGATTAAACAAAGAAGTCAATCATTCAGCCTTCATTTCAACTATAGAACCCACAAATATTGATCAAGCACTTTTGGATGAATTTTGAATTTTGGCCATGCAAGAAGAGTTGAATCAATTTATAAGAAATAAAGTTTGGGAATTAACTACAAGGCCAAAAGATCAAAGTGTTGTTAGAATTAAGTGGGTATTCAAAAATAAAATGAATAACTCAGGAGTAGTCATTAAAAATAAGGCTAGATTAGTTGCTAAGGGGTATAATCAGATTGAAGGGATTGATTTTGAGGAGACTTTTGCCCCTGTAGCTAGACCTAATGCAATTAGGGTTTTGCTAGCTTTTACCTGTTTTAAAGGATTCAAATTGTATCAAATGAATGTAAAAAGTGCCTTTTTAAATGGGGTAATTCAATAAGATGTTTTTGTACAATTATCACTAGGTTTTGAAAATTCTAAATACCTAAATCATATTTTCAAGTTGAAAAAGGCATTATATATATTGAAACAGGCACCTAGGGCTTGGTATGAGAGGTTGAGCACTTTCTTACTTGAAAGATCTTTTGAAAAAGGAAGTGTGGATAAAACTCTCTTTTTGAAGAAATATGAAAAGGATATACTCATTGTTCAAAATTATGTTGATGATATTATTTTTGGATCTTCAAATAAAAATCTTTGTGAAGATTTTTCTAAAATAATGAGTAGTGAATTTGAGATGAGTCTAATGGTAGATTTAAGTTACTTTCTAGGATTTAGCATTATGCAAATTAGGAAAGGTATATTTCTTAGTCAGTCAAAATATGTTAAGGACATCCTCAAAAAGTATGAAATGAACAATGCCAAACCTGTTAGTATACCAATGAGTTCCTCAGTTCAGTTGGATAAGGACCCCAAGGGAAAATCTGTTGATAAAAAAAATTATAGGGATAGTTGGATCTTTACTTTACTTGACTGCTAGCCGACCCGATATCATATTTAGTGTTTGCTTGTGTGCTAGATTTCAATCAGATCTAAAAGAATCACATTTGACAGCAGTAAAAAGGATTTTAAGATATCTGTTAGGAACTCAGAACTTAGGAATTTGGTATCCTAAGTTTAGCTCTTCATTTGAAATAATTAGTTATTCAGATTCTGATTTTGCAGGTTGTAGGGTGGATAGAAAGAGCACTTCTAGAACATGTCAATTTATTAGAAATTCCCTAGTCTCTTGGTCTAGTAGAAAACAAAATTTAGTAGCCTTATCTACTGCAGAAGCTGAATACATTGCATTAGGAAGTTGTGTGGCACAAGTACTTTAGTTGAAACAACAGTTGATTGATTTAGGATTAACTATATGCACTATTCCTATTTATTATGATAACACTAGTGCTATTTGTATTTCTAAAAATTCTATTCAACATTCAAGAATCAAACATATAGACATAAGTCATCATTTCATAAGGGATCATGTATCCAAAGGAAAAATTGAACTCACTCATGTTTATACTGAAAATTAACTTGTAGACATTTTTATAAAATCTTTAACCTTTGATACTTTCAATGCATTAAGAATAAGGCTTGATGTGATTGATTTGAATGCTTAATTAAATATTTTTGCAACATTGATGTTTGTTTTTCTAGTTAATATTTTTGTGTGTTTTTTATGTGGCTGTGAACATGTATGTGTGATTTTCTTTACTTAGTATTTGTGTTCTTCATTTTTCAGTGAGTTTTTTAGTGTGTTTGTGTTTTAGTTTTAATTGAGCGCATGATTTAAAATTTTTGAGTGTCCATCGTCCAGGATGAAATTTTTTCATACAGGATGATTTGTGTAGTGTATCTTTTGGATTTTGAACCGTTTGCGTGTAGTTTTTAGTTTTTTTATTGTCACTTCATTTGTACGATTGTCACGATCGTCCGGAACGAAATGTTTTTCAAACGACGGGATGAATGAATAAAGCAGTTGAATGGATATGGTAGATTTTAATACTAACTTCGTACGTACGAACCTTTGGTTCGTCCAAACGAACACATGACGGTTCGATGGAGGGGACAGTTTCAACTGCCATTAAAACGATCATAAGTTTTGATCGTCCCAGGACGAATACGTGTTCGTCTGTACGATCAGTCTGGTCAAAAGTCTGTACGAAAGGATGCTTCATAAGTTGTGTTAATTATGAAAAGTCGTTTCATTTTGACACATTGGTTTGTCCATACAAAATTTTTTCATACGGGACGAATTAAAAAATTCGTACGGGACAAAATTTTTTCGTCTGGTACAAACGTGTCATTTTCAATAAATAGAAGGGCATTTGAACTCAACAGTCACACTCTAAACTTCTCTTTGAATCTCTTTCATACTTTAAATCTTTTTCAAATGGCAAGTTCAAGTAAGAGACAAAAGGTTGTGGCTAGGAAACCACATAGAAATTCTTCTAAAAACTTCCTTTCCAAAACAAATGAGGAATCTTTTCCTAGGTTTGCCTCAGCAAAGATCACACCCTCTAGAATCCTAATCCATGAACAACTTACCTTTCAGGTAATGAACTTATTTGCTTCAACACAGTTTGGTTTTATCCTTACCCTCATCTATCTCTACAATAAAGAAACCTTTCACTACTTTCTCGCCAACATGTCCTTTAATTCTGACCATTCTATAATCCGTTCATTTGTCTTTAAACAAAAAGTTGGAATCACCAAGGCTGACTTAGGAGCCATTTTAAATTTAAGGACAGATGGAGCTAGAGCCCATCACTTGATCAACACTCATGAATATGAATAGTATGAAATTAATAATGTGATTAGAGGAAAGAATTTGAATGAACATGTGGCTAGAGTATCTGGTCTCATTTGAAATGCACGTATCATCCAGCATGTTCTTAGAACTTCTATAATTTCTAAAGCTGGTGATAGAATCAATATAACCCCTCTTTTTTCTATGGTGACATTATTAATCATGTCTAAAGAACTTATAGATGAAGCCCAACTTATCCTTGACTATCTTTATGGGCTGACTAAAATTGGTTATGTAGAGCATAAAAGAAAGAAAAACATCGCCTTAAGACATCTAGTTACCTACATTCTGGATAAGAAATACAATTTGATTCATCCTGATCAAGAGTTTGAAGAACTGCTCTACTACAACAGATCATTTAGAGCAATCTTCAAAGAAGAACCAAGTAAAATACATGTCATTAGTGATACAGAGGAAGAACCAGAAGCTGCACCTACACCCGTCAATGAACCAAATTATCAAGATTTGGTTCAAAGATTTGATCGCCTAGAGACTCATTTTGATCAACGTTTTAATCAAATTGAGACTCATCTTCAGCAGCAGGCCGCACAGTATCAGCATGACACGAGTTTTATGAGGGATCAGATGAGTGATATTAGTATCAATGTGCATATGATGAGTACTTACTTTAACATCTTTGGTGCTGCACCTCCTCCTCCTCCCCCAGATTAGGATCCTTCTCAGTGATAGTTGCACTTAATTTTATGTATTTTCTGTAGTTTGTGTGTTAGTTGTTGTTTTAAGTAAGTTTATTATATTTTCTTTTCTTTTGATGTTTTTTTTTTTGTATTAATATCCTGAGCTTAGATTGTAATATCTTCATATTGATATCAATATATATTCTCGTGTTTTGGCTTTAATGGTATTAAAATATGTGTTAGCCTTTATGACAATCATTAGATTTTTGATCTTAATAGTGATATAATTTGAAATGTAAGTCAAAATTAAATTCATTAGAAAATCTAATTTTTTCTAAATTTAAGTTCTGCTTATAACTTGAAATAATTAAGATTGTCAATTTCATGCCTCTTATTTAGACTACATTAATTATAATATTATTATTGCAACTATGATATTTTCTTATTTTATATTTCACTTATCAAAAAATATTTATGCACTTAAAAAAATTTGAAAATTTTTATTATTGATTTTGCAAAGATCAAAATTACTCTTGAAAAATATATAAATGTATAAAAATCAAAAGGAATGCGCAATGGTTTGCAAGTTGAAAAAGAGGCACAAAATAAGCCCACAAGTAAAAAGATGCACACTAATTTGAAAAAGATGCGCAAAGTGCCACATGTGATAGTTATTTCTTTCCATTATCTTTTAATCTCTTAATTCAAATTGATCTACTGTATATTTATATTCCGTATTGAAATTTAAAATATACAAATTTTTTATTCATCCTTTTATAATGATTTTCTCTATCTTAGTGTCTAAATTGACTCATATTTTTTATAAATATTTTTTTTATCAATGTTATATCTCTTCTTAAATTCTATGAATTACTATGATTTGCCTAATGCTTTAATTTTATTTGCATCACTTATTTCAATCACTTTCAAGATTGAATTATCAAATGATTTTCATATGTCTGCTTACATTTCAATTCTTTTTCTTCTTCACTTTTTGCTGTTGTCAAAAAGGAGGAAAAATTATTTGTATTGTGGTATTGTATCAAAATTGTTTGATTAATGATATTATTTGATTCGTATTGTATGTGCGTCTGTTTTTATTTTTTGTTTTGTGTTTTGTGTATGTTGTATTTGTTTTGTTTTTGTTTGTTTTGTATTTCTAAAAATACCTCCTTATTTTCACGTGTTTATCAATTCAGGGTGAGTTTAGGAGATTCTTAAAATTTGAGATTATACAAATAATAATTGTTTTGTCATCATCAAAAAGGGGAAGATTGTTAAGAGAGTTGATATGTTCATTTTTTATATTCTTGCAACTTGTATAATTTTGATGATTTTAAATATTATTATTTTATGTATATTTATCTCCTAACATTCTTTAGAAGAGTTATTTTTCGCTCTTGTGTGTACTAACATTTTAGGAAAATCAAACACGAGACTACGAAAACTTCAAATCAAATTCAGCATGAGATACTTTGTGTATTTAAATCTTCTATTTTTCTTTGAATTAAGTTTGAGAGGGAGTGATTATAATTGAGTGAACAAACACACACACTTAAGGAGATCTTGAAAATTTTGTATTGATCGTACGGGATGAATATAGTTCGTACGGAACGATCAGGTCAGTTATCTCATCGTAAGAGCAATGGAACGAACAGGAATTGAAGAAAATTTTTCTAATTCCTGATCATCCAGGACGAAGTATACTCGTCCCAGGATGAAATGTTATCTGGAAAATTTTCATTCAGATGAAATTTATATTCGTTCCAGGACGAGTTGCTCTCTGGAGTATTTTCGTTCAGGATAAAGTGTATTCATCCCGGGATGAAATCTCCTACGGAGAATTTTTGTTCAGACAAAATTTATAATCGTGCCAGGACGAGTTGCTCTCTAAAAAAAATTTTGTCTAGACGAACCCATATTCGTCCCAGGATGAGGTGAACCAAAATTTTAGTGACGTTCTACAATTTTTGGGAACCGACCTATAGAATAACCGTTCGTATCGGATGTACCTAGTTTATACGGGACGATGTGTGTTTACGAAGTCATTTCGTACCCATATACATTAGGTTCATTTCCAACGCATTTAAGTAAAATCGTCCAGGAAGATCCACGATCGTACTGGACGATCCAATGCGTATTGACTTGAAAATTTGCAGTTTTCGGACAGTTTTTTGTGTCTTTCCTATAAATAGTGCAATCCAAACTGCCACTTAATCTTTTTGCCTACTGATCTTCGTGCCTATTGAAGGAAGAGTCAAAGAGAGAGTGTAAGGGAGTGTTCGAATGAGGATTCTTACTACTGGAGCATGGAGGCTTCACTTGGTGTTCAAAGATAAGAATCTTTACTTTTGAGTTGTGTTTACTTCACTCTTTTCTTTCTTCCTTCTAGATTTCATGTAAAGAAGATCTGTCAAGGAGATCCGATTCTCTACTAACACTTGAAGAGTGTGAACAACATAACGGTTCTCTGCCGACACTTGGAGAGTGTGAACAGCTAAAGGGTTCTCTACCCACACTAGGAGAGTGTGAAAGGACGAAGGGTTCTCTGCCCACACTAGAAGAGTGTGAAAGGATAAAGGGTTCTCTGCCCACACTAAGAGAGTGTGAAAGGACAAAGGGTTCTCTGCCTACACCAGGAGAGTGTGAAAGGATGGATGGTTCTCTGCCAATACTAGGAAGAGTGTAAAAGGATGATGGTTCTCTGCCGCACTGGGTAGTGGTGGAAGAGAGTTTTGTAAAGGCTTCTTCGCCTTACTGTGGTTGCAAAAGGAGAGTCACTAGTGGTATTAGTGCAATACTCGGAGGGTGCCTCCATAGAGTGGATATAGGTCTGCTTTTGACCGAACCACTATAAATCTCGTGTCTTTATTTTTCAGCTGCTTTTTATTTTTGTGTTTTTACCTTTAAAATTGTGGTTGAAAAATGTTTTCTAGAAAAATTCACTAAAATTTTATTTTCGTTTCCTAATTTAAAAAGAGGGTTAATTTTTTTTATTATTACTAATTCACCCCCCCCCCTCCCTCCCCTCCTGGTTAGCCGTGGGACATAAGCTTAGGTTTAACAACCTAATTCATAGTGAATGAGTTTCAACAAAGTTCTCATTGACACAGTGGTTTACTTAATGGGAATATGGAATTGAGTTGAAGAGAATGCAAAAAGAATACAGGTTTCTAAATTATTTTCTTTAGAATTCAGTATGGAATCTTAGTAAGATACCATTAAAATTTACTTTATCATAAATGAATGCTTGTTACACAGATTTTAATTACTTGTTAAAGATCTTGATCAAATTTGATATTTTGGAATTAAATAAAATTTTATGAGAGATTTTGGAATGTGTATAAATAAGTAACTCTTGTTTGTATGTTCAAACATTAACATTAACATTGAAATGTCAAGCCACTAATGAGTAATTTGTTCTCTACTTTAGTATTATGGTGTGCATATATGACATATTATGGTATTAGTATTGTATTGTGCATCTGATTTAGTTCAAGGTTATATTTATATATTTTCATTAGTTTGATGTAGAAGATGATGAGCTAATTGGGTAATATTTTTTTCGTAGAAATTGTTAAAAATTTCTTTTCTCAGTTTGAATGGTAAGAGTCGGATGTCGAAACTTAAATGTAGTTGTGATTAGTTGAGAATTTTTTAGAATTTTGCAACTCCAAGTCAAAGTTCAGCAGAAAAAATTCCATATCTATGCAAATTATGCATTAATAGATATTTCATTACATAAAAGATGCCAAGTTTCATTTACTCTCTAAAGGGATTTTCCTTGGATACATTGTTCGTAATTGACATGGAGAGGAACATGATTTTGTAGCTGAAGGTATAACACATGAATTATTAAGTGCCAACTCGATCACTGAGTAAGTACAGAGTCAAGGTGAGCAACCTAGAGCAAATGATATAGAAGGTTAAGGGCACATTTGGTTCAAGAAATGCCAACATAAATTTAGAGCATTAACTTAATGAGATCAATATAGATCCACCAAATAGTGATGCAATAAAATTGGGTAATTTATTGTTGGAAGAAGGAGCTTAACTATACTCTAGCTATAAGTCATCCATGAAGTTATCCTTCATCTTATATTTATTTTGCCTAAAGTTCTTACACTCTTGTTCTGCAAGTTCTTTTGATCAATTGCTTGAGTTATTGATTGAAGTTTTCACTGATGGTGCATTGTTACCTAAGAACACATACAAATTGAATAAGATAATGAAATCATTTGATCTTAGATTTACAGAGATAGATGCATGTCCAAATGATTATTGTCTATTTTGGAAAGATAGATCTAATCAAGAGGTATGCCATATTTATGGTTCTTCACATTGAATAGGTGCTAGAAAGAGTCCCACTGGAGGAAAGAAAAATAAAATGAAGTTTTCTAAGGTTGTTCAATACTTCCCATTGATTCCTAGACTTCAAAGATTATCTAAAACACAAAAATCTGTTGAAGAGTTTATTTGGCATGCTAAATAAATAAATATAGATGGGTTTTGCAGCATCTAGCTAATGGAGAAGCCTGAAAATATTTTACTATAGATTCCTTGATTTTTCTTCAGACACAAAATGTTTGTCTTGCTTTAGTAAGTGATGGGTCTAATCCATTTAAGATTAAGAGTAGTACATACAAAATGTTTCCCATACTTTTTGTTCCATACAACATGCCTCCTTAGATTGTAATGAAATAAATAAACATTTTTCATTTTGTTACTATTGTACCAGGGGAGAAAAGTTTAGGAAATAATATTGATGTTTATCTTCAATCACTAATAAATGAGTTGTATGAATTATTGCATGGATTGAAATCCTATCATGCAACTTCTAGACAATCATTTAACTTATGTGCTACATTAATGTGGATGACTAATGATTTTTTGCTTATGGCATACATTTTGGTTGGAGCACTAAAAGCATATTTAGTTTTTCTATAAGGAGTCATTAGTGTCATAAAAGGGGAAGAAATTCTCATATATGGGTCATCATTGCTAGCTACCAAATAACTACTTATTTCATCAATAGAAATAGTACTTTGATAACACAAATGAGATCCGTAATGTAAAACCTGAAAACTATCGATCGGATGCGTCGCACACATTTTGATGCAACGTGATGAATTTAGGCAAAGCTCTCAAAATTCTATGCAGTAAATTTTATTAAATTCTACACGAAATTTCAATCGAAACTCTATAAAGAACATATACCAAATTTTGCATGATTTGGAAATTAAAAATTGCTGAAGAAGTAAAGTAATTTGTAACCCTTTCTTCCCTTTTTGCCCTTCATAAGATAATAGAGAAATTATGGGAAGAGGGGCACATGCATAATTTAGCTTTTACCTAATCTCTCTAAAGCCCCATCCGCCTAAGGGACAGAATATTTCGGTCCCTTGGCTTGTTCGTCCAACCGCACACAAGAGGAGGAAGAGAGGGCGATGGGTGAGCTTGGAGAGTGGTGGCCGGTGGGTTTCCGGCGGCGGTTTAAAGGGGAAATTAAAGGGAAAGTCTAAGGTATAATTTCCTAAAGATATTTCAATGCTTTTCATGTGATTTTTCTTGGAGAAAATTTCTAGGGTTTCTTCCAAATGTTGTTTTCTCCAAAATCTCTTTACAATAAAGATTTCCCTTACTATTAGAAACATTTTTATGCTTGCAAATCAAAATTTTATGAAGAAAAACCTTAGGTTCCAAAATAAGGGTTTCTTGTAAAATTTTATTTTGTTTAGGAATGTTGTTAGGAGATGTTTAGAAACATGATTAAGCCATAAATTGAAATTCTATAGATTTTATGAATTTTAAATTAGGGCTTTTTCTAATCTTGTAAATTGAAGCATGCATGTTAACTAAATTTATTTCTAAGGGTCATGGGAGGTCTCTAATTAAGAGAATTTGGAATTTTGATAAAAAAATATTTTCCCTAAATTCTACATTATTTTAAATATGAAAATAATTTGTTTTAATAATGATATATCTTAGGAAAAATATTTTGAAAACTAATTAGAAGGGATTAGGAGCAATTTTAGGTTCCAAAAATTTTGGATTTTAATTACATTTCTAAAATCTGTATTTAATATGCATTTCATGCAGGAATCTATTTGAAACATGAGAGTTGGATTTGTTGATGAACATGATTAGACATGAAATAAATTAGATTTAGGTTATGGGTAAATTAGAGAGTATTAATGAGCTTAAGGAAATTATTAAATGAATGGCACGTGTAGGGTTAGTGAGGTAAAAATTATTTTGGATTGACAAAAGAAAACTTATGTTATAAATTATTTCCTTAGGTTTTGAAAAGTGGTATTAAGGAGATATCAAAAACGACACTTTTTAAAAAGGACAACATTTGAGATAGGAACACCTTACTCTACATATTCATGTTCCTTTATATTTTGTTTTGAAATTTCTCAATTGTTGATATATATTAAATGCATATGAAATATCCTTCTTATTTAATAGAAATGCACATTAAATGTTTTATGAATCAATGATATTTAATATTCTCAAGCATATTAGAGTTCTCATTTTGTGATAGTGAGCAAAGCATAGAAGTCTTTTTATTGAAATTTTGTCTCATGCTCAATACATATGCTTGATATGAAAATGATACATTGCCTATATATATTTCTATGAAATAAAATGATTGAATAGTTATGTATGTTGAAGGCAGAGTACCAAATATAGTGCAAAAGCACAAATATGACTCTTATGAGCAATATAGCCCTTTGGGGCAAAACAGGAAAGGAAAATGAATGACCAAAAATATGTTTGTGTACCTGATCAGTACACTTATGTTACTCCGATAGGTTTGTATAAGATAAAGTATAAGCAAGTAGATACATAAGGCATATGACATACATAAGACATATGAACTATCATATCACATGTAGCATATACATAAGAACTAGCATGGATAACAAAACAATCAAGACATTTCACTTCTAGCATACATGTAAATTTTCTTTTAAAAAGCATGTGAAGATGTTAGAGGTAGCATTTCTTATTAAGCTTTAGCTCATTCTCTCATTTTGAGATATTTTCAAGAGAACCCGCTGCAAAAAATGACTAATCACCCTTTATTCACCTACAGTCATAAATGACCGGATGATAGGTTCCTCTTATGTCTTTTTAGTTGTAGTTTACCTTTTGGGTGGTTAAGCATGAATGATAAATTTTATAACCACCTTTGTATATTTGAATCTTCAAATGAAATGATATGAATTGATATGAAATGTTTAATGCCATTTGGAAAATTTTTAGAGGCGCTTTTAATTCCCTTTTGAAGTCTTTTAGATTCTTAAATGCATATTTTAAGATAATTTAAATGTTTTGAATGTCTGACATCCGTTCCGATCTCATCTATACGAGCTCATCGGGCCAGGTCATGACACGTAATGAATGTAAAAAGAATATTGATAGTTACATTTTACAACATTTATATAATGTTCAATTTCCATTGGGCAGAAACAAAAGCATAAAAAGTGGGTGTAATGTAGAGTTAATTGAACATCAAATTTGAAAGAAAATATCAATTTTTTTTAGCTTCCTTTTTGGGAGTATAGTTTACTACCACAAAATCTTTAATTCATGTATATTGAAAAAAAAATATGTGATAATTTTATTGCCACTTTACTTGATCTTGAGAAATCTAAAGATAATTTGCAAGCATAACAAGATTTGGTTAATATTAGAATTAAGAGTGAGCTACATCCACAAATTCTTGCAGATGATTCTTGTATTCTGCCACCATCTTTCTTCATAATTTCAAAAAGGAGAAATTGATATTATGTCAAGTTTTGAAAAATATAAAAAAGGACAATGGCTATATTGAAAGTTCGTTAGGGATGTTAAGCCCTATGAACTTAGTCCCAAGCTAACCAAGAGAGGGGGCTGAATTGGTATTTTAAAAACTCTTTTCACAAAGAAAGAAAATTGCATAAACCAAATCACACCACAGAAATAAATGCGGAATTTTAAAAGTGCGGAAGCAAGAAAAAGAACACATAATTTTATAGTGGTTCGGTCGACTCGACCTACGTTCACTCCTTGGAGGCACCCTCCAAGTATTGCACTACACAAACGTGACTCTCCTTTAGCCCCCACGGCTAGGCGGAGAAGCCCTTATAAGAACCTCCTTTTTGCCACCCCGGCAAGGCAGAGAACCTACCTCCTTTTGCTTCTTCCTGAAGCTGGCAGAGAACCAAAACCAAAAGAAAACTCCTTACCTATACCGACCCTTCCACGGACGAGAAACTCTAGACGAAGACGAAGCAGAGCGATCCTTGAAGCAACCCTTGTGAATCCCCTCACAAGCTTCCCCTCACAAGATGCTCTCTCTCTCTTTCTCTCCTCAAGGTCTTCTCAGGTCAAGGCAGCAGCCAAAAAGTTTTTAAAAATGTTGAACAAGAGCTCTTAAATAGAAGAGCTTCAAAGGAGCTCATTAATTACAAGTTGCCGACAATATCGTCCAGGCCGATCTGGACATCGGCCTGGCCGATCAGTACAAATCAAAGTAGATAGGGCAGAGCATCGCTCTGGATGCAAAACTGGACGATTAAAAATTGGCTTGATCGTTTAGGTCGATCTCACGATCGTCCTGGCCGATCAGTTCAAATCAGAGGAAAATCGTCCTGACAATAGCCCCGAATACGAGCTGGCCGATATTTATCGTCCTGAAGTAACTTAAGGTTTTTGAATGGATCGTCCTGGCCGATCCTGCGATCGTCCAGGACGATATGATCGTATCAATCATCTTTAATTACTCCCTTGATTTTCTGATCAATTAAGGCATAATTTGGTAATTTTGTCCAGGCCGATACGTGGATCGTCCTGGCCGATAATTTAAAAATACAGTATACCTTAATTGACTATGGCGGCTACTTCTTTCTATTTTGAGCTTATCGTCCTGGCCGATACATGTATCGTCCAGGCCGATATGTTAATGACGGTTGCCTTAATTAAGAATCCTTACTTAGACTTTCTGTTTTAAGCTGATCGTCCCGGACGATATAAATATCGGTCGGGCCGATGTGGGTAAAAATAGAAATTCTAAGCCCCTCAAGTGTGTGTGTGAAGGGTTACTTAGCATCAGTCTCTTTGACCATTACAAGTATACTCAAAAGGTGAAAATCAAAAGTACAGACTGACTCAACCCTATACCTACGCAATCCTGAACTTGGCTCCTTCTTGATCGTCCGATCTTCGATTCCTGAAAAGTTAGAAGCAACAAGTACTTCAAGAGAAATAGTGTTTGTCAATCATCAAAACATAAGTCATGAAAAATAGATTTGCAACAATCTCCCCCTTTTTTATGATGGCAAACACAAGTAGGAAAAATATCAAAAAACATTCATTAGATTTTCAAAGTTACAAACAACCACACCTAAACAACTTTTCCTACCACACCTACTCCCCCTTTTGTCATCACAAAAAGAGGGTCCAAAAACATATAACGACTAAAAGCAAACAACAGGAAACAAACAACAGAAAACACAGACTAAAAGAACGAGGGATCCTGATCATCAGATGGAGGTGGAGGAGGTGGCTCTGAAAGTAACTGGCAAGCGTGGTAAACTGAGCATTGAATTCTCTTTGGGCCATAATGTAGAAAGTAGTCAAGGAAAGTAGTGGAGTGATGTGGATTCGGTCCCCGGCTTTTGGAATTATGGAGGTGCGAAGGACATGTTGGATTGTCCTAGCATCTTTAACTAAAGAGCTAGTCTCCCCAACGTGGAAAGGTGCATTGGTCTGGCGAAGGAAGTGATTCGCCGTGGACCAGTCAAAATCAGGATCAGAGGCGATTAGGTGCAGCTTATCCCCGGTGGTGGATAGCTGTAAAAGATCAACACAATCCTGATATGTGATTTCGACAGGGCGTCGATTCACATAGGAAGTCAGGGCTGTGAAGGTGCGGTTAATGCGCAGGCTTGCATAAAATTCAAGGAGGAGTTCAGAAGAGAAAGGGACGGCGAAAGTGAGTATGAAACAGAGAGAGGTGTGGGAAAAAAGATCCATTACCGGATATGAGAGATGTGCAGGATTAATTATCCGGGAGAGGGTGATGCCACACTCCTTGTAGCGACGATAGGCAGCCTGATCTTCTGCCTCCCTGAATCGAGGGTCCAGAGTCGCCCTCAAAGAACTTCCAGACGCCTGGCGAACACGTTTCCCACCAGCCATAGGAGAGAGCTAGCAAGAAAACACACAAGGAAGACAGGTGGAGGGTGAGAAAACATGGCTAGAATTGGCCTGAATTTAAAGAAACGACCATATCATCCTGGCCGATCGCAGAATCGTCCAGGCCGATATGGTTCAATAATTACGTACAGGCCGATTGGTTAAAAAGACGGTCCAATCGTCCGGGCCGATCCAATATTGGCCAGGCCGATTAGACACAGGCGATCGTCTCGAGGAGTCAATCCGGACGACCGTTGAAAAAGCAGATCGTCCGGGCCGATTAGGTGTATCGTCCAGGACGATGCACAATAATTGATAATACCGACAGAAGTTAAAACATTTAAGATGCTTGCCACGTGTATCGTCCAGGACGAACAGTGGATCGGCCCGTCCGATTGTCCAATAATAGATCGTCCGGGGCCGAATTTAAAGATCAAAACATACTGACACGTGGATCGTCCAGGACGATCCAGTGTATCGGCCAGGACGATGCACATAACATGCATCAGCCAGACGAAATATTCCATCAGCCAGGACTATCACCAGAGTTCGATCAAATCGTCCAGGACGATATAGTATCGTCCAGGACGATGAGATACATCAAGCACAGAAAAGTTCAGCAGATGGATTTTGAAGAGACTTTGTCCTATCGTCCAGGACGATAAAAATATCGGCCAGGACGATGTGACAAGGAATTGAAAACAAGGAAAAGATGGTGATGATCAAGTCCCTCAAAAAAAAAAACAGTCAAAACACAGAAAAAGAAAAATAAAAACAACAACAGAAGGAAAAATGAATATTTTTGGATTTTATTTTTTTTAATTTTTTTTTATTTAAAGAGGCATCATATGATAATTCTTTTCAAAAAGTTAAACTTTTAGAGTTCCAAGAGATCAAGAAGTTTAACAAATTCCAATCAAAAGAGGATAGACCATCTGATTCTGTTAACCCTAGATCGGACATCCTTCAGGGTACAAAAATTCTTGGAAAATAGAAATCTAACTCAGAATAACTAAATAGGATAAAAAGATCCATTCAAGACTAGTTCACAAATAAAATATCTCTTAAATAATAAACCAACGTAATTTTTTTCAATCATGGGAATTGAAATCAAGTCTTTGAAAGTATCACATAATCAATGAGTTTTCTAAGTTTTAAGAGTTTTACCAAAGAGAGGATAGTTTGCATCTAGTGGGCTTATTTTATGCCTCTTGTCATTTTGATTGGCTCTTTTGAGCATCTTTTGATTTGAATACACTTTTGTGTATATGGCTTTCTTTTCAATTTTGACTTCATTGGCCTTTTTCCTTTTTAACTCTTGCAAGCTAAAGGCTCTTTAATGTACCCTTTAAAAAAAACTTAGTTGTGAGTATATCCTCCAAATATTAGAGAATAGGAGCTCTCTCTTTAACATATGGAAGAACAATCCACAATACAAAATCAAAATCATGTGATAAATGCAATGGCAAGACTTCAAAAGCTTGAATGATATCTAAGAACTTTGGCTATTATGTATAAGATAAATTAATGTAGCAAGATAAGAAAAAGATCTTAAATGAAAAGCCGTTGGTTAAACTGAGTTTAGACTTTTATTTAGAGAAGAAAATCATACCACTAAACAAAGTCAGAAGGAGGGAAAACATCAACAGTTTACTCCCTTTAACCAATTTAGAAAAAGCTAAACACTATCTCTAAAACTCCAAAATCTAAAGGCTTGAAAAGATTCATCATATGAAAGACCAAAATTAAAGAGCAACGCGAAAATAGAACACATAAAAACAAAGAATGAAAGCAATGCAAACTAGACTACCACCAAGTAAGCACAAAACCTAGCACAAAAATAAAATAAAAAAAACAAAAAAAATTAAACATGTCAAGCACGTGATAAAGCAGCGAGTTTAAGCAATTGAGCTGCAAGCCTCCTTATGTCCAGTTATCCTATGCTCCATGAGGTCTTTGGTGAGAGCACTCCTGCAAAGCTCACATCAGTCAGATTTAGGAACCCAAACAGGTTTGGGATCCTTCTTAAGAAAAGTAAAATACAATGCAGGTATGGTATGCTGTGAATCATGCATCTTAGGTCTCCACACCCAATGTGTACTGTTAAAATAGTTGCTATTTGAATGCTTTACATTTTTGCAACTTATGTAGTTTTGATGATTCCAAACATTATTGTTCAAATATATAATTATCTCCTAACAATTTTAGAAGATTTGTATTTGCTCTAGTGTGTACTAACATTTCAGGAAAAATGAACTCCAGACTACGAAAACTTCAAATCAAATTCAGAATGAGATACTTTGTAAAATTTTAAGTTTTGCACTTCTTTGTAATTAAATTGAAAGGGAGTGATTGTAATTGAGTGAATAAAAACATACACACACATAAGGAGATCATAAAAATTTTATACTGATCGTACTGGACGATATCCGTTCGTACGGGACGATCAGACAGTTATCTCCTATTGAGCACATGGAACGAATAGGAACTTGCTTAAAAATTTTTATAAGTCCTATTCATCCAGGACGAATTTTACAATCGTCCAGGATGATTGGTTCTCTGTAAAATTTTCGTCCAGACGAAATTAAATTATCGTCAACGGCGATTGGTCCTCTGGAAAATTTTCATCCATACGAAATTAATAATCGTCCAGGACGATCTGGTCTCTGGAAAATTTTCGTCCAGACGAAATTAAATTATCGTCCATGGCGATTGGTCCTCTGGAAAATTTTCGTCCAAACGAAATAAATAATCGTCCAGGAGGATCGGTCCTCTGTAAAATTTTCGTCCAGACGAATAAATTTTTGTCCAAACGATTAACCGACTTAAAACGGTTTTGAGGAGTTTCTAGAACCGACCTTATAATAACCGTTCGTACCGGACGAACTTAGTTCGTACGGGACGATCAGCTGTACGAATGCATTTCATACACATATACAAATGGGGTCGTTTCAAATCGTTTAAGTAAAATCGTCCAGGACGATCCACTGCGTACAGAATTAAAAACTCGCAGTATTTGGGCGATTTTTCTTGTCTTTTGTATAAATAGTCCAAATTAGACTGCCACCCAATCTTTTTGTCATTTGATCTTCGTGCCTCTTGAGAGAATAGCCAAGGAGAGAGTGGAAGAGAGCATTCAAAGGAGGATTCCTACCATTGGAGCGAGAAGGCTTCACTTGGATTTCAAAGGTAAGAGTCTCTACTTGTGAATTGGGAATACTTCACTCTTTTCCTTCTTCCTTTTAGATTCTTGTGAGAAGATCTGTCAAGGAGATCTGGTTCTCTGCCAACACTTTGAGAGTGTGAACAGACAAAGGGTTCGTTGCCTACACTAGGAGAGTGTGAATAGCCGAAGGGTTCGCTGCCTACACTTGGAGAGTGTGAATAGCCGAAGGGTTCGCTGCCTACACTTGGAGAGTGTGAATAGTCGAAGGGTTCTCTGCCTACACTTGGAAAGTGTGAACAGCCGTAGGGTTCTCTGCCCACACTAGGAGAGTGTGAAAAGACGAACGGTTCTCTGCCAACACTAGGGATTATGTAAAAGGACGACGGTTCTCTGCCGCACCGGGGAGTGGTAAAAAGAGTGTGTTGTAAAGGCTTCTTCGCCTTGCTGTGGGTGCAAAAGGAGAGTCACAATTGGTATTAGTGCAATACTCAGAGGGTGCCTCTAGGGAGTGGATGTAGGTCTGGTTTTAGACCGAACCACTATAAATCTGGTGTCATTTACTTTACTGTTTTTACGTTTCCGCATTTTAATTTTAGTTTTAAAAACTCTGTGGCTGAAAAATATTTTCTATAAAAATATTAAAGAAACATTTCTATTTTGGTTCAACATAATTTTAAAAGAGGGTTTAAATTTTTAAACTACCAATTCACCCCCCCCCCTCTTGGTAGCCATAGGACATTCACTTAGGCTTAACAACCTAATTACTAGACTCAACATGTACTACGGTGAACGGTGCAAGTGTGTGAGATGTGTCATAGCATGCCACAAGAGAAGCATCTAACTCCAAGAAAAGGGTTTCTTAAATGGTTTGAATTATAATACCTCTTCCTAGGTTCTGGCTTAAGATCAAAAGTGAAAGTCATCCGATTTTTCTTATATGTATCAAAATCATTTTGAATTCTCAAGTTAGTTCCTTTTAATGCATCATTCTCAATCCTCAAATTTTTCTCAATCTCTTTAGATTTCTTAAGATCAACCTTAAGTGAGGTGTGTAAAGCTTTTAATGCATTATGTTCATCAATTAATTCCAAATGCTTTTTGTTCAACTCATCAAATTCATCAAGAAGAGCCATGTGATTTGAATCAATCGTTGCATGATCTTTGAGAAAGACTTCATGCTCTTTTTGTAGATTTGAATGTTCTAATTTTAGGCTAGCATGAGTCTTCTTAAGTTTTTTGTATGATGCATGGATTTTTTCATAAATTTCAAACAATTCATCATAGGTTGGTTTACATACCTCTTCCTCATCACTTTGATTCTCTCCCATGAAACACAAGTTTGTAGTCTCTTCCTTTGGTTTAGTCTCAGAGGAATCAGTACCAGATTCTGCCCAAAAACCTCTTTGGATTTTCTTCTTGTCCTTCCTCGACTTGGCTTTCTCCTCACCTTTTTCCTTTTCTTTGCTTGAATGATCTTGAAGTGTAGGGCAATCGGCTCTTACATGTCCAGGCTTCCTGCATTCAAAACAAACAACATCAGAAGATCCTTTAATATGTTTATGATCCTTACCTTTTCTCCAACTTTGATGATGCTTTTGTTTCTTCCTTAGAAAGCTTTTGAATTGCCTTGTGATGAAGGCAATTTCTTCGCTCTCAGACCCGGAAGATTTAGAATCCGATTTGTGTGCCTTCAGTACAATTGTTTTCTCCTTTTTCTTTTCACCTGCATCAATATTTCTTTGATTCACCCCTTGCTCATAAGCAATGAGTGAGCCAAGTAAGTTATCAATAGAATAGGTGTTCAAATCTTTAGATTCAGTAATGACAGTAATTTTTGCGTCATAAGACGAAGGGAAGCATCTCAAAATATTGTTAACTTTTTCATAGTTCGAAAGCTCTTTTTCTAGTGCATGCAATGAAGTAACAATCTGAGTAAACCTAGTGTACATGTCAGAAATCGATTCATGAGGTTTCATACGAAAAAGTTCATAGTCATGCAAGAGAATGTTTAAACGGGATTGTTTAACTTCATTAGTACCTTCATAGGTGATGCACAATTTATCCCAAATTTCTTTACCAGTTTTGCAAGTTGAAACACGCATGTAATCCTCAGATTTCAAAGAACAGAAAAAATAGTTCAAACATTTCGCATTTAATTGTGCTATGGAATACCCTTCCGTAGTGTTACGATTCCCAATGTTAGCCATGGATCAAATTCAAAAAGTTTTCAAACTTTAATTTTCGAATCCCGCTCTGATACCACTTGAAAGTTCGTTAGGGATGTTAAGCCCTATGAACTTAGTCCCAAGCTAACCAAGAGGGGGGGGGGGGTGAATTGGTATTTTAAAAACTCTTTTCAGAAAGAAAGAAAATTGCATAAACCAAATCACACCACAGAAATAAATGCGGAATTTTAAAAGCGCGGAAGCAAGACAAAGAAAACAGAAATTTATAGTGGTTCGGTCGACTCGACCTACGTCCACTCCTTGGAGGCAGCCTCCAAGTATTGCACTACACAAACGTGACTCTCCTTTAGCCCCCACGGCTAGGCGGAGAAGCCCTTACAAGAACCTCCTTTTGCCACCCTGGCAAGGCAGAGAACCTACCTCCTTTTGCTTCCTCCTGAAGCTGGCAAAGAACAAAAACCAAAAGCAAACTCCTTACCTCTACCGACCCTTCCACGGACGAGAAACTCTAGACGAAGACGAAGCAGAGCGATCCTTGAAGCAACCCTTGTGAATCCCCTCACAAGATGCTCTCTCTCTCCTCTCTCTCTTTCTCTCCTCAAGGTCTTCTCAGGTCAAGGCAGCAGCCAAAAAGTTTTTAAAAAAGTTGAATAAGAGATCTTAAATAGAAGATCTTCAAAGGAGCTCATTAATTGCAAGTTGCCGATAATATCATCCAGGCCGATCTGGACATCGGCCTGGCCGATCAGTACAAATCAAAGAAGATCGGCCAGAGTATCGCCCTGGATGCAAAACTGGACAATTAAAAATTGGCTTGATCGTCCAGGCCGATCTCACGATTGTCCTGGCCAATCAGTTCAAATCAGAGGAAAATCGTCCTGACAATAGCCCTGAATATGAGCTGGCCGATATTTATCGTCCTGAAGTAACTTAAGGTTTTTGAATGGATCGTCCTGGCCGATCCTGCGATCGTCCAGGCCGATCCTGCGATCGTCCAGGCCGATCCTGCGATCGTCCAGGACGATATGATCGTATCAATCATCCTTAATTACTCCCTTGATTTCCTGATTAATTAAGACATAATTTGATAATTTTATCAAGGCCGATACATGGATCGTCCTGGCCGATAATTTAAAAATACAGTATACCTTAATTGACTATGGCGGCTACTTCTTTCTATTTTGAGCTTATCGTCCTGACCGATAAATGTATCGTCCAGGCCGATATGTTAATGACGACTGCCTTAATTAAGAATCCTTACTTAGACTTTCTGTTTTAAGCTGATCATCCCGGACGATATAAATATCGGCCGGACCGATGTGGGTAAAAATAGAAATTCTAAGCCCCTCAAGTGTGTGTGTGAAGGGTTACTTAGCATCAGTCTCTTTGACCATTACAAGTAGACTCAAAAGGTGAAAATCAAAAGTACAGACTAACTCAACCCTAAACATACGCAATCCTGAACTTGGCTCCTTCTTGATCGTCCGATCTTCGATTCCTGAAAAGTTAGAAGCAACAAGTAGTTCAAGAGAAATAGTGTTTCTCAATCATCAAAACATGAGTCATGAAAAATAGATTTGCAACATATATATCTAATATTTCAGGTGTGTTAATATTACCGAATGTAAGATTGTGGGTCTAAAAAGTCATGATTGTCTAGTTCATATTGAAGAAATTATACCAATTGATTTGAGGTCATGTTCTCCATTTGATGAAATTATACATATTGTTGTGGAGATATCAAAATTTTTGAAGTCAATTTGTACCAAGGTTATCCATCCAAACAATTTGGAGACGTTGTAGAATAATATTGCAATAATGTCATGCAAGATGGAAAGATCAATGTTTCATCATTTTTTTCGACCATGATTCATCTACTTATTCATTTGATTGGGGAAGTTAAATTGGGCGGTCTTGTTTGCTATAGATGGATGTATCCATTTGATAGGTAATTCATGAATGATTATTAATTCATGCCAATATTATTTAGATTAATTTAAGCTTTAAAATGGTTCTTAGTACTTACAAACATTTCTTGGTAGTAGAAGACAATATAGCCAATAAAGTACAACCTGAAGGTTCTATTATGGAGGATTATATTATTTAAAAAGGGATTTATTTATGCTCTAAATATCTTGATGGGTCTCAATTTTTTGATCAGGCCACAACATTAGCTAATGAGAAGTTTATTTTTATTTTTTAGAAAGCAATAGTGTTAACTTATTATACAATGATCAAAATCATACGACCAAGTCAGTATTAAGATTGAGCTTACTTATTAGAAATTTAGTACTATAAATTTGTGAATTAACTTTACCATGTATCATAAAAAAGGGCTACCAAAAATATTGTCAACTCCAAAAAGTAAACTTGTCCTCACACAATGGGTCATGTGAGCTCAGTTTGGAGACAGAAGAAAATGATATAAATTTTAATGTGTAATTTTGTTTAGTAAACACTTCATCTTTCTACTTACATTATTATTATAATTTTTTTGATAGTTTATTAAGGACATTTTGCAATTATGAAAAATTAATAGGATGCACAAAGATGAAACCTAGTCTTCTAAGTATGTTATACAACGATGCAAACATAGAGTAATTACATATTATTATTTAAAATCACTTCATAACTAGATTTAACTGAATTGTTATAATGTAGAGGATATCATATGATGTTCTTGCTAAGGAAGGCCACACACCTAAAGATAGAAATATGGAAGCTTATGAGAGAGTCTTCAATTTTGTTTTGGGACCACAAGTAGAGTTCCATCCCAAGGGTTTGGTGTGAAGCCAATCTGATACTTTTCTCATAGCATGACCAAACTAGGTGGTGGCATAAGCAGCAATTTTAGTCAGATAACAAATCTTAAAGAGGAGGTAAGCTCATTACGAGCTGAGATGGGTTAGTTTATGCAATAGTTTTAGATGAGTCACCAACCACCAGGTGGGTCAAAAATGGCATATAAAAAATTAAAGTTCTAATTTTAATGTAGATTATTTAGTTATTACCATCTCGTTATCTTCATATTATTTACAAGGTGTCAATAACAATTCATCGGATGCTTGACTTTCTATTGGAAAGAACAAGTTACTATACTATTATATTTTAGTGGTGGTTACGACAGCACCAATTCTATAACATAAAATAGTTTCCAATTTATAGTGGTCGTTATGACAACAATAATTTTGTACATTTATGGTGGTTAAAACAGCTACTATAACTAGCACTTAATACCACCTACCCTAACTGCAATAATTATGTATATTTATGGTGGTTAAAATTGTTGCTATAATCAACACTTAATATGACCTATCCCAACTGTCTCATAATTGTTGTGAAATATCTTTGCAACGCATGGTAATCAAGGTGGTCGTGCAGCTGTTTTCAAACCGCTGCAAGAAATTTTGGAGCAATTTAAATTGCTAGGAAAAGGGTATTTTTAGTGCTGCAATAGCCCTTTTTGTAGTGTATTTTTATATGATATTCTTATCATTTCAATTTGATCTTGAACACTTTGTAAGAATTTTTTTTAACAATCTACCATAATCCTTGGATTTAAATTTGTCCATAGGTGATACTTGACTTTACGAGAAGAAAAACTCTTGCTTTCACATGGTAAGCAGCGTGTGAATGGAGAGAGAGAGAGAGAGAGAGAGAGAGAGAGAGAGAGAGAGAGAGAGAGAGAGAGAGAGAGGAAAAAAGTAATCCACTACTCAAATATCTATAGTACAAGTGCTCAAAGATGCAAATTTTTTTTTCAAAAAATCTTAAACATTCCTCTTCACTCTTCATTTATAGAGATTAGAATGCTATTGGAAAGGCTGCATCTATAATGAAATAAAAATCATAAAAGATGATGACTCTCGGTACAAATTGTCTTAGACATGTGTCACATCTTCATTAGCTCTATGATTTATCCTCTTTACTTTATTTTTCTATCTTGAGGCGAGTATCATAGTGCTGAGTGTTGGATGGTGACTAGGTGAATGTGAGTATGTTGGCAAGTACAAAGCCGAGAGAACTGTAACTGGCTATGCGTTTGTTGTATTGAGGGGATGATGATCTTCATGGTCAACTGACTATGATGGGCAAGCTAGAACGCTCTTAAATGCATGTTTTTCTGTAACTGAAATGCCCAGAATAATTCGTGGCACTCTATAATAGATAGCAACGAATGTCCACCTCTTGATGGGTGAGGCATCTCCTGTCCAAATCTTATATAGAGTTAATCTTGTGGTCCCCGAGGGAGTTGCATTCTAGGTCACAAAGAATAAGTCCATATGCAATGACCCACCAACTCTCTTAAACAACTAAAAATGCATATACAAATTATGAATTATTAGTTTCAAAATAATTTATATTAATGTAAATGAACTAACAAAAATATTTAAAAACTTTAATAAAAAAATTACTTTCATAAATTCTTTTTTCTTAGCCATGAAATAATTAGTTAGGTACACTATCACATCCCATTACTAATATTGTGGTTCAACTCGTTTAGCACTATCATAGGTCAACTTCAATAGAGAGGAAAACGACTATATGCCACACAAAAATCTTTCCCGAATCTCTCTCACGTTTTTCTTGTTGGAAAATCTGATAAATTAAAGAGGAAACAAATGGATTTCTAGCTCAAATAATTATGAGTTAGAGGTTCTTAAATTTTTTAAATTGCGAAAAATTAGGATTATAGTATATATTCTAATCAAATTTAATAATAATAAATGAAAAAAAATTACATCAAAATATTTTGATAAGTTTTTTATTATAATAATGGAGCTAAATTTATTATATGATGATAGGCTCTCTCTTGATTTGATATAGTCCTAATTACTCTGATATATCTTTATGTTATGCTTATAATTATAAATATCTAATAATTTTAGTTATATTGGCTAATAATTTGATTGTCCTTAGAAAATTTTCTTTCAAAAAGTTAATGAAGTCATGAAAACATTATAACGATTTATTTATAAGATTTCATCTTATAGTTTATTTTTCATGATAACAATTGTGAATGTTTAATATTTTAGTGTGTGTGTATATATATATATATATATATATATATATATATATATATATATATATATATATCAAATCCAGTGTTTCAATGTGAAAAATCTAACAAGCCCATGGTCATTCAATTCTGGGGATAGTAAGATACTTATATTTTGTACAAACAACCTATGATCAAATGATTCAATATGGAAAGTCAAATGTAATTTTCTTCTTGTTTGGCCAAATTTACTAAAATGTCAGTCTCAAAATATTATAAATAGTCCATTTTCATCCTAAAAGAGATCTAGATTTGAGATTGGAGATAGATTGAAGATCTTCATAACTCTAGAGCTCTACCCATCAATAAACACCTACAATCTTTGCTAGCCACCACCCTCTTCCGATTATTATTATCCAATCACTGTTTGATCACCTTCGCTCAGCTGTCATAGTTTATTTCCCTTCATATGACTACCGTTGTCCTGCTATTTTTGTTCAACTGTTGTCATCTAACTATTATTGACTGACAGTCATCATTCGCATGCAATGATTATCTCTCTATTACTTACCCCACAATTTCTATTACAACTATAGGAGATCAAACAAATGCTCTCAATTTTGTAATCACATCTTCACCACTTGTGGGAAGAGGGGGCCTTTGCAACTTCAATAACTATATGATAGTTTATTTCAACAAATACAGATCCTGTGCTTTTTTTCTTTTTTAAAATTGTTCACATAGAACCTCTAGTATTTCATAATTTCTTCTATTTTCTATGCATGTATATTGAATTTTTGTGCAAAAGTATGCCTTAAAGCTCTCTCACTATCATCACGAATTTTCTAGCATACAATATATCTAATAAATTATAATATATATTGATAAACCCTGCTACTTGTTTTATGAAACTAACCATAAACCCTAAATTTGAACAAATTTGATTACTATTATTACAAATGTTATTAATAAAATAATTTTAATTATTAAGAGTTTAAATAATACCTGAACATGCTAATTTACTAAATAATCATAGTAACCCTATTTAGATTTTAAAAACTAATTATACTTTGTAATAATCACGACTAAAATCATGATAATCAAATTCATTATTTTAAAAATCCATTCAAAATAATAATAACAATAATTTTGAAAATTTGAATTTTTTATTTATTTAAAGTAGAAAAGTAATTTTTAATTAATATATTATAAATAATTTATAATTTACTATAAAATATTAAAAAATCACTCTAATTTTATTTCTTTCAATTTAGTAGTCGATTCATCGCTATACTCCATCACTAGGTTTCAATATTACAGCTGGACTACAACTAGAGTTCAAAGAAGGGCTACGTGGAGATACTATCTTTCTATATAATTATTAATTAAAGGCGATTTTTTAAAAAACAGATAAATATTTTATTATTTTAACACAAGTTATTTAATTTTAATTTAGAAGGAACTTTTTGATTTATTAATTTTTGTTATAATTCTTCTATATAATTAGCATAATATTTTTTTTATTCTTTTATATTTTTGTTAAAATAAGTTGTCAAAATAAACAGTCGATCATGATCAATTTGATATTTTTTTATTATTTTATTTTTAATTTTCATATCTGATTTAATACAATACATTTATTAGTTTAATTTGAATTGAATTAAAATATCATAGAATTTTTTTTAATATTTTTCAAATATTATTTATATTTATATTTTAGAAATTAATATTTCTGAAATGTCTTAAGAATTAAAAAGAACTTTATATTGATATTAATTTTAATGCAAAAAATTTTTAAAATTAAATAAGATTTTACTATATTAAATCATATATTAGAATTGAAAAATTAAAATATCCGATTCAAGGTGAATTTAAAACAAATATTTAATAAAACAAATCTCTATCTTTGGTTAAAAAATTTTAAAAAGTAATTTCAAATACAAATTATATCATCATTTTGTTTTAACATAAAATATAAAACAATATTCAAAAAATTATTATGTTCAATTAAATATTAGAATTAAAGAAGTAAACTAATAAAACATCAAATTCACAGCGCTTTACTACCTCTATTGATATTTTATTTTAAAGAAAAATATATAAAATAAACAAATTTATTTTGTTAATTTATAGAACATAATTTTTAAAAATACAAATAAAAATCGCCAATTTTCATTTAAATGAAGACAAATAAAAAAAACGACACGTGGCTACCACGTGGCCTTCTAGTGAGGCAAGTAGGTCTATTTAAATTAAAATTTTAAAAATATTATTATGTTCAAGGGTGGAACCAAATTGAACAAATTCGATCTTATGGACTTAATTCAATAGATTTTATGGGTTGTCTCCTTCAAAGTATCATTAAAATTTATTATGAAATTTTATTAATATTAAAAATGTCATTTGATCATTTATCCTTGATGACTAATATCTTATCTATAGAGGAGACTAAACCAAATTATTGACCTCTCTTTTGGCATCTATCAAATTCAACTAATTAACATGAACATAAATAAATATTATAGATAAATACTAAAATATATTATTGTTCTTTTATATTCTTTAAAATATGATTAAAATTGTACAATGAAGTTTTAATATTTAGGTGTATTTTTTTAATTTTCATTATATATTCCCAAAATACATTAAGTTTATTATTCACCATTATATTTTTAATACATTTTAAGATTCATCGTTGTTAGAACTAGAATGAGAAAGAAGAATTTGTTTTTCTTGATCTTGAATGAGAGAGAGAGGGAGAGGGAGGAGAGGGAAGGAGATTACAAGAAATCCGATTTGCTTTATTCAATGGGCTTATCAGGGGCTGTCCTTACAAGGAACAATTATTACGTCCTCTGACCGGAAGTAGAGGTACGTTCGGCCGCCAATAATATGTCGCCACGTGCTCTTACTCTTTACCGCGCGGCCCGACGACTTGACCCGGTGCGGAACCCAGGAATGTTATGTTCGCAATTTTCTCGGTATTGCTCGGTATTTGCTCGGCAATGCCTTGCAAAAACGAGAAATACCGCTCTGTGAAGACCAAAACCATGCAAATACCGAGTTGTACCGAGTTTTTCTACAACTCGGTACAACTCGGTACAACTCAGTATTTGCTTGGGATTTGCTCGGTATTGCTAGGGATTTGCTCGTTATTGCTAGGTATTTGCTTGGTATTGCTAGAAAAAACTCGGTACAACTCAGTACAACTCAGTATTTGCTCGGTATTGCTAGGTATTTGCTCGGTATCGGTTATTGCCGAGAAAAATCGAGCAATACCGAGCAATACCGAGTAATCTTGGGTCTGTTCCGGGCTGGAATGTTGGGGCGCGCGGTAAATAATGAAAACGCGTGACGCGATTCTACTGGCGGCCGAACATAGAGTTGCGTACGTTCACCGGACCAAATAAAAGTTCCCTTACAAGAGACATACAATGCCTATTTATAGGCATTTACTAAAGAGCGGTCATGAATATATTGCTGCTTAGACTATTAATTCTTGTGAATTAGCTGCAGCAACACAAAATTTTAGAGCCTATTTTCTCCTCGGAGAAATGTGCCTTTGGTAGAGTATATAAATCATAAATGAAGCTTAGAAAGTATTAAACATTTTTTTTTCTTATTTTGGATCTTGATGGTTTAGTCTCTTAATTATAATGATTTTTAGTAATTTATTAGGTCAATTAAATCTAAGCAATAATATATCAACATAACATCAAATAGTTAGGACAAAGTTAATCATTGTGAAGACGTTCAAATAAAAAAGCAACTGTTTAGTTTTTTGTTTAAAATAGATGCTTCTTGCATGACCTGATTAATTTTATAAAATGAGCAAAAAAATAATTATTATTATTATATAATTTACACAATTATTATATAAAATTAATATCTATTACTATCCACTAAGATAATTAATAAATAGTATTATTTATAAAAAGAAAATTAATAATTTTATCTTTTTATCAAATAATAGTATACTTGCAAATTTAGCTATCTAATATTTTTTTATTTTTTAAAATTTTATTCACCTGCATCATGTACACATATATTTTATCAGATACCATTGGTATATCCTGTCATAAATTGTTTTTAATTTTTAATTATATGTTTCTTATATTTTAAAATAATTTTATTCACGGAGTCATTATAAGCAGTCAACCAGCTCATTAATAATCAGAGTTATTGATTGAATCAATTATAATATTTTGTACTATTTAATAATATTTTATATTTAGCCATTATTCGTCCTATCATTCGATATTTTCTTGGGACACCTTGATATGGTTTGTTCTTCCAAAAGTTTCTTTTGTTCATCTTGTGGTGTATAGTGATGTTGATTTAAGTCGGGTGCTCTTATACTTAACGAACAGTCATAAATTGGTACATATTTTTTATGAGTCTTCAATTTCATGGAAGAGTAAAAAGTAATAAAGTAATTTATCATGCTTATCATGAACAGTACGTACGGGGTCTAAACGTAACTTTTTGTCGGGACACCAATCAAATGAAGTCACCTAGGTTTTTTTTTTCAAATTTTCTCTTGTACACACTATGCACAAGAGAGAAAAAAAGCCACATGGCTCCACCTGATTGGAGTCCATACGGACGAAATCCGGACTTCGCAAGTAATACTTTTTTTTTTTGGGTAATTTTGGGTCATAGCCCATTTTATTAAAAATCAAATATAAAGTTCAACAAATAAAACAAACAAATACAGGAAACATGAAGAAAAAACCTAACAATAGCCAGCATTCTATAACAAAGATAGAATGAGGAAAAACAAATCTAGATTAAACGGAAACATAGCAAAGGACTAATGAATTTAAGAACAAAACAAGCGGACAGCAGTATGCAAGTTTTCTCCACCCAGCAGAAGGTAGAAAGATCTGGATCAAGCTCCCGATAAAATCTTGATAGTAATGACAGGATCGAAGAATAATCCAGTTCCCAGAAACCTCAAACTTCAGGATATCTCCTTCCAGGTTTTGTATCCATCCAGTGGTGTCCAAGTCTCTTTCCAACAGATTTTGCTCAGATATAGTCCATAATATGCAAAAGAAAAAGAAACTAGAATCAGCAAAGAATATAGGAAAATTTTCTTTGAAGATCCTCAAAGTTTTTCCAGTTAGACACTTTCAATTTTATAGCTTTTCTAATAGATAAACTGCAGGTCTGAGGTGAAATCCAGTTACTAGTGAAACGTCTGTTGTTCCTTTCAATCCAAAGAAAGTAAACAAGTGAGGTGATAACAAGGTAAATGAAAATTTTCTCTTTAGAAGTAAAACCTGGAGTGAGATCAAAATGTTCCTGTAATTGAATTAAAGTAGGTCTCATATAGAAGTTGCTAGTATGAGGAAGTAAAGAGGAAACAATAGTGAAAGAGTAATCACATTAAAAAAATAAGTGCTTATGATTCTCATTGTGATTTTGGCAAAAACTACAAGAAGAAATAATATTTAATTTCTTCTTAAAAGAATGTCAGCTGTTTTTAGTTTTTCCATCAAAGCCATCCAAGAATAAATCGAAAATCTGAGAGCATGCTTTTTAAACCAGATAAATTTATGCCATGAAACAGTAGTCAAATTGTCATAAAAGCTAGCCATATAAGAATGATGTTTCGGGTTTGGTAAGCCATCCCAAAGCATAGCCGGTTGCTTACCAATTTGAATATTAATAATTTCATCCACCACAATTCTCGGAGTGTCAGGGTAAAAAATCCAAGTATTCAGAGCAATGAAATTCTTAACCGGAATAAAACCCTCAGTAGGGGGATTTATGATATTGGCAATAGCTTTACTATTACACCAAGGATCCCAATAAAAAGAAAAATTACTGTCAGCAGTAATATTAAAAGTAATATTATGCTTAATGTTACCAGCCAACTCACAAATTAATTTCCACATTTTTGAAGCCTCCGTCGGAGGGGGCTTCCAGGGTGAAGAGTATTTCCCTTTATACCATTTAGCCAAGCCATTATCATTCTTCATGATTCTCCAAATAAGAGAGCAAGTAAAACTATGATAAAGAGCTTAAATAGAGTGTAAACCAAGCCCCCCATTAATTTTGGGAGTGCAAATAGTAGACCAGGAAATAGTTTGCAATTTCTTCTCTTTTGTGTTGCCATGAAATAAAAACCTGGAGCATAACATCTCAATAATTTTGCAAGTATTCTTGGGTATAATAGCACCCCTTATCCAGTATGCTAGAGAGTTAGCAATAGAGAATTTGAGAAATTGAATTCTCCCCGCAAATGACAAGAACTTCACTTTCCAACCATCCAGAAGTCCAGAAATTTTATTGATAAGAGGTTGAAAGTGAGAAGGATTAATCTTATTCGGAGAAATAGGCAAACCAAGATAATTAAGGCATTGAGCATAATTGTTAATACCCAGAATATTACACATAACTTCATAATTACTCAACCGGGCCGGGAAGATAATAGAACTTTTTTGCAGATTAATCCGAAGAGTAGAAGCGTTACCAAAGTCCTCAAGAATTAACTTGAGATTATTCATATTAATTGTGGAATTCTTACCAAAGATGAGAATATCATCAGCATAGAGTAAGTGTGTATACATGTGCCCATTAGACAAGATGCCTTCAAAGTGATAATGATTATTGTCATGAAGCATATTAGAAAGGTCATCCATCACAATGCTAAATAGAAGAGGAGAAAGTGGGCAACCTTGTCTAAGCCCAGATGTGGAGTTAAAAGACCCTTCTAAAGAACCATTTAAGCAAATAGAAAATTGAATATTGTAAATACAGCCTTTGATCCATCTTAAAAACTTCTCAGGAAAACCTTTATTTCTCATACGGTTAATAATAAAATCTCTGGAAACTGAATCGAAGGCTTTAAGAATATCAAGTTTAACACAGAAACCTTGCTTAGAGTTATTAAAATCCTCCAAAATTTCATTAGCCAGAATAATATTGTCCGTAGAGGACCTGTCCTTAATAAAACCAGCTTGGCTCTCATGTATAATGTGAGGTAAAACATGCTTAAGTTTATTGGCAAGAAGCGTAGCCACAATCTTATAAAAGACATTACACAAAGAGATCGGTCTGTAGTCAGAAATATTGTTAGCATGAGAATTTTTTGGGATAAGAGTGATAGCAGTAGCTTTTTCCCCTTTTGGAAAATGGCTATATTTCATAAAATTTTTAACAGCATTACAAACTTTGATCCCAACCACATCCCAATTATCTTTGTAAAACTCAACAGTAAAACCATCGAGCCCAGGAGAGGAGCCTGTGGAAAAAGAAAACACCACCTCTTTGATATCTTTATTAGAAAAGGACCCAATCAGGAAGTTAGCAGCATCTTGAGAAAGAGTAGCACCAATGGGAATAACAGAAGTATTAGCATGGATAGAAGCTGGGGTGTTGAACAAAGGACTAAAATGATTAATCAGAGCACAAGCTATATCATTATGAGCAGTAAGAATACCATCAGAAGTGTTTAAAACCTTAATAAGATTAATATTATTCCTACTTCTGATCTTAGCATATAAAAACCCCAAATCTTCTTCACCAGCTGAAAACCACCTGACTTTAGCTCTTTGAGTCAGCCACGAGGACCAGGAAATATGATAATTAGTAAGCTGATCATTAATGTCTTTTAAATTGGAAGTGAGCATGTCATCCAAAGGATTATTTTCAATTTCATGCAGGTAGTACTGTTGCTTATCTTTAAGATCATTAATGGCCTTAGAAATGTGACTATCAGAATTCCAGTTAGCCTTTTTGATAAGCATTTTTAAAATTTGCAAACTAGAATAAAGAGAGGCAATAGGACTAGAAGGAGGACAATTAAGAAAGGCATTCAACAGAACCTCTTTAAAACCTTCATGCCTTGACCAGAAGTTTTTAAACATAAATCTGGACGGTTTATGTTTGCTATTGTCAAGATATATCAAGATCGGAGAGTGGTCGGAGCAGTGGGGAGGGTCAACTTTGTAAAAAGATTTAGGAAAATTTTCCAACCACTCAGTGTTAATTAAAGCTCTATCAAGCTTATAGAAAATGGGATTTCCTTTCTGCTGGTTAAACCAAGTATAATACAATCCAACCGAGGCTAAATCACTAAGTTCACAATCAAAAATAGTGCTATTAAAATCTCCATACCTACTAGGAAGCAATGGAGAGCCACCCATTTTTTCTTGCTCTTGCCTACAGCAGTTGTAATCCCCAGCTAGAGTCCAGGGTAGGGAAATATCCTTAGCCATATTACGAATGTGATCCCAAAGGAGTTTACTTTCCTCATGAGAATTAGCAGCATAAATAATGGAAATAAAAAATGAAGTAGAAGAATTAAGGGAAATCTTCCCGTGAATAAATTGAGAGTTAATAATAATAGGGTCAAAAGAGATACATGAGGAATCCCATTTAACCTAGATTCTGCCAGGAGAGGAAACGTTAAAGTTGTGGCAATAACTTTCATTCTCAAAAAGCTTGTGAGAATTGACAAACCACGGGTCATCCAAGGAAGACTTAAGAATCTTAGCTTCAATCACACAGGACATCTGAAGCTTGTACAAGTTAATCAGATTTTTACAGGCAAGAATCTTATCTGACCTATTAAAACCTCGCACATTCCAACAAGCTATGGGGGGATAATTCATTTGGATTTTGATGAAGAAGGTTTTGCCTTTTTGGCATTTTTGGCTTTGTTAGGATTTTTAGAAGGGGATGGGGGAGGTTTAAAGGTAATAGGAGATTTCTGAATAGGAGAGGAAATCTTATCCGGAAGAAGATTATCAGAGGAGTTTCCAATCCTCTGGGAGGAAACAGCTTCAGTGTCAGAATCTTGCTGCATCTCAGGAAGAACATCCACATTCAGGATGTTAAACTTGTTAGTAGTGGGAATATCCGCGGCTAACTGAGTGTTGCAGTTTAGATTTGTGTCAGAGGAAGATAGCTCTTCAGTGGGGAAATTAAGATTGGGAATATTCGGTTCAACCTCCACGATATTCTTTTGTTTTTGAAGGGAGTTATGTAACTGCTCTTCAGTGGAATCCTTACTCATTGGGAGTTCAGAAGGATTAGAAGAGACTTGATTGTTGATGGGCTCCAAATGAGAAGGTGTCGGAAGAAGAGGAGGAAGTTTAGAAACAGAACGAGGTTTGTAACGAGGATGTATACTAGTGCTCCTCCCTCTTAAAATCTGAAGGTTGTTAGTGGGTAAAGGTTGTTTTTCCATAGGTTTAGAAGGACAGAGGTTAGCAGGATGTATAAGAGAACCACACGATTCACAAGGAATCGGTTTCCAATCGTAAACAACCTTCAGGTTAAAGTCTTCACCATCAATTTTAATAGGTATTTCTTCCGGTAAAATAGAATCCATAGAAATAAGAATACAAATTCTAGCAAAGTTGAGACGGGTTCTATTAGTAGTGAGAGAATCCACAGTACTAGGTTTACCAATGTAACTGGCTATTTTAGATATACCCGATGGGGTCCAAAGGGCAAGAGGCACGTCCATTATCTTAACCCAAATAAGGATTTCCGCATATTCATCTCTCTTTGGTTTAAATTTGTGGGACCATTGTTAAAGAACAAAAGGTTTTCCGAGGAGAAACCAAGGACCTCCAAACCAAACCATGTTATAGTCATCAATATTGTTAAATTTTAACAGGAAGAAACCATCAGATAAAGAAAGAAGAGAGAGAGATCCCTTAAGTTTCCACAGCTTTTTCATAGAAGAAAGAAGCCTTTCGTAGTAAGGTCTTTGACCGATAGAATAACCGATCAAAGATAAATTTCAGAGAGAAATACCTTCCAAAAGATCATCAACTTTGAAGGAAAGTTTTTGATTCGGAGGAATAAAGGACATAGGAAAAACGTTAGCATGTGTTACCAGAACCGAAGTAAAATTGTTCACCCAAGGAGTCAGAACTGTCGATGAAGCCGGATCCAGATGAGAGCCAGTTGGAAGAGGTGGAAAAGCAGAAGATTCTCCGGCCATCTTCGTCAGGAGGAAGGGGCAAAGGCCCCCCCCCCCCGAGTGCAAACCCTAGAGATCGCAATAGGGTTTCGCAGAGAGGAAACCCTAACACGACGACAAGTAATACTTTTTCCATCAAACTGAGGGGAGATATATCTAAGATATATTCTAATGAGATGTCATAATTATCCTTCTATTAAATATGATGATAAATTTATTTAATTAATTAGCATAGTTTTAAAGATTAATCTTTTAGAAATGTAATAATAAGTTACCTATATATATATATATATATATATATATGTATATATATATATATATATATATATATATATATATATATATATATATATATATATATATATATATATATGTATATATATATATATATTATATATATATATATATGTATATATATATATATGTATATATATATTATATATATATATATATAACTGAGGAAATTTCTCAATAATGCTGATTTCCTAATCAAGTGGGAAGGATTTATTCTCCAAACAGCTAATTTATTCCTCTAGCATAAAAAATATTGTGATCTCTCCACTAAAATCAAGTGGATTATTGCTCGAAAGGATTTATTCCTTTGTTGTTCTGTCCAAAACCATTGCAGCTTTAATGTTTCCTATTTTATTATTTTGATGGTTATCAATTTTGGTTAAATGGTTGAGTACGAGTTTGACCAAAAATCGAACCAACTTGACTATGTTTGATTTGAATCCTACCCGTTTAGCACATGGATCAAAATTTGATATGAACCTGACTCAAATCGAATATGACTAAACTAAACCGTACCTAACTGATTTAAACCGTTTATAATGTAGAACCTATAGTTTTTTAGATCAACAAGACTCATTTGACCCATTTACAATCTATTTAACTTAAAGCTGACCCATATGATACCACCTCGAATGATAGTTGGATCAATTTTGAGTTTTTAGGTCAATTCAAATTTGATTTGAAAATTAATTAAGTCAAGATTTTCAACCCGAGCAGATTAGAAATTAATTAGGTTAACATGAACTCAAATTTTTTGAGTCAGACTTAGACCATGTTGTTAGATCATATCACTTATTGATACCCCTAATATTTCTTTAATGCTAAAATATAATTCCTATTTTCTTTTTTCATTTTTATTTAGTATAAATTACTTCCTATTGTACTGAACAAAAATTTGTATTAAAAAGAAAATCTTTTGATTGAAAGAAAGACATTGTAAATAAAATAGAATTGCTACTATACACATACATATGCCTTTTTTTAGGTATTTAACTTGTAGCTGATGAGTTGTAGTAGGTGAACTTTTACCTCATGTACCTCGACAATAAAAACTCGCTTGAGGATCATCAATCCCTAACTTAGCGAAATAGCATGAGGAGACTCACCTTCCATAAGAAAGCCAAGGGTATGCACATATCACTCATATCAGGACATTGAAAATAAAATAGAATTGCTTCTTCTTTTTTTTTTTTGACAAAACCCGCAGAGGGGCTACACATTAATTATAAGAAAATTACAAGCCTTAATGAACCACCAGCTCTCTAAAAGAACAGACTTTGAAGAAAACCTACGAGCCGATGTTCTACCTATTACAAGATAAACAAAAGAAAATAAATCAACCAAACAAAACTACAGAGAACCAAGAAAAACCCAAAACCCAGAGCAAACCAGCCACCCAAAGACCCAAGGTTCCAAGCAACAGCTGAGACGACAAAAACATGACACAAAACAAAGGCTACCACCCAAAAGGACTCAATATGATGATCCTGCACCCACAGAGTAGCAAAGAAATGACCATCCATTGGCAGTTGTAAGCCACACCGCGACCAGCCGAAGTTCTGAGCACTGAGAAAACCACACCAACCACCAAGGTTGCCAACTTGAGGCAAACCCGGGATTAAGTAGAATTGCCTCATCATAGTCAATAAATCAAAAGAAAAGTCAAACCAAGCACAACACGAATCACATTTTTTTCTTAGATTTACATTTAGATCTTTTTCCAACACCAATTGAAACATCATGATCAACTATTCGGTTTGCCATAAAATTATACATATCTTACGAATCTTGAAATTCATTTACAATCTCATCAACATCGCCATCGAACACATTCAACCCATCAAAATGATCCACACATGAATTAGTCACTGACCATGCCATATGGGCTTTCAACTCCGCATTGGACACAAATGAAATAAGAATATCAACAAAAGTTGTTTGCACAACCAAGTTATCTGAAGGACTAACTGCATCCCCAACCACAAAATCCAAAAAAAAATCTTCCTCATTATCAACATCAACATTAAAAGGAGAAGGAATCGAGGTAGAAACATGATTAACCAAGCAAGGAATAGATTTCATTCCACCCGTAATAGAGTCATTGCTCACATTACCCAAATTGTTACAAGTACCCCCCTTAAGTTCACTAGAAATAGCACTGAATGCAAGATTACAAGACTCCTAATTAACACCTTCTTCATTCGTAACCCCAGGAACCAAAACAATAGGGCCCATAGTGGCCAAAGCCATAGATCAGTCATCACAGCCAACACCTATTAGAATAGTAGATTCCAACGAAAGGACAACATCAATCGGATCCCCCCAGCCTCCTTATTAACAACCAACAAAGAAATCACCACAACATTATAATTAGCAACAACACTCTCATTAAAAACACCTGATGAAGTCACTAGCAGAACAACTGTAGATAAGTTATGATCAAGATCAATAACCATAGTACCATTAGGAATTACTACATTTACACCAACCAAATAACAAGGGACTGAAGAGGGATAAGCCTCTCTATGGACATGAATGGGTTTAGCATCAAGATTAAGTTGAGGATGTAATATACGACATTCATCTTTCAAATGATCTAAAGAATTATAGTGCACATAATAATGAGGGAGATCATCCAAAATCACCGATTGAATGTAACCGGAATTAGCCGAACCCACCCAAATCTTATCCGGGAATTTTTTGGTGACATCCAACTCTATAAGAATGTGAGCAACAGATGGACAAAAACTAGAAGCCATCGCTGTATCTATTTTTAAAATCTGAATGAACAAGGAACCCAACCCAAAGAGAATTCGTGGGGAAAAAAGATCAGGTCGAAGGTAAGGAAACGAAATCCATATGGGAACTATAGGAGAATCAACCTCAATGTCCAAACTCGTGGTCCATTTCACCACTTTCATAAAATAATTACTCACAAAATAAGATTCATGAGAGAAGATCCTACAATAATCAAAATAGTTGACAAGCTTGATCAATACATTCCTAGGGTTGAGTACAGTGACCGAGCAATCATCATTAAGATTAAGATTGAAAAAAAAATTCCTAATGACATCAATGGAAGGTCTCCGGCCAGGAAACTTTCCAACTAAAGCAAATTCAAAAAAAGCAGTAAGTGATTAAATTTCTTCCTCTGAAATCAATAACGCTGGCAACTCGCGGTGAGAAGAAATTCTCAAATCGGGAAAAGGGACCGAACAATTTGATGCCCCAAACAAAGCATCTTTAAAATAAAGAGCAGAAGAGGATCTGTGCAAAAATCTCGAGTCACGAAGACGAGAAGATGACATCAAGCCGAAAAAAAAGAAGAAAATCGTTAAAAAAAAAACTCTAAAGAAGAAGGCAATGTTTAAAATTGCGTATTCGGGTATTGAGGCATTTTTCATTCGTGAGCCGAGGCGTAAGCCTCAAGGCGTTTTGAGGCGTAAGCCTCAAAATCAAAAGATTGCGTAAACAGAAAATGATAAATTTTTTATATACTAATGAGTGAATAATATAAAACATAAAAAAGTATAAGATATGAAGTGAAATCAAAATATCCCAATAATAAGACAACATGAAATATAGTTCAACTCAAAATTCTATCTTTTCCAAATCCCAATATTCTTTTCATTAACATATAATTCAAATTTTCAAAAATAAATAGCAATGACATATCACATAAGAACTTATAAGTCATCAGCACTGTCATCACTAAGGGGTTCTTCACTTGAATCATCATTATGATGAACTGCTCTCTCCCCTTCCTCCTCTCCTATAGAGTCCAATGTCGGGCATTTACTTCAAGATTTATGTAAGTTTTAATATATATAGCGTGAGGCGTAAGCCTCATGCCAGTGAGGCGAGGCGGGCCTCAACCAAGTTGAGGCGCAAGCCTCATAAAAAAAACTTGAGGCGTAAGCATCGAGGCGTTTTTTTCTGGAATTGCGCAAAGGCGGGCCTCAAGGCAAGCCTCATATTGCGCAATTTTAAACCATGGAAGAAGGATAACTTCCCTGAGGAGAAGAAGGTGACAAAGGCCACCCACATAGCAGCGAACTACACCGACAAGGGAAAAAAATCCTAGCAGAGCAAACATCAGGGAAAAAATTTGAGTGATAGGTGTTATAAAATATAATTGCTATTGTACCATTACATATGCCTTTTTAGGTATTTAATATGTACCTTGTAATAGCTTGTATTTTATCCGAGAAAATAAACTTTTTTAGAAGTTATTATAAGTCAAATCTGAAACTCATCTTCGCCATAAGATATATATTACATTGTTTTAATGATCATAATTTTTCCAGAATTTTTTAGCACTGGTGTAAATCCAAGAAATTAATGTCTTTTTGTATAAGTGATGATTTTAGGACTAACAAGTATTCATTTTGTAATCCAATTTCACCAGTATTTTTCTAAAAAAATGTGTTATTTTATGAATATTTTTTTTATAATTTTAAAGCCTCAAAAAATTTATATGATTTTTATACTAAAAATTAATTATATTATATAATTATATATTAATATTATATAATTATTTTATTAGAAAATATCCAAAGTCACTAATAGTTAAAAGTTTTTTAAATCCATTTTTCTTCCCATTGAATTCGGCTAAGAGAGAAGGGAAATAGAAATTTCAGAGAAAATGAGAGGAGAGAAAAAATAGAAGCTCATATTTGAAGGTAGCAGAGCGATTTTTGTCAATCAACCTTATTGAGAGATTTGCTCATCTCACTTTAAGGAACAATTACCCTATATCTGATTGTAATAATTTTATGTTTTTAATATTTTTTTTATCAAATTTGTATTTTTGTTAATAAAAAATAAGAATAATTTTGTATTGACAAAACTTTTATCGCATAACTTTTGGTATGCGATATGTCTCATTAATACGAATATTTTGACAGAAATATATTAAATTTTTTATTAAATTAAATGTTATGTTTTTTTTATGAAAAAGCATAGTAGATAAATTCAGTAGTTTTCCTGTGATATATGAATCTCTAAGTTTCATACATTACATTGAAAAAAAAATGTAGCATTTACATGTAAGAGAGGCTAGATGGAAGGCTAGTTGTTAACATGAAAGATGAAGAATGATACTAATTAACTGATAGTTAGCCCTAATTAAGACTGATATCCAACTGAGAGATAATTTGGTTAGACCAATATCAATTGGTTGACAGTTAGGCATATATAAGATTGATACCCAACTAGGAGACAATTGGGGTTCATCAATATCAATTAATTGATAGTTAGGCTTGATTAAGATTGATACCTAATTAGGTAATAATTGAGGTGGAAAAAGATGTTGCATTCATGATTGCATTTACATGAATTCCATTTTGAATTGATTGATAAATATAATTAAAATTATACTGATACAACATATCATAACATACTAACATGATTCATTAGATGATTATACATTTTACATTTTGTCTTATAGTTTAATAGATCTCTTTTGACTTTATTGGACATATTAATTTTATTAATAAAAATATAGATTTTTATTGTTCATATTAAGTGATGGTTGATATTGACTAGAACTGAAATATACATATTGATTCTTTTAACTATCTTTGAAAGCAATCATAAAGTTTTTGTTACATGCTAGGCCTTTTAGCTCATTATGTGGACTTTATGATTTCAGGTTAAAGAAGTGATCAAGATCATGAGCAGTAATACTGATAACGATTTTTAGGTTCTTCTTCAAATTTTGTTATGCAATTTCTTTTATTTTGAATTTTCTTTTATTATTTTATAATTAAGAGCTTGTGATAGAATTAGTTATTGTAGTGATCTCCTAGCTAGTGTAAATACTATTTTGATGGATGAATAGAAAAAAATATTTTGTTGTATATGATTTTAGATACTTTCACTAGCTATTATTTATATTGATGATTTATAGAAGCTCTGGTATATTTTTAAAATAATAAATAAGAAATTCTTCCAAATTTAATCTTTGGGCCTTACAAATTGGTATCAAAGCGGTTGTAGGAAGAATTATATTGTAATTAGAGCTATAGGAAATGATTAAGTGGGGTAGAAGTTGGGTAGTATAGATTTATCTTTTATATATTAAATTAATTAAATTGCATATTGATTTTGTATGTTATTAATTAGGAAAGAGAATTTTATCACTGGATAGATGTGCCTTACTATTCAGGATACATATAATGGATAATGTGCAATAGTAGCACTAGTGAGTTCTGACAGTTTGATGCAGTTAGCTAGTATGCTTTGCACAAGTTATGAGTGATGTTCATAATAGATAGGTGGGACACAAGGAGTCTGAAGGGGTATGAATCTACAGATGTTCCATAAGTTGAAGCTCCTATTATTCGGCTATAGAGCCACATGTAGTAGAGGACTGGTTATTAAGCATCGAAAAGATATTTGACAGTATAAAGTCCCTTAAAAAATTGAAATGTATCACTTGTAATGTTCTTATTTGAAGGAGAAGCAGAGAGATGATGGATAGGATAACATCGAGATAAATTTTAAGGAAAGATAAATGTAAAGATCACCTAGATAGAGTTTGTTGATGTCTATAGAAACTAGCTCGTACCTCCGTCAGCTTGATAATAGATGTAAGAGTCTTTCATGAGATTGGAGCAGGGGAATATGATAGTGATGAAGTATAAGGAAGAGTTTATTCCATTGGCTAGAAATGCACCTCAACTGCTAAGTACTACTGATGAAAAATGCTACAGGTTTTTTAGAGGATTTCAAGATGAATTGAGGCATCCACTTATACCATTGAGGATTAAAGAGTTTTTGGAGCTGGTTGAGAGAGCGAGACTAATGGAGAATGACTTGGTTATTCCACTGTTCGGATAGGATATGAGAAAGAAGAGATGGGGAGATGAAATAACAAGGAGAGAGGTAGTGAAAAGGAGGTAGATTGACAAAAAAAAATCTCTAAAGTTTCATTTTTGCCGTTGAAAGACTTGTGTTTTCCATGCAATAACCAATGATAACCTTATAGAGTTCACAAGAAATACTAAATAGATTTAAGTTGTATTCAGAAACTATAAATAGTTTGATTTGAATTGCAACTGATGTTTTGTTGAGTTAATGAGAATAACAAAGTTCTCAATAAACAAAATTTTCATTTAGAACTCTATTATGTTTATAGTTTACCCCATTCCTTCAGAAATTAATTTTCAAAATAATCAAGTTAATAATAATCTGATTTGATCTTCTGGATTGAATTGAGCCACTTTTTAGCCAAATGATTTTGTTTGAGAAAAGGTTATCGCTTGCTTGGATATGGTTGATCACCCTCTATATTATAGTCTGGCTTACTTTCAAGTGCATATTATGAATTTGAAACTTAATTTGATAAATATAAGTTTTTAACATGATATTATTGGCCCTAAAAAAGGTAATAACATCAATGATATCAAATTGGCAGCTTATCTTTAGTTTTATCTCCATGGTGTACATCATAAAGGCAAGATAAAAAATATTCAGAAGAAATCATATTTTAACATTTGATGAAGAGGAAGTTGATATCTCGATATGAAAATCAGGTCTTATTTTATGTCAAACACAGGCGGATCCACGTAGGTCTGAGGGTGGGCAATTGCCCACCCTAAAACCGGAGAAATGAATAAGAAGGGACGCCATTTTGGACTTTTGCCTACCCTAAAATTAATAATTTTGCCCTAATCCAACACAATTCCCAACTCGAAGCCTATACCGACATGATCTCCCTCTCGTTCATCCTCCACAATGGGGTCCCCGGCCTCCAGGCCTTCAAGAACGGCTTCGGCTGGATCACATCTCCCCTCGTCCCTAACTCCATCATTGTCCACGTCGTTACGCGCTCAAGATCATCACTAATGGGAGGTACCACAACGTCCTTCACCGCGGGCTTGTTAATAAAGAAAACATTCGGATTTCTTAGGTTGTTTTCCGCGAGCCGCCGAGGGAGAAGGTTCTGCTTCGGCCACTGTCGGAGCTGGTTGGAGAGGGGGAGGTGGCGAGGTTTGAACCGCGGATGTTTGCGGGGCATTTGGAGAGGAAGTTGTTCGAATTATGTATGAACGGATTTATTTTTTATTTATTGGGTTTATTTTATTATGAGAATGATACAATAATTAAAATATTCCAATCATCTGAGCTCCAATTTTGGCAAACTTATAGTCGAACTGAGCGTCTCGGAAATACGAACCCAACGACACCAAATTCAACTCAATCCGAGCCCAAATGTATCCGAATCAAAGACCCGAAGCGCTGTTGGAAGGTTCAAACAACAATTTGGATTACCAAACAATTTCCAAACATGTCATGTTTATAGTCAAATCGAGCAGCTTGACGAGGCGAATCTAACGAGTGGCTTGACTAGACTGAATATCAAAGTTATGTAGCAAAGTTTTTTTTTCTGAATAACAAAGTTCTGTATAAATGATTTTTTTTTTCTGAATAGCAATGTTCTGAAGCAAGAAAGTTAGCAAACAAATCTTGTAAAAACAGAGCATCCAAAATATATTATTATTATTATTATTGTTGTTGTTGTTGTTGTTTGATTAATTAAAATTTTGCCCACCCTGAAAAAAGAAGCTGGATCCGCCCCTGATGTCAAATCATATCTTTTGATGACTGGCCGGTTGTGAGAGTAGATATTTTAGATCTGATCTATATTAAGAGAAGTAGAAAGATATATAAAAAGACTTAGTTAGAAAGTATTAAAAATATTTTTTTTTTATTTAAATAAAAATTTGACTCTTAATAGGACACATTAGAGAGAAAAAGATTCATATAGCTGACCACATGTAGTGGAATAAAGGCATATTGTTGTTGTTGTATCTCTTTTGAATGATAATGATGAGGCAAGAAAATTCATTTGACAAAATAAGATTTTATTGTCATAAGGCTTGTAGGTACATGAGTCGATTTAAGTTCAACTCGATAAATGTCTTATGAATTGAGTTTGAGCAAATCCCAAATAGACTTATTAGCTTACGAGCTAAATTATTTAAAAGTTATTAATATAAAGTATATTTAAAATAAATTAGAATTCAAAAGTTGTTTGATTCATGATTATTTTCTTACTGATTTCTCATTCATATTATAATTATAATATTTTTTTAAAATAAAGATTATTTTTTCACTTTTTATAGTAAAAGAGGCTGGCAGCTCTTACTCATAAAATAATAAAAAGATTTCAGGGGTAAATTTACAGCAGAAAAGTAAGAAAAACAATAAAAAGTTATAGTTTCTATAATAGAAATAAGCAACAAGCTTAAAATAAAAACACCTAATAAGAATTCATTTTATACAGAATATCAGTTGTTTTTAAACCTTTCAATAAGCCCATTTAGGCAAAATAAGAAAAATGCATAACAAACATCTTATGCCAAATGAAAAAGCTTCATTCCACCTAAGTTAAACTATCATGAAAAGTAGCATGAAACATCTTAAAAGGTGAAAGAGTCACCCCGCTCCATGAGATTTAGAAATCAGCTTGATTAGATATGGAAATAAAAGAAACAATTAGGGGTGTAAATGAGTCGAGTCGAGTATCTGCCTTAACAAGCCTGGCTTATTTAACCCTTAATTAGCTCGAACTCGAGCTAGAGTTTGAGTTTTAGCTCATTTAGTGTGCTAATGATTGACTTGTTTAGAAAATATCAAGCTCAAGCTCGAGCTCGAGATAGAGCTCGTTTAAAAAGCTCGAACTCAGCTAGTTTAATTGGCTTAATTCTTTACTTATAAACAAATATTTTATTTATTTTTTTGTAATTTTTTTCTAACACTTAATTAAAATTTATTTTCAATTATAAAAAATAACATAACTAGTCATAAAATGTACACAACTTTAACTTTTAGTTTCTTTAAAAAAAATTAAGTTGTAAAAGAAATCAATATATTGTGAGCAATCCTCTTTCTTTAAAACAAAAGTTATTTTAAAATTTTATCAATATCAAGTTTAATTTTTATGCTCTTAAGTACTATAAGAACTTGATCAATATAAAAATAATGCATAATATCAATGTTAGACCAAATTGCATATCATCACATCATTATAAAAAAAGTAATTGGAATTATACAACCCATCAAAAAGTTTCATAATAAAGCATAGGTAAAAACTCAATAAAACATAGAACTATTTATTCCTTATTTGTATGATATTTCATATTCTTCAAATTCTTCGAGCTCTACTCTATTCTCTTGTACCAATTAATATGATACAAACCAGAAAAATAATGATTATTTTAGAAAAGGGGTCAAAACTCAAGATACAACTAATGAACTAATCAAAGTGGAAAATACATTGGACATTTTTGAAGAATTATGCAATTGAAACTTAGATTTAAAGCAAACTCTAAATATTAATAAAATGATCCAAGCTTACATTTCATATAATGACAACTATTAGGATCACATACAATGATCAAAATAGAAAGGAACTTGTAACATATTCCATACATTAGAAAATTAAATAGCCAAGAAAGATCAAATCATTTGAGAAATCAACATATAAAGAAGAAGGAAGGAGGAGACCTAAAGAAGGGAGAGGAGGAAGATGTAAGAGAAGAAGGGGAAGGAGGAAAACCAATAAAAAAGGTGAAAAAAGAAAGGGAAGAAATTATTTGGAGTCGGCTGCGGTCGCAAGACTCCATCTCAGCTCGGGTGGGAGGACGACAAAGGATTTGGGGCGCTAGGGTGCGGGCTTCGGCCTATTCAATCGAGCGAGGGAGAAGAGAGACAGGTGAGGCATCAATTGGGAGCTGGGCTATGCACAATGCGAATAGAGAGGCGAGTTTCCGCCCTAGAGAAGCTACATAAATGAATCAAAGAAGCAGGAGTGAGGGAGGGCATGATGTAGGTACGCGTGAGGAGGCGAAGAAGAATGAGAAAAATGAGTTAGGCGGGCTAGTCCAGTAGAGACGTATGGTGTTTTCTGTATAAGATATAATAAGCTTTTAAATATTAAAAAATATATATATTATAAATATGTTGACCTTTAAACAAATAACCAAAAACCAACACAAATCTAGGGGAAGATTTGCAAACCTCGTACCCATCAAAATGCTGCCCAAATCTCTGGAAAAACTTGCAGAAATCCTGCTAACGACGCAATCGCCTCCCATAAATCTTGTGAAAGCCTCGATCATCACCTGGTTCGCGTCGTTAAAAAGAGAGTGAAACTTCCTCTTTCACTTCTTGCTATCCAAACTCTATTCCTCTCCCGCTGAAACCAGTCGACCCTGCCTTCTCCATCGTCTCTACTCGCAAGCCCTTCCGTCGATTTCCCTCAACCAAGTCACTATTTATCCCTAGCCAAACCCCTATCTCATCTCTATAAGCCGTAAGCATTTGCCATAGTCTTGACCTCCCACCACCTTGTCAAAACTCAAGGTCAACCAATCCTCTTTTGATATAGTATTCTGTCCCTTCGGTTCATAGAGAGAGAGAGCGCTTCCTCCTTACATTAGTCATTTATTAATATAAATATTATTGTTAACAATATTATTATTATTATTATTAGCCTTATTAAAAAAATATTATTATTATTATTATTATTATTATTAATGATATTATGAATATTAATAATATTAATTCTTTTATATATATAATGTGTGCGTGCGTGCGTTAGTGTGTGCGTGGTAAGGACTTGCAGAGATTGCACATGAATACATGATCTTAGTAACCTTAACGGCTTACCGGTTGGCTAATTGCTTACCGGCTAGAGAAAAAAAAAAGGGAACTGTATCGACTGAAGAAAATTGACGAGGACTTTCCAGGGAGGCTCATGCATCCATAACCAATCTCGAGCCCCTCGGTGGGGACTACTACCCTTGCCCAAGTACTTTTCACTCGCCATTCGTGAAAATCCTTGGACAATATTTTTACTCTTAGTAAAGAAGAAGGGTTCATGCATACAATAATTTGTATAAAAGCAATAATGGATAGAAAAAATGCAGGCAAATGCATATGGTACAATATATTTGGAATATAATATGTCCACCAATTGAGCAAGAGAGTCGTGGAGAAGATGACTCCTTTGCCATCAATGTCAGTAGTAGCTTGTAAGCAAATATGCCAACTCGCCTGGAGGCAACAATAAAAGCTATCATCCTATAAGTATAAGACATAATACTGTGATAAATACAACTTGATCGCAAGCGAAGAATAAAATAAAAAAATGTTGCAACACCTATACAATCAACTAACATCCAGCTGCAAGAAAATACACTAATCCATTAAAAGTAGAGAAGGAAAATATGTAAAAAATTACGGGTCATCGTAGAAGACCCGTCATACCGTCAACATATCACCTACGAGCAACTACAAGAGAGCTACGATAAATACGAACTTCTATGAACCACAGTAGAAGATATGTCAAATATTCTAAAAATGCCCCCAAACATGTACTATAATTCATATACACATAAACATAAAGAAGTGTATATGCAATCAAACACCTGTATGGGCCCCAACAAGTGTGTTATGGGTATACACACGACGTCTAAGGATGCTGTGTGGATCAATAAATGAACTTAAGATTGAGTCTGATCCTTCTACATGGATAGATAGGAGTCAACAAGGCTCAAGCTATCAAATAGATATATAGCTAGGGTGTTAACTAAAATATTTATTTTGTACGTTCATTTCATCCTTCAAGGCTTATGAACAATGAAATTCATCCAACAAAGGTTTGAAGCCTACAAAACTTGATCCTTTGTTGACAAGTTGATAGAATCAACAATGTTAAATTCTCAAATGCAAATGACCCCATATACCTCGATGATGGCTACGCTGAATGTTTACCTCAATTAGAGGGGTTAATTTCAAATATTTCAAGTTCCACCCAAATTCTTATGAAAATTCAAAAACTCCATAAATTCTAAAACCTAAAAATGTTTAAAAAAAAAAACACATCAAATGTTTAAAGAAAAATCTATCCACCCTCCCTAATGGTTTGTTGAGGTGGAAAAATATGAAAGTAACTTTAGCTCACAAAGAGCTATTATATGGTTGAGAATATCACTATAATTTATTTTAAAAAAATATCCTAGCAGTAAGGAGGTGTCACGTCTCCTCTAACCAGTAATTTTGCTGTCAAATGGCATCGCAGATCAACAATTATAATCGGGGCCCTCTGATTTGGGTGGTTACCTCCAAATGGCACCACCAAATTACGGTTATGGCCAAAACTTGTATACTCTCTAATGACATCAAATTTTTTAGATATAAAATAATATGATATAATTGATAGGGCATAAAGCCCCTGTCAGCTAAGTTGGATTAAAATTTGCCCCCTTAGAAAAATACTCAATCCAGGTTTACAAGGTACCCTTCGATTAAGAACCCATGGTTGCCGATAAGGATCCTTCTATCAGGTTGGGACGACTACCTCCTCTGACTAAGTAGACTAGGGACCACGATGGCCAAGGAAGACGGAATAATGGGATCTTGATTGGGCCTATCATCCATTCCCCAACCATTCGCTTTAAGTGCAAGATAGTAAAATTTCTAATTTTGAATATCAAATCTTCAAACATCTAAACCCATGCTACTACTATATGACAGATAACACATACTTATATATATATATATATATATATATATATATATATATATATATATATTGATTGACAACTAGCCTTAATTGAAAGTTCTCTCTCATTATCGAGAGGGGTAATTAGCTATAGGGGTTTGTGCCTATTGGAAACTAGAATTCAGATCATGAAGTCCTTGCAAAATGAGAGTGAAATCTCTAGGTAGTGACTTAACTACAATCTCTATCTGCCTTCCTAAAATTTTCCCCAGAACTTAATCCGTTAAAACACCCTCAAAAGCAGCGGTGGAGGCGAGGACAAATTTTTGGAGCCCATAAAATATAATATACATAAATATATTTAATCGAGTATCTTGATAAGCTTTCAAGTTGAGATGGGTTGAGGTTGAACTCAAGCTCATTTATTATATGAGCTCGATTATAGGCTTGAGCTAGAAGCTTGATAAGTTTGGCTCATGAGCTCATTAATGAGTCGAGTTCAAGCCAGCTCATGAGCTAGTTGGCTCACTTACACCCCTAGAAACAACCAAATAAATAATTGAATCATAAGTGTTTGCAAGTTCTAGGAACTAGAAATTATCAAATTTCCCATATAAGTAGATTTGAATGATGAGAAAGTATTAAAATCAATCATCTTAGGTAACCCTTTGCCCCCAACTATGGAATATAATAAAGAGAAACATAGTTATTATGCCAAATTATGAAATAGATCTTGCTTTTTATACTCTTAGTAATAGAACATATAAATTTCGAAAAAATAGAAGCTTATTGTAGAGGTGGCCTCTAAAGATAAATAAAGTTTTGTTTAATCCAACCATACAAAAGGCTATGACCATTTAAAATATGCCAAATTAGAGAGTAAATGAAAGCAAAATTTAAAAAATTAGGATCATGAATACCCAAACCCTTAAAATTCTTAGGCCTATAAACATCTTTCCATGTTATAATATGAATCTTTCTAGCATTTGTATCTCTATGAAACAAAAATTAGAACAACCCTTCCTAATAAATTTGCAACAAAATTTAGGAAGAATAAGACCCCTAATTCAATAAGAGATAATATTACAAATAGTGAACTTGAGAAATTTAAGTCTCCCTGCAAAAGAAAGGATCTTACCTTTCCAACCAATAAGTAGTTCAAAAATTTTAGTAAGAAGAGGTAGAAAACCGGAGGAAGTGAGTCTTTTGTTAGAAATAAGCAACCCTAAATAATTGAGTGTTATTAGTAATAATTATATTCAAAATCTAATAAATATTCTCATCCACATGACAATCTTTGGAGAAAATGACCATAAATTTATTGTGATTGGCATATAGGCTAGAATAAAGTGAAAATTAATGCAATATATCCATCAGCCTCTTAGCATATTGAAAAAAGGTTTTCCCAAAATTAGGCAATAAAGAAAAAATATACTCAATACAACCTTTAATATAAAAAATAAAGAGACTGGGAAATTCTTTTTGGGCAAGCCTATATAAAAAGAGAACCTCTAGAATATATATCAAAAGCCTTGTGACTTTAGCACAGAAATACAAATCTTTGATCTTACTATTAAATTATTTTAACATTTTAGAAGCAAGCAAGATATTATTAGAAGATATCATATTTTTAATAAACCCTTCCTGACTATGAAGAATAATAAAAGGGCATAATACCTTTCATACGATTTTCCAAAATTTTGCCACTATTTTATAAAAAACATTGTATAATAAAATCATATTATAATAAAAAAATAAGAGGGGCATGAGTATTGTTAGAAATAAGTGAAATCATTGATGTTTTAGCAGCCCTATACATATAGCAAGTAGATAAATAATCCAAGATAACTTTATAGAAAAAAGGACCCACAATCTCCTAAGAATACTTATAAAATTCAAAAGTAAATCTATTTGGGCCAGATGCAAAAGAGGTTGGAGATGAAAAAACAACCTTCTTAATTTCCTCATTAGTTATAGGAGCCATAAGATATGGTAAAAGAACATCAGAAATGGTTCTACCAATATGAATATAATTAGAAGAAGCAAGAGAAGGTTTAGGAGGATTAAAAAAACATTTTAAAATGTTTAATAAAGGCATAAAAAATGCCTTTAGGGTCAAAGATAACCCCCTCATTAGTAAACATAGTCTTTATCCCGCTCCTATTATGTGTACAACAAATTCTAAAATAAGAAAATCCAAACCATCTTCTTCACATGAAAGCTATCTAGCTTTAAATCTCTAGATAAGCTAAGAGGTCCATAAAGACATATTATAATTAAGAAGAGAATTCATCTCTTTTAAATGTTCATTAAGCTACTGATAAAGAGGAGTATATTATATTTGTTGCAATAAAAGACATTGCTTATGTTGAGATAGTTGCTATTTAGTATTGCATGCTTGATATTCTTGCAACTTGTATGTTTTTGGTGATTTCAAATATAATTACTTTGATTACTATTTATTCTAATATATTCTTGGAAGAATTATTTTTTCTCTTGTGTGTACTAACATTTCAGAGAAATCATACTTTGGATTGTTGAAGACTTCAAATCAAGATCAGTTTAGAGTGTGTTATAAATTGAAGTATGTATTTTTTATTTTATTAAGTCTGAGAGAGTGTGATTGTAATTGAGTAACTAAGCGCACACATATCGAGGGAGAGTTTTTAAAATTTATTTTTTTAAACTAATCATATAATATGAACTAGTTTGCACAGGACGATCTGATCAGTTATTTTTCCCTAACGAGCAATGGAGCGAACAAAAATAACCCAAATTTTTTTCTAAGTAAATATCATACATACAATATTTTTATTCGTACGGGGATGATCGGCTCTGGATGGTTCTTGAATGAAGTTCGTACGGACAATATTTTTTGTTCGTATCGGGACGATCGACTCTGGTTCGTCCTTTAATAAAGTTCATATGGACAATATTTTTTGTTCGTACCAGGTTGATGGGCTCTAGTGCGTCCTCGAACGAAGTTCGAATGGCTCTGGTCTATTTTCTTTCATTTCATCCTAACGGTTCGTACATACTAACTTTAAATTTTTTCTATTCGTATCGGATAATGATCGGGTATGAATACATTTTATATCGATTCACAATGGGTTCATACACAATAGTTTTTAAACTGTTCGTATGTATGAAATACGATCGTACGGTATGATTATGGACGGTTAAAATTGAAAATTCTATTTTTTGGACGGTTTTTTTGTCTTTTCTATAAAAGGCCCTTTAAAAATTGACACTTAATCTTTTTATCAGTTGGACTTCGTGATTGGTAAAGGGTAATTGAAGGAGAGAGTGTTTGAGAGGCATTTGTGTATAATTTGGGTTTCTTCACTCTTCCTCTTATCTTTCTAGATTGCTCGTGTGAAGATTGATCTTTCAAGAAGATCTAGTTCTCTACTGACACTTGGATAGTGTGAATAGCCGAAGGTTCTCTTCCTACACTTGGAGAGTGTGAATAGTCGAAGGTTCTCTACCTACACTTGGAGAGTGAACAATCGAAGGTTTTCTACCTAACTTAGAGGGTATAAAAGGATGATAGTTCTCTACCGCATCGGGGATTGGTGGAAGATAGTTTTGTAAAGGTTTCTCCATCTTTTTGTGGGAGCAAAATGAGTGTCACTTTGGTAATAGTGCAATACCTGAAGTGGAAGACTTCAGGGAGTGGATGTAGGTCGTGTTTGACCAAATCACTATAAACTTTTGTGTCTTTTTATTTTTGCTACTTTTAATTTCTGCAAGTTTAATATTCTGTGGTTGAAAAATCATTTTAAAAATTTTAAAATTAACTTGCTCAGTTTATTAATCGGTTTCATATTTTAAAAATCATGAAGGTTAAAATTTTAAAATTACCAATTTACCCCCCTCTTGTTTAGACTTAGGACATTATATTAGGTCTAATAACCTATTCTAGAAACAATAAGTTTCAACAAGTGGTATTAGAGCATAATTTCAAAACCATAAGTTTAAATTACATTTTGATTAACAAGTATGGCTACTTTTAGAAATCGGAACACACCTGAAGGGTATTCGATCACTAGACCTCCTTTGTTTGATAATATCCCTTTCAATTTTTGGAAGATATGCATGTTTATATTTTTACAGTTACTTGATTATCGTATGTGGATCTTAGTTCAAGAAGGGTACACAAAACTAACTAGATTAGTGGATGGTATTAGAGTTAATATTCCCTTTACTGATTAAACTATAGAACAACGTGACTTAGCATAATTAAATGCAAAATGTCTAAATAGTTTGTTTTGTGTACTTAAATCTGAAGACTACATGCAGGTTTTCACTTACAAAAGTGGAAAGGATATATGTGATAGACTTTATATAACTTATGAAGGGACTAATGAAGTTAAGCAATCTAGACTTAATATCTTGTTACATGACTATGAATTGTTTTACATGAAACCTAATGAATCTATTTCTGACATGTACATAAGATTCACATAAATAGTCACTTCTTTGAATGCACTAGGTAGTGAATTAATGAATGCTAAAATAGTTAATAAGATACTTCGTTGTTTACCTACTGTATATGATACAAAAATAATTATAATTACAGAGTCTAAAGACTTAAATGTATACTCTATTGATAATCTTCTTAGATCACTAATTACTTACGAGCAAGGAGTGAGTCAAAGAAAAATTAATACTGGAGAACGACAAAAGGAGAAAAACATAACACTAAAAGTAGAGGAGTCGGAGAGTGATCTATCACTACTTGAGGATGAGGATAACATCGCCTTGATGACTAGACAGTTTAGGAACTTTTTAAAGAGGAAACATAAGAGACGCCAACAATGGAATATAGGTAAATTCCATAAGAATGCTAAGATTTCTAATGATGTAATTTGCTATGAGTGTAGGAAACTTGGACTTGTTAAATCAGACTGCCCAAAACTTAAAGCCACTCCTAGCAAGGAGAAGGCAGAGGATAAACCAAAAGAGAAGAAGGAAAAAAAGAAATTTCAAAGAGCTTTTTGGGCGGACTCAGCTTTAGACTCATCATAAACTGAAAAGGAGGAGAAAGTCACAAACTTGTGCTTGATGGTCGATAATCTTAATCAATCAGATCAAAAAGAGGTATGTGACTTAACATATGCTAAACTTTTAGAAGTTTCTAAAAGAATACATGATGCATATAAGAATTTAAAGAAAATGCATGCTAGTTTAAATTTGGAATTGCAAGAACTTCATAGAGAGCATGAAATCCTTAGAAAAGATTATACATTAATAGATAACAACCATATGTGCCTACTTGATGAGTTCGATGATTTAAATAAAAAGTGAGATTTTGAAAACATCCTATGATCAATTGGAAAAAGACTTTAAAAATTTTAAGGATGAATCAAAAAATAAAGAACATCATTTAAAATTTTCCAATCATGTGTTAGAAGATGTAAATACATTTCTGAAGTTGAAAGTAAAAGCACTTGAACATTTTACTAATCATAATTTGTATCCAAATTTATACAACCCAAGAAGAATAAGAACCGTTATAGAAGATTGAAAAATCCATTTTTTGGAGTTAGATGTTGCACTTGTGGATTGATTGGACATATTTCACACACCTGTACTTTAGATAGAAAAAATCATTTAGTGTGGAGACCTAAGATGCATAAACCTAGACATACCATACATGCATCTATTTTTAAATTGCCAAAAGGTGAACCCAAACTAGTTTGAGTTCCCAAGTCTAATATTTGATGATTTTGCAGATACACACTCATGCAAGGCCTCGTGAGTGCATATGGTACCTGGACAGTAGTTACTCAAAGCATATGACTGGAGATACTAAGCAGTTTATATAGCTGGAAGCCAGAAGTGGAGGCGGAGTTATACTTAGAGATAACACCACTAGAAAGGTGGTTGGATCATGTATTTTTAAATACTTGCAAAACTTTTTATTGAAAATGTGCTACTAGTTGAAGGCTTAAAGCATAATCTTTTGAATATTAGTTAGTTATGTGATAAAGGATACATCGATAAATTTTTTCCTACTAGCTACATATTGAGCCTAAATGGTAATGATGTTTTACATGGTTTAAGGGTAAATAATGTGTATATGCTAGATTTATATTATATTAAAACTCTTAATTCTTTATGTTTAAAAATTATTTCTGATGAACCATGGCTTTGGTATAGGAGACTTTGTCACTCTAGCATGAAAAACATTAGGATAATTACCCAAAAGAAATTAGTGAGAGGTATATCAAAACTAGACTTTACTAAGGATCACCTTTGCTATTCATGTTGATTAGGAAAATAGGTGAAGTGCTCTTTTCAGTCCAATAAGGATCTTAAAAATAGTAAACCATTGAAGATTTTACATATGGATCTTTTTGGACCAGTTGACTAGTTAGAACTGTGAGTCTATGAGGGAAGGTATACAGATTTGTGATAGTAAATAATTTTTCAAAATTCACATGGGTTAAATTCTTATATCATAAGAGTGAATCATTTGAGGAATTTAGAGATTTTTTGACTTGGATTCAGAGGAAACTAGGGTGTGAAATTTTAATAATATAAAATGATCATGGCGGTGATTTTGAAAATGAAAATTTAAAGTTTTGTAAAGAAAAAGGAATTAATCATAATTTTGCTACACCTAGAACCCCTAGCAGAATGAGGTAGTCGAAAGAAAGAATAGAACATTAATAGAAGCTGGTCGAGCTATGTTGGCAGAATATTCACTTCATAAATATTTTTGGGCCTAAGCGGTTAGCATGGTATGTTATATTCTAAATAGAGAGAACATTAGATCGAATTTTAATAAAACATCCTATGATCTACTTAAATGTAGAACATCTAATTTGTCATATTTGCGTATTTTTGGATGTAAGGTGTTCATACATAATAATGGAAAATCTACCTTAGAAAAATTTGATCCAAAATCAGATGAAGAAATTTTTATTGGATACTCTAGTATTAGAAAATCTTATAGAGTATTTAACAAAAGAACTTTGATAATTGAGGAGATCACACATATTGTGTTTGATGAATATGGAGTTTTGGAAGAGCTAATTTTAGAAGAGGATGAGATATAAATTAACTCCCAGAAGATCGAGAAAATTGTTTTGGATAAAAAGCATGAGATAGAAAACCTGTTGCCCTAAGAATTGAGATTTTATAAAATCTACCCTAAGGAATTGATTTTAGGTGAACCTAGTGAGGGTGTTAGGACTAGGAATGGACTGAACAAAGAAGTCAATCATTCTACCTTTATTTCTATAATAGAACCCATAAATATAAATCAAGCACTTTTGGGTGAGTTTTGGATTTTAGCAATTCAAGTAGAATTGAATTAATTTGTAAGAAATAATATTTGGGAATTAATTGCAAGGCCAAAGGATCAAAGTGTAGTTAGAACTAAGTGGATATTTAAGAACAAAATGAATGACTCAGGAGTTATTTTTAGAAATAAGGCTAGATTGGCAGCTAAAGGGTATACTCAGATTGAAGAGATTGATTTTTAGGAGGCTTTTGCCCCTGTAGCGAGACTTGAAAAAATTAGGATTTTATTAGCCTTTATCTATTTTAGAGGATTTAAGTTATATCAAATGGATGTTAAAAGTTCCTTTTTAGAATGGGTTGATTTAAGAGGATGTTTATGTTGAACAACCTCCAGATTTAAAAAATTTAAAATACCCAATCAAATTTTTAAATTGAAAAAGACATTGTATGGATTAAAATAGGCACCTAATGCTTAGTATGAGAGGTTGAGCACCTTCCTACTTGAGAGATCATTTGAAAAAAGAAGTGTGGACACAACTCTCTTTTTGATGAAAATAAGAGAGGATATACTCATTATTCAAATCTATATTGACGATATCATCTTTGGATCTACAAATAAAAATCTTTGTGATGATTTTTCTAAAATAATGAGTAGTGAATTTCAAATAAGTTTAATGGGATATTTAAGTTACTTTCTAGGATTTAGTATTAAACAAATTGAGGAGGGTACATTTCTTAGTCAATTGAAGTATATTAAGGACACCCTCAAAAAGTATGAAATGGACAAAGATAAACCTATTATTACACCTACGAGTTCCTCAGTTCAGTTAGATAAGGACCCAAAGGAAAAATTTGTTGATAAAAAAAATTTAGATGAATTATTGGATCTTTTCTTTACTTGACTGCTAGCATACCTGATATTATATTTAGTGTTTATTTGTGGGCTAGATTTCAATCAGATCCAAAAGAATCACATTTGACAACATTGAAAAGGATTTTGAGATATCTCTTGGGAACTCAGAACTTAGGGATTTGGTATCCTAAGTTCAGCTCTTCATTTGAAATAATTGGATATTCAAATTTGGACTTTGCAGGTTGTAGGGTTTATTGATTTAGGATTAACAATAGACACTATTCCAATTTATTGCGATAACACTAGTGTCATTTGTATTTCAAAGAATCCTATTCAACATTCCAGAACAAAACATATTAGCATAAGGCATCATTTTATAAGGAATCATGTATCCAAAGGAGGAATTGAACTAAACCATGTTTCAACTAAATATTAACTTGCATATATTTTTATAAAACCACTAGCCATTGATACTTTCAGTACATTAAGAATAAGGCTTGGTGTGATTGACCTGAATGCTTAATTAAAATTTTCTGCAAACTTGATATTTGTGTTTGTGTATTTTTTGTTTTTGATTTTTATGTGCGTTTTTTTTATTTTTGTGATTTTTGTGTTTTTGTTTTGTATGATTTTAAAATGTATTCACATCGAATTTCATATTTTTTGATCGATCATGTGAATTTTTCTAAGTGTTAAATTTGTACTATATGAAATTTTGTAGTGTATCGATTATTGGGTAGGACAGATGCGTATCATTTTTATTTCTAATACAGTTCATCTATATAATCCCCAGATCACCTAGACGATGTGTATTCATCCGTATATATGCATGTAGACGGTTGTACGGGTAGAAATAATTATTAATTCTAGTCGTACATACGAACCTAGCGTTCGTACATACGAACATGGGGCATATCAGTGTGGGGGATGATTCAAATTGTCATTAAAATAATCTTAAATAACCGATTGTCCAGAACGAACAAATGTTCATCTGTACGTTCGTAAGGTCAAAAAGTCTGTACGAAAGGATGCCTCATAACTTGCAATATTACAAAAAGTCATTTTATTTTTAACGCATTCATTCGTAGATATGAAATTTTATTTCATACGTGCGAATGCAAGCATCATATAGTACAAATCTCTTTTCATACATACGAAAGTTCATTTTTCTTTAAATAGAAGGGCTTTAAAACTCAAATCTCATTCACCTCAATAGTCTTTCAAATCCTTCAATGGCAAGCTCTAGCAAAAGGGATAGATTGGCAAAGGGTCCATCCTCTAGGAATGATGAAGTTAACTTTTTGTCTAAAATCAATGAGGACTCATTTCCTAGGTTTGTTTCTGCAAAAATCACACCTTCTAGAGTTCTTCTGTAAGAGAATGTTATATTTCAAGTAATGCCACTTTTTGCCTCTACCCAATTCGCTTTTATCCTCACTCAAATTCACTCTTACAACAAGAAAACTTTTCACTATTTTCTTGCCAATAAGACCTTTAGCACTGATTAATCTAGGATTAGATCTTATGTTTTGACGAAGCGGGTAGAAATTACAAAGGAAGATTTGGGGGCATTTTTGAATATAAGGATTGAAGGAATAAGTGCCCACACATTGACCACTGCTTTTAATTATGACTGGACTGAAATAAACCAAGTGATTAGAGGGATTAGAGAAGTGTGTCATTTTCCTAAGATATATACTTTAAACCAAGATGCTAGAATCATCTAGCATGTTCTTAGAACCTCCATAATCCCTAAAGCTGATGAACGTTTCAACATTACTCCTCTTCTTTCCACTGTAACTTACATGATCATGACTGGTCAACCTATAGACGAAGCCCAGCTAATTATTGACTATATTTATAGACTTTCTGAAATTGTCCATATCTCTCATAAGAGAAAGAAGAACATAGCCTTAGGACACCTTGTGACATATATTCCTGAGAAGAAGTACGATCTAGTTCATCCTGAACCTCACCTAGAAACTCATATCTACTATACTGATGCTTCATTCTGAGTAATTTTTGCGAGAGGTGATGGAAGTGAGGATTTCGAAGGAGAAGGGGAAGCACCTACACCTGCACCTGTGCCTGTGCCTGCTCATGGACCAGCCTTTCAGGATGTGATCCAACGCTTTGATAGACTTGAGAGTCATTTTGATCAACGCTTTGATCAAATTCAGTTTCACCTACACCAGCAGGACGCACAACACCAGCATGACATGGGTTGGATACGATATCAATTCTAATTGGTCAACACCAACATGGCTATGATGAGTAGTTATTTTAATCTCTTCAACCAGCCACCTCCTCCAGATCAGGGCCCCTCAGAGTGATAGATATACTTTTCTATGTTTGTCTTTGCGATTTCATGTGATGTGATGATTTTTGTAGTTTCTGTGGTTGTCTTGTGTTTTGTTTTTATGTTTTATGATCTCATGTGTTTATATATAATAATTATATAAATGCTACAGGTGCTTCAACTGCTTAGCCCCTAAATAAAAAAGAGTGTGGCCAAGTATGGCAGGTGAAATTTAATTTACATGTAAATATATGATTGCTTGTGAATGATTTTATTATGGAATGCTTAGGATAACCCTACAGGTGATCTAATTTTTTTTTCTTTCTGGGATGTAAATGAAATATAAATTTAATTTATTAAAGTCAAGCACTATAAAAGTGATTTAGAAGTGGGATATCACATCCAACCTTGAATCGAAAGAGAGGAGAATAACCCTCAGGGGAGTGTTCCCTTTTATTTGGAAAGCTAGGTTAGGATGGTTCTAATATCTAAAGAGAAAAGAAAATACCCCTTCGAGGATGAGTTTCTTTTCATTTTAATATCTAGGCTTGATGGATCCAAGGAGCTTGTAGAAGAAGAAAAGATGAATTGAGGAGATAACAGGAAGAAGATGAATAAATAAAGATAAGAAAAAAGTATATCCCATTTCAAAATCACTTGCGTCAGTCTTAGGATTCGAATCCAGGTTTGTTGTCAGTGATGCTTGACCACTTTACTTTTCAGTTGACTCTGGTGTAAATAAAATGACACTTTTCATATGGACATTGGACATTATATTTTAGATAATTTAATTTATTGTTTTACATTATTTGTGCAGTAAAATTACATGCTTTTCTATGTTTTATTGCATGCCGTGTTTTGCTTTAGCCTAGATACGATCGGAGTTTTTGGTGAGGGTACGATAAAATTTTTCTACTTGAAATCATAATAAAATTTTTAGGCTCACATAATAATTCTAACGATCTAAGAAGTAAGCTCGGGACCGCCAAGAGTCAGCATAAGAATATTATTACCTTCTCTTGCTTGTTAGGCACCTCCTCGCTTGTAGATCTTGGCAGACCACTTGATCTATGATGGTGCAATTCTGTCAAGGGGATGTTGTGTAATCTTTAGGAAAAAATATATTTTCTAAGCATAATTTTAAAACAGCTTTATACTCATTTTATACATTCAATTAAATCAGCATGCATTGCATTAGATACAAATTAAAAGAGTCTAAATTATTAATTACATTTTATTTCTAGGCATCATTTACCCTACATAAGTTGAGGGGACAATTAGGATTTATCTTAGATGTCGGCCTCCATTTCCTTAAAATTTAAGTATTGTCCCTATCCATCTTTCATAAAGAGATCGGACACATGATTTTAAAGCGCCTAGGTGGTTAGCTGGCTTCCTAATCTAGGCTAGGGTAAGTCCAAATTTGCATTTCATTAATTAGGTTCAAGTTACTACTTTATAGTGCCCAAATTAGATTTAGGTTCTGAAATAGATTTTTTTAAATCTTAAGTCCTCACCCGTCAGGAGTATAATCCTAAATTTCTAATAAAATATCAACTTAAATATAAAAATATTCTCCTAATTATAAAGCCCAACATATGATAGAATGAGGTTGCCTCTAAGCTTCTAAAAATCTGACATCTCCTACTTTTCCTCCTTTGACTCATTAAGAACTATTCAACATCGATCTTTCCCCTTGGAATATTCTTACTTATGTTCCTTATCTTTTACTTTGTAGGCAAAGGGTATGAAATCACTGCTTTAATCGAGAGTTTTCTTAGGAGCATCCCTCATATGATGCAATTAACTATAGGGCTTACCCCTATAGGGATTTAAGAAATCCAGATTAAAATAAACCTTTTTTTATTTCTATAAAATAAGGGAAAAATCTCTGGGAATGCAGATATCTTTTAAAAACCCAATTTTTAATTTTAAATATACTTATAGAATATTATTATTATCTTTCTAGATAGCATAATATTATATTTGTTATATTCAATTTTAGAAATAACGAATTTTATAAAACCCATTTTTTCTTTTTGGTGTTTTAAAGAACATTATGTTCGTCTTTTAAGATGATATAATATTCTCTTTTTTACACCTAAATAAAAGAATGGATAAATTTTTCAAAAAAACCTTATTTACATTTTAAACTCATTCTCTAGAATTTCATGTTTATATTTCGAGATGATAAGTTATTATTTAACTGTGTTTTATCATATAAATATCAGTTTTAAAACCCTATTTTGATATTGAATCCATTATAGAATATTATGTCAATTTCTCGAGATTGTACTTTATTCTCAATGCAGTATTCGATTATAAAAAAAGAGAAATCAAAATCGGTGTGGCGATACACTATTTATCCCCACCAGCCAACTCACCCACCTTAACCCTTATTGACTGGGTATACAGTCAATAAGAGCCTAAGAGAGTTTTAATGGTTAAACCCATTCAAATTAATTCACCCAGCCTAAACCAACCCCATTCTACCATTTGAATACACTCTAAGCTTGGTCAAGATGCCACATCAGCTCCCTTGACCACTCTTGACCAGTTAAATGGTCAATGGGTGCTAAAGTGAGATCTAGTGCTCAACCCGACCCACCAACCTCACCTAGCCTAAACCAGGCTAGTCCAACCCTTGGATTTGCTTCCAGAACCTTCTATGGAGTTAGCTCGACCTAACCCAGCCTTGGGTTCAATCCAAACTGGCTCAACCCACCCAATGGTCCCTCCATGCATGTGGGAAGGACAACCCATCCTTGCCACATGAGCTGCTCATTCTCTAGCGCTCAAACGGCTAGAGATATGTGTCCAACATCCAAGCTATCACCCTGGGTGATCTAGACTGTCCAAGCAAGCTCCCATAACTAAAATAGGGCAAGAGGTACATATTTATTGATTCGAACCTACCTTTCACACTAGCCGTCCTTCCAGAGCTCTAAAATTTTGCTTCAAAATCACAGAGCTTCGTCAACCTTCTCCTGATATTTTCCCACTGTTTGGATGTTGTGGGTGGCTAGAATAACGAAGAACAGAGCCAAACTTTGCCCCAACCTCCTCAACTCTCTATGGAAGCCCCCTCCAAGCTCGAGGTTTGTAAGGATCAACACAAGGAAAATCTATAAATTCATCTGTATCTTGAACTCATCAAACCATCATTGAAATCAAGGTAAATCTCTAACCCTATGCATTTATATAGGTTCCTAATTAAACTCCTTAGTATTGCATCAAATGACTTAAGAAATAATCCCCACTCTTTCTTTTACCCTATTCTATCTCTGTTTTAAATTTTGAGTTGTTTGGTTAAGTATTTTGTGAAAACAAAATAAAAATTTATTTTAGGGTTTGCGGTTTAATGGGACAAAGAAGACAACACCTTAGCTGTTGGATATATTTATTTCAGATCAACAACTATGATGTTGTTTGACCGACGATCTGTTCCTCTAGTAGAATTTGCGGGATGCTTAGAGCTTTGTCCAGACAAATCAAGGTCGTTCATTCAAATTGTGGGCTTAACCTTGGCCGTTATATATTTTTGAGCTAAGATTAACCACTGGTCTGATCTTAACCATTAGATCAAAGCCACAGTAGATCAACATCTATAATAAGGTCAAAACCACGGTACGTTTTAATCTCTTTTTTTTTTTTTGGGAAAATTTGGGCAAAGTCCGTATATTAATAAAGTTGAAGATTACAACAGCATAAAGAGAAAATAACAGAAACTGGCTAAATACAGGAGCCAAGCTACTAGAGCTTCAAAAAATCAAAATTCTATCAAAATAACACATGTGAGTATACCCAAATAAAGCACCAACCGTAGCCCAAAAAAAAGGCCAAAAAGCACTCCCATGCCCATGGTACCTGGACTCAGGATAGAATAAAGGATATAAGAAGGTCATACACATCCCTGGTTGCCCAAAGTCGCCCATGTGCCGTCCAAGGGAATGCATGGGTAGTGTCATCATCGTCCAGGTGGGCATACGTGCAAGAACTCGGGGCACCAAATAGCAACCCGCAGAGGACCAACTTACAATTCTTCCAAAAATTCGATAGCATTCCTCCATTTCACAATATTTTCAAACATAGCTCTCTTGATACACAATAGCAATGAGGTTTGACATTGAGAATGATTTCCAAAGCTTCTATTGTTTCTCTCAATCCAGACAAAATAAATAATAGTGGAAACACCCAACTTATAGAAGTTCTGCAACTTCAAATTACCATTATACTTCCCATTAATCCACTCATACACCTGAAATATGTTTGGCCTAAGCAAAAAATTATTCATCTCATGAAAAAAACCCGTCAGAATAGAGAAAGAGTAAGAGCATTCAAAGAAGAGATGGGTAGCCGTTTCATCATAATTATGACAGAGTTTGCATAAGCTTGGGATAAAAATATGCCTTACACGTAACGCATCGGCAGTTTTGAGGCCCCCCATAATGGCCATCCAAGTAAACACAGCAAATTTTAAAGCATTCTTCTTATGCCAAATCATTTTGTACCAACTGCAATATGGAAAATCAGAGTAAAATTCCTCCATATAACTTTTAAAATTGCTTTTACCCTAATCAAACCAGAGCAAAAAGGGTCCAACATCAGCAGTAATGTTAATACCCAAAAAAACACCTCTTAAACTAGAAGAGAAAGAATCCGGTAACATCCACACAGAGTCAGAGATGATTTTAGAAAGAGTAATATCAGGAATTTGAACCATGTAATCCACGCCAAACAGGTCTGAGAGATTATTGTTATGAACTCAGTGATACCATTTCAAGGAGATGGGGGCGGAATTATTAATTTTAAACTTGAAACATAGCTTAGCAACATTAGCCGTATGGCAAATGGATTTCCAGAATCTGGAAGAAGCTACTGGTGGAGGTCTCCAAGGTGAACTATAATTACTAAACAGCCAAGCAGATAAAGGTGATGGGTAGTTGTACAATCTTAGAATAACAGAGCAGTTAAAGGAAAATTGTAAAGCCTGGATAGAGGAAATGCCCAGACCACCCTTAGAATTAGGCAAGCATACAGTATCCCAAGCAATCATGTGAAGCTTCTTATAGGAATTCACATCCCCAAAAAATAAAAATCTAGAGCTAGATTTTTTAATGAACTTATAAAAAATGTTTGTATGGTTCAAACCTTCCATCGGATGGTTCCAACAATAGGGCCCGACGGCTGGCCCGCCCAACTATATAAAAAATGTTGCAGCAGCGATCATAGCCGTTCATCCTCACAAAACCTGTTAGGATGACCAGCCGGTGGACGTGTAGGAAAGGCGCACCTTCCTACATTTTAATCTCTCAAAATCATGGTTCGAACGGTTCTTGTACGATTGAATACTGACCATCAATCAGAGCTATAGGATCTCAGGTGATCGTTAAATCATTCTGGATCAAACTTGATACTGCGGGCGAGATCTCAGCCGTCGGATCTACGTGGTGATGGATCAGACGACTCAAAACCTTGTTGCACTGTTTAAGTTGTGGGAACCGCTTAAATGCCCCATCTGTGTGGTCGAATCCCGTCGCGCCACGTGGGAAGCCCAGGACCGGTCAGCGCCGCCGTTTGACTGATTATTTAAAACCATTTAAATAATTTTAGAAATTACCCTTAACTTCAAAAATTCATAGGAATTTCAATTCTTATCCATTTTTGGTGTTCTTGAACTTGTTTTGTTCATAATTTTATATAATATATTTTAAAAATAATAAAAAAATTATTTTGAGTATTATTTTACTATTTATTTAAATAATACATAAAATATTATTTTAATTTTAAATAAAAATATATGTATTATTTTGGTCTTTATTTTGGCAGAGGTATAATAGGGTCTAATGTTGATCTACCATAATTTTCTCAAGTCCTTTTGATGCAAAATAAATTAGTTTTATGAATTTTAAAAAAATCTAGATTAAAGTCTAATCTTGATTTTTGAAAATTCATATATAAATCAAATTAAATAAAATCATTTCATTCTAGGGCTCTATGGAATCAATAAGGATCCCTCTTTCACTGAAAAATAATTTTAGATCATGATTAGGTATGGTTTCAGAAAATTTTATTTTTATAATATATGTGTTTATATACTTACTTTCCAAACCATACATGACTTTGACCTCAAATTGGGTCAAGTTTGATTTAAGAATGTTTGTCTATATTTTCAAATATCTCTAATTCAAGTTGATATATCTTATCTTTTGTAGTTAAACATTTAAGCTTATAGGTAACTATGTGACCTATAGCATGAATGATTTACTATAAAATCGATCTATAGAGAATTAGAGCACTTCTTATTTATTGTTCATTATTTGCTTTATGGTGTGATTGTAACTAGTGTTAAAGGGTTAGAAAGACTTGATTTCAAGCCTACAACTTAGTGACATTTAGGGACAATAATTAAGGACTTAGGTCTTAGCTAACTTAGATCAAATTAGGGTGAACTACACACATCCTTTTGGGATGAAACATAAATTTAAAAAACTAGTGTCATATACCTTTTGATAAAATTCACCTTGGTTGGACATTAATGAATCTTCAAACAACTATTATATTTAGGTGACCCTTCTTTAAGGCTCTTAATTTTCAAAAAATCCAAATAAATCAAATAAAATCCTTCAAATTTAAAAATCATCTTCAATCAACCTTAAATTAAGTCTATAATCATTCAAAAACAAAACAAAAATCCAAATTTCATCAAATATTTAATTAAACCTTAATCACCCTTAATTAAATATTAATTAAATAATTTCATTAAAATTAAATAAGATTCAAATAATATCAGAAACATTAAATAAATTCAATTAAAATTAAATAAAAATCAGAAACATATTAAATTCAATTTTAAATAATTTTCTAATTAAAATTCAATCAATAACTCATTATATAAGTATTTCTATTAATCATTGTTTTAATATAATTAGTAAATCCTGAAATTCATTTAAAATTCAAATAAAATCAAATAAAATTAGTGAATCATAATGTAAATAAAAAATTAATTTTAATAATTTTTTATATTAATTTATTAATAATTCATTAAATAACTCATTTTCTATAAATAATTAATTAAAAATAATAAATAAATCCTAAATTTCATTAATAATTCAACTTAAATCAAATTTTTTTAACATAAGTTTCCATTTTAGTTTCATTAATAAATCATTTATTCTTAATTAAATCCATTAAAAATTCATCAAAAAATTAAAAAATCTAAATAATACAATAAAATTAAAAAAAAATAAATTCAATTCTAATTCTAATTCATTTAAAATAAATTAATTTGACAATTTGATTAATTAAAATTTATTTTTTATCAATTAAATTTGAAAATTAATTTAATTTAAATTAATTATGGACTTTATGCTAAAGCTTGATTCTTTTTTTATGGCTTTGGGCATTTTGATTTTAAAGGGCCTTTAAATACTTAAATAACAAAAAGATCCCTTATATGTTGTGTACGAATCCTTTCAGGAAGGCACTAACACATTTGGATTAAGGGATTTTTAAACAAACTAATAATACATCGACCTTATATAACATACTAGATTCCTTCGGGAGGGTACTTGGTATTACATTTATAAGGTCCCTTTCTCTCTCTCTCTCTCTCTAATAAAACTTTAGAGACTCTCAAATATACACCTATCTTCAATATAAGATGGGCGTTCATTTTGAAAGTTATAGAACTTATAAATTGATAACTTCCTGCACTTAGGGAGTTAGCAACTTATAAGTTCTTTAAAATTAAATTATATAACGCTAACATCTAAAATTTGAATAATTTAAAAGTCAAATACATATTATTTAAACTTCAATTAAATCCCTTTTTGGCCTTTACTGATAAACCTTAATAATACATGGAATTCAAATAATAATTCCTATAAGACCTATCCAAACCACACGACCTCTTTCACACACTTAAATGCTTTTGCTAGGAAAAAAACTTTAGCCTAGGCTAGGTCGGTGGTTTGTTGTGGTTTGATTGTGGGTGTCTTATTTAGAGGCCACCTATATTTGTCTGCTTACTTTTATGTAACTCATAGCATGCATATTTATTTTCTATCAATGTACCAGAGGGCAGAGTGAATAAGTGAGGGCCATGTAGTTTACTTTTCTATCTTTACTTTCATATATATATAAATATATATATATATATATATATATATATATATATATATATATATATAAAACTATTCACAACACACCCATACCTACATTTATATTACTTCTTTTATATTCCTGTAAAGTAGAATGTTCCTTTGGACTGATGTACTTGTAAATAAATGTAATTTTAAATTCATAGATTTGTGTATATAGATTGAGTTGTAAAGAGTCAAAGGTAGCTACTTCTACATATACAAGTGGGGATCCAAAAAGTAATATCCCTTCTCAAAGGGGGATGTTCCTTTTTGGAATTCCACAAAAGACTTGGAGCATGAAGACCGTACAAGCATTTACATTTGATTCCAATTTTCTTATAGGCTTAGAACTGAGGTTTGTTGTCGGTGGGGCTTAGCCACCTTTAATTTACTACAAACCCTGGTATATGACTTGTAAATTCTATATAAATAAAATCAGCTCTTTTATATATATTGTTTCATGCCTCATTTGCCTTCGGGTAGATTTTCTATTTTTGTAAGCATATTATCCTGCATTTGATTAAAGTTCTTTAATCATTCCTTGATTCATGGGATAGAGCTATCTCAAATATTGCATTCATTAGCGGATTGTTGTGATTAGGATTGTTAACTGGCAGCTTACTCTAGGCAGGTGGTAAGTCAAGAATATATACACTTTCTCCTTGCACTTTCTAAATTTCTAATTAAATCTAAATCTTTCAAATTTAGTATTAGAAGTCTATAATCTAACGTCTGATAAAGAAAAATCTAAATTAGCCCAAATATTTAGTTAAATTTATATATAAATTTTGAAATTAATTTAGTCCTCATTTAAATCGAGAGTATTCTCTTAGAAGATGTAATTAACTATAGGGGCTTGCCCCTATAGGGAGTCTAGATCCCAGAATAATCTAAACCATATCTTAATTTTCTTTCTAAGGTAGGGGAAATATCTGTGAAAGTAGATTTTACTTTATCTATGTTTTAAACTTTATTTTCATAATTAGAGGATAGATGGATAGCTAATTTGCTCTTATGGGTGGATCAAATATCCTCTATACTTGATTATAGAAATAAATCTTTGATTTATTCTTCTAATTGGAATGATAGGAGAATGTGTTTATCATCCTTTGGGATGATTTATACATTCCCTATGCTGTGTCTAATTAGAAAAACAAATTGTAGCTTTCTTTCTTTGTATAGTCATGTGGCTTAAGTCCTTACGATAGATTTATAGTTAATTTTGCTATTACGATTTGATTTTCTATCTTATGTTTTTATTTATATAATTTTATATTCCTCTAGTTTAGTTAATCAAGCATTGTTTGTCGTTTGCCTGTTCAGTTTAAAATTCATAATAATCACTACTGATTGTCATGGTTTCCTCGGCTTTTCCTAAAAAGCTGAGCAGATGGGCCAATTGTCAGCACCGGCGTAGGTCCTAGATCCTACCGAAGTGCTATATGTTTCTCGTATGACATTTTGAGTGTTACTTGTATGTTTAGTCATTTAGAGTTCATTTCAAGTATATTTAAAATTTGTAAAAAATTTTAAATCCCTTTTGGGTTACGATACTCTCCAGATTTTTTTTCCTAAAAATTTTCATCCAGTATATGTTTAATGTTTGATATCTATTTGATTGATTATCTTTATATTTAATTTGTATAAATTGTAGAATTCCTTAGATCGAGTCAACTACGCTTGTTTGTCATTTATATGACATTTGCATGTTTACTTTGAGTCTAATGTTTGCATGATCATGCCCATGCGAGTGAACAAAACCCAGGGTTTCTTGGCTTCATCCTAAAAGCCAGGTGGATGTCCAACTGGAATATCGAATTGGTCCTAGGTCTGGTAGGGGTTCTGCCTGTTTGTTGTCTGACATTTGCATGTCATCCATGTGTTTTTTGCATGTCTTAGAATCTTCTATTTTCATTTGTATTTGATTTTTGGGTCAATGCGTTAAAATCAAGCTTTAGATTATAAATTCTTAATCTATATTCCCCTGCTAAAATTCTTCTACTTTTGTTTACTTTTATATTCAAAATTCTTAAGGACATGGGTCCTTATCTAATATCTTTTTAGTCTAATTCTAATTTCACATCAATCTCCAATCAATCATTATTCTAAATCTACACTGTGTGATTATGTTCCCTCCTGTATGGGTCCTTAACTGAATCATTTCATCTCTTAAATCATCAATCTATCTGATCTCTATCATAGACTTCAATTAAATTCAAATCGGTGCAACTTTCAACATTCAGATTCAAAGCATAGATTTAAAAGGATCAATTATTGATTCAGATCACATTGAATTACAAAAAATGTCTAGAAATTTAACATTCAACATCAACATTACTACTGCCCAGTCTACTGAGGGAAACCAAATCAAGTTTGGAGCTGGGTTCGACAATCTGCAAGTTACTTTTGGAACACTACAAGCTGAGGCTGTGGTTCCTACTAAAGAATCAGTCAGATCAATTCCCGTACAAATCAATACTGAGCGTGGTCTGCAACTGCCCCTACAGTTGCTAAACCCTCAGTATTTACAAGACTGACTTATCCCTAATCAGTTGCCGCATCTAAGGGAAAGTTGCCGATAGTTGCTGAAGTTCTAGTGTTTGGGAACTTTGAAGTAGGATCTTCTTATGTGATCTCTGAAATCACCAAATCCCATTGTCGCAATATGATTCGCTGTATGAGGCAAAGGGTTGAAAAAGTTGAAGCATCAAAGAGAGGAACCCCGAGTATCGCTGCGACCAAAGAAGCAAATAAGACAATCATTGAAGTACCTGAGGTGTACGTTAATTACCCACAACTAGCTGGTAGCAGATTCCATTCATTGTCTGCTATTGCCAGGGAATAGAACGTACTATGTATAACACATTCTCCACCTTCCCCATTCTAGAACAATCCTATTCTCCCTTCTCTTTCTAAAAGGAAGATAAAATTCAAGACTTTACTGAGTGGACTAATCCGGGATTGTGCCACTGATTATGGCCAATCAAAAATAGAATTTCTAAAAAGCGTTGAGGATATAATTTCCACTAAAGTGTGTCCCCAATCAAGTGAGAGGAGAGGAGACTCTCCTCCAGTAAAGAAGAGGGTATAATTTCAAGGAGCGGGTCCGAGTCGACCAGTAACTGTGATAGATCAGCGTGGGGAACCAAAGAAATTTATGCATCATGATCAGTATCAGAATGCAAATTATTAAAATAGTCAGTTGACTCCTATTAAATCCTTGGGGTATGGAGCATTAGCCCGATGAGGGAATAATTCCATATCCCCTCTTTCTCCATGTTACTCTAGAAATCATCCACTTAGAATCTATGATAATCATCCTATTCAACGTACATTAAGGATTGATCCACATCATCATCAGGGTAGAGAATCATCTTCTGGTTTTGATAAGAGAAGACTGAAATTTCCATGTCAGTCATCCTCGTTATCTAATAGAGAGAGGGTTCGCTAGCCTAAGATGACCCCTACTCAAACTGCACTTATGAGTCTAAAGAAAAAAAGCAATGGAGGAAAGATCGAGAAAATGGAAGTTTCTCATAGAATTATCCCCTTCTAGAGAATATACTCCGGTGAACCCACATGATGTGGGAGGCAAATCAATAGAAGAGATGGTGGATCATATGAAAGAGAGTATCGGCCAAATCAATGAGAAAGAAGCTACATAAAATAAAGATATGAACTAGGAAATGTGTGGTAGTATCGAAATGGTTTATTCTCATTCTTCTCTACAAAGAGAGAAGGAGAAAAGCAAAGAAGAAGCAGGACCAACTAATGCTGAGGATGATGAAGATGATATGGTAGATTGAACTCATCATCTGCTAGAACTGCTGAGTCAAAAAGATGAGCAGATACTGAGAAAGGAAAAGAAGTTGGAAGAAATGATGACGATAATTTCCATTATGCATGCTAATAATCCTCCTAATCCACAAGCACAAGTTAAATCTTCTCCTGATTAATTTGTATAATTAAATATCAAGAACAAAATAGTCATAATACAAGAACTTGAGAAATTGATATGGAAATCTGTGAAAGTAGCACCACCATCAGTACAATCAATAAATATTAAGCATATGGTTGAACAATAGGTAAAGGAAGCATTGGCTAAGGCCCATAACACCTCATCCATTTTGAAGGGTAGGCCCTACCGGAATAATATGATTTGGTCCCTTATCTAAAGGATTTGCACCCCCTTCCTTTAAAAATTTTGATGGTATGAGGAATCCCAAACAACACCTAGCTCATTTCAGAGCTAGGTTTTATAATGCAGGCGGTAGTGATGCACTGTTGTTCAGACAATTTGTTAGTAGTTTATCTAGCATTGTATTTGATTTGTATGTTGAACTGCCCAATGGGTCGGTTCATACCTTTAATGACTTGGAAGCAAAGTTCCTTAAAAGATTCGTTGGTGCAAAGCATCATATCACCGTGGATGATCTAGTAGTGGAAAGTCAGAAGTCGGGTCAAAGCCTGGTGGATTATATCCTGAGATGGAGGAATCTTAGCATGAGATGTGAGCCTCAGCTATAATAGAGATTCTCCTAAAGACTATTCATGGTCCAGTCGCCTTTTTGCTTAAAGGTTTTACTATTAAAACCTTTGAGAAGTTACTAAATAAGGCGTCCAATCTTCAAGAAGAGGTTTCTCAACTTACATTCTTAAAAGATCCAGCTTCTTTAGAAATAAAGAAGCTAAAACCTTAGAAAGTGCTAGACAAGAAGTCAGGAATAGTGTCTACATTTGACAAGGGGAAACAACCAATGCCGATTCAGTTAAAGAACCTTATTCGACCACCTCAATATCAATATTATAATAGATCTCAGGGTGATCATCAAACTAGACCACGACACTTTCTAACTCAAGAACAAGAAAAAGAAAAGTTTGACTTTTTTTATGAAAAAGGTGTATCCTTTCAAACGGGAGAAAATTAAGAAAATTTTCAAGAGTTTAGTAAAGAAGCCAAGATTCAAGCATCATGAACATAAAAGACTAGAAGAGGCTATGTTGCTAATGCAGGGCAACCTAACTTTTGTCTGTATCATCAGATGTCAAGTCATGAGTTGGAAGATTGTATCACTTTCAAAGAGTGGTTGGATAGAAACTAGAAGGAAGGTATGGTCATGACACCCAAAGAATACTTAGTGGACCCAAATCAGGGATCTACCAAGAGTATATTTGGTGAGCCTTCTCCACCTCCTACTTTAAAATATAATGATAAATGGGATTAGCTTTATCCCAATCTTATAAAAAGATCTTTAATAAATTATATCGTTCATCTTTCCAAGAATCTTCGATATTCCAGAATCCCGCCCAGGTTGATTTGGTAACTTGTGATAGAAGAAGATTAAGGCTCCAATCAAAGAGCCTAAGGAAGTACGAGTTGATCAAGCTCTTGAAACTCCGAGGGAGGAATAGAAGAACAAGACAGAGTTAGGTTCATACAAGCTAGTTATTTCTGCAAGTGGTGAGCATATGTCGTTCAAACCTTTAACCCTGTAAGACTTTTATTTCATCCCTCTTAGGACTAAGAAAGTAATGAAAAAGGATTCCTTGTTTATCATGTTTGTTTCTGCTGATGAATACTCTGATAAAAAATTAAACAATAATGAAAACAATCCTTAATAGATAAATATGAACGAAATAGATGAACAATTCCAATACTATTACGATAGTGACTCCCCTATACTTGATGTTGAGGGTGATCCTATAAATATAGAATTGGAATTATCTAATCCAGATACATCACCAGAAGACACTCAGACAATGACCAATGATTAACAGTTAAAGATTACTAAAAATAACTCATTAGAAGTAGTGCAAGTTAACCTTCGTAGTGGTAAAGTTTTACCTCCACGAGTTGCAACTACTGCCAAAGAGAAGCAAATTACAAATAATCCAAAAGCTTCTAATCAACCACAGCAAGGTCAACAACCAGAATTAGAAAACACTGAGATTCCAAAAGTCAACTATAACGTATTAGCACATCTTAGAAAACTGCCAACAAAACTGAGCATTTAAGATGCTCTGGTTCTTTCCAAAGAAATGAGGGAAGCTTTAGTTAAAGCTTTACTCGATCCATAGATTTGTATGGCTTGGTTAGCTTCAACGTAATCTAACGAAGAAGCATTATATTTCAAGGAAGTTCATGGTATCATACTTTCAGATGAAGATTTGTTACTAGGAACAGCAGATCATAATCGTCCGCTATATATCTCCGTCAATATCGATAGTTTCATAGTATCTCATGTGCTCATTGATCCAGATGCATCGATCAACATCATGACTCTCAGAACTCTCACATACTTAAGGGTTGATACTCACAAACTCAGTTCTGACAAGATGATGCTATGAGGATTCAATGAGAAGGGCGAGAGAGCCTTAGGCTCAATAACCTTGCTTTTGGATTTAAAAACCTTCAAAACTGAAGCCAAATTCCATATAATAGATTTCGAAACTTCTTTTAATGCTCTCTTGGGTAGACCATAACTTTATGAATATAGAATGGTGCCTTCCTCCTTACATCAGTGTATCAAATTCTCCCGAGATGTAGTAGAACACTGTATCAAAGGTGATTTGCAACCATTTTCTATTCATGAAGCCGATATATACGAAGATGCTTCATACTATATGCTTAAGAAGCAGACAGCGTTCTCTAAAAATCTCAAATTGACTGAAGTAGAAATAAAAGAAGTAAAAGAAAGAAAAGAAAAAGAAAAAGAAAAAGAAAAAGAATAGCATCTCGATCTAGAACACGATGTTCATTGGTCACCTTCTCTTCCCTCACAAAGAGGTGGTAGAATGGCACAACGATCTAAAGGAAGAGGTCGGGGATGGCAAAATCAAATAATGCGTGAAAGTGAAGCTCGAAACATGCAAATAAGGGAACCTGTAATAGATATTGATTTGGAATCCAGTCCGTAGGACGAATCATATATGCTTGAGAAAGACCCACATGTTGTAGATTATAGGAAATTTCTAATTAGCAAAAGTTTGAGATTTCTATAGAAACTGATAGTGACGAGGACATGGTCCAAGTTACTACGGAAGATAATTCAGATTTATCAATCATGGAGAGATTAAAAAAGTATATGGAAAATACTACTCTAACCCCTTTATCCTAGAATGATATAAAGAGATTAGAAGTTAAATCTTCTCTTCCTCTAAACCCTGAAACCAAAGCCAATAATTTTGTTCCTTCTACCAGCAAACCCCTAGAGACCGATGTAACCCTCAGTGATCCTTTTATGGACAAGATAATAGAATTGCATTTTTATTAGTATTCAAACTTTGCAAATAGAATTGCTAAACTAGGTTTAACGCCATTAAAATGGACTAGAGGCAGAGCCCAGCAATTTGAACACATGTGGAATAAAAAATACCACAAATAGTTTTCAAAACCAGGTGTTGGCTTTGCCACTCTATGTTCGTTTGATGATGATGAATATTGCTTAGTAATTTCTATTAATTTTGAGTCTGATAGTCTCTTTTTAGCGAACGTTAAATCTTTTAACGAACTCTATTTAGAAACTTCAGATGATCTAGATGATTTTCAAGTTCCATATGCACCCCAAGAACTTGAAGAAGAAATTGGATATATGATTGATGATCTCAAAGAAATAAATCTAGGAACCGAAGAAAACCCTCGTCCGATTTTCATCAGTTCTATATTGAATGAGGATGAGGCAAATAATATGATTCAACTACTATTAGAATTTAGAGACTATTTTGCTTGGAGCTATGAAGAGATGCCCAGATTATCCCTAGATAAAGAACTTCATAAATTAGCAATTCAACCAAAAACATTCCTAGTAAAACAAGCACCTCGATGAATATGACTCGACATTGAGCATCAGGTCATCATCGAACTTGAGAAATTAATTGATGTAGGCTTTATTAGGGAGGAGAAATATCCAACCTGGTTAGCTAGCGTCGTTCCAGTCAAAAAGAAGATGGTCAATTATGTATTTGTATTGATTTTAGAGATCTAAACAAAGCATGTCCTAAATATGAGTTTCTACTTCCTATACCGAAACTTATGGTCGATATCGCTTCCTCACATGCAGTAATTTCTTTTATGGATGGTTCATCCGGATACAACCAAATTAGAATGGATCCCGAAGATGACAAGTATACCGCATTCAGTACACCGATAGGAGTCTATTGCTATAAGGTTATGCCTTTTGGTTTAAAGAATGCAGGAGCGACTTATCAAAGGGCAATGATGAGAATTTTTTAATAACTTATCCACAATCAAGAGGAGTGTTATGTAAATGATCTAGTCATCAAGAGTATTGAAAGAAATGATTATTTATATGACTTGAGAATTGTGTTTCAAAGAATACGTCAGTATGATTTGAAAATGAATGAATCCTTTGAAGTGCTCTTTCGGCATCACTTCAGGAAAATTCTTGGGTTTTGTAGTTCGACACCGTGGAATCAAAATCGATCCAGCCAAAATCAAAGCGGTAATTGGAATGCCGCCACCTAAAACTCTCACTCAATTGAGATCCTTCCAAGGTCGGTTGGCATACCTTAGAAGATTTATATCAAATCTTTCTGGAAGATGTCAACCATTTGCAACATTGTGCAAGAAAGTTGCTCCCTTCAGATGGGATCAAAACTTCTAGAAAGATAGTATAAAGTAGTATTTCATGAATCCTTCAGTGCTTGCAGCTCCTATATTGGGGAAACCTTTGATCATATATACAGTAGCTTTAAATGAATCTCTTGGCGCCTTATTAGCAAAATTTAATGAGAAAGGAAAAGAGAATGCACTATATTATATGAGTAGATGTTTACTTCCCACCGAAATAAATTATCCTCTGATCGAGAAGCACTGTTTAGCTTTAATCTTTGTCGTCCAAAAGTTAAGGCATTACATGCTTTTCCATAAAGTAAATATCATATCCGGGACAAATCCATTGCAGTATTAGATGACTTGTTCGACATTATCAGGAAGGTTAGCCCGTTGGTCTATGATACTATCATAATTCAATATTACTTTTAATCCTTTATGAGCAGTGAAAGGACAATCTATGGAAGACTTCTTAGCAGCTCATTCTGTTCAAGATAATTGCCCAATAAATTAAGAACTACCATATGAATATCATGAAACTAGAGTCTAATGAAAGGTTCACCTGGGAATTCTATTTTGATGGCACTTCTTCCAATCAACAGGAAACATCAGATGTGTTGTGGATCTATGGCTAATGATTTTGATGATAGCAAACATTCTTTTTCTCTACGACTGCCTTATCTACTGACATTTCAAGTTCACACGATCGGACTGCAATTTGGAACCAGCTCAAGATTGGGTAGCCTAGGTCTGAGTTAATTTGTACCCTTTTCCCTTCTTGAGTCTATTGTATTTGGTGTGGCTCCTGATGCTTTGTAACTTAGAAGATTTTTGATAGTTCCCTAAGAGTTTATATTTTTGGTAACATCGTCTAAGATGATATTTATATCGGCTTGGACGATCTGTTCAAAAGCAGAAACCCTAATTAGGGCATCCTCATTAAAGCAGCCGTCATTATGCAAAACACATCGTTATGGATGATCTTGTATCAGCCAGGTCGATAGGCTCAATTCAGAAAGAATATGCCGCTAGATTTACTTAGGAAATACTTATTTTTGGACATCGGCCTGGTTGATCGGCCTAATCGATCGAGAGCAATTTTTCTTAAATAAATCTAGAAATTAAGGAAAGTAATTAATGGCGATTTGCATGATCACATCGGCCGGGCCGATCGCAAGATCGTCCGGGCCGATTGGACATCGTCCAGCCTCATTTCAAGGCGATGTTTAGGATGATTTTCCTCATATTTGAACTAATCGGCCAGGACGATATGCCTATCACCGTGGAAGATAAAGTCAGCAACTTATATTAATGAGCTCATTTTTAGCTTTTCTATTTAAGAGATGTCAAGGCACTTTGTAAAGTGTTTTTGGCAGCCATTGTAGCTTCATTCTTTTAGGGGAAACTTGAAGAGAGAGCTTGAAAGGGAGTGAGGAAAGGGTGGAGTTTGAGAGAGGGAGAAGATCCTGTGAGGGGGGACTCAAGGGAGTGTGGAGGGGGTTCCACACGGTTCCTCCGATAAGCTGCACCTGAATACCGTCGAATTCAAGGCTTGTCTTGAGAGAAGTTCACCAAAAGAAGAAGATCTCTTTGGTGTCAAAGGACCCGGTGACTCCGCCGCACCGGGAAGGTGGAAGTAATTTTGTAAGGGCTTCTTCGCCTAGTTGTGGGAGCTAAAGGAGAGACACTTCTTTTAGTGAAATATTTGGAGGGTGCCTCCAAGGAGTGGACGTAGGTCAAGGTTTGACCGAACCACTATAAATCTGGTGTGTTCTTTCTTTATTACTTCCGTATTTAATTTCCGCACTTTATTTATTTTATTATGGTGATATTGGTTTTGGTTTGTGTTTTGATTTAAAGATTCTTCTTTTCCAATTCACCTCTCTCTATTTATTTGCCTTGGGACTAGTTCAATAGGGCATAACATCCCTAACAAACTTTCAAGTGGTATCAGAGCCGTTTTCAAAAATAAGTTTTTAAAATCTTTTAAATTTTGATCCATGGCTAATTTTTCAAATCTTAATATTGCGGAAGGTTATTCAATCACCAGGCTACCTTTGTTTGAAAATATTACATTTAATTTTTTGAAAATTTGCATGACTACTTTCTTGCAATCGATTGATTTTCGTATGTGGCATATAATTTTAACTGGTTATTCATTACCGTCATGTATTGTATATGGAATTAAAACTAACATTCCTTTTAGTCAATGAAATAGAGATGAACGAATCGATGCTCAATTGAATGCAAAATCTTTAAACTAGTTTTTCTATGCTTTAAATTCTAAAGATTTTATGTTAGTATCGATGTGCACTATTGGTAAGGAAGTTTGGGATAAACTACACACCATATACGAAGGCACTAATGAAATCAAGCAATCCAAGTTGAATATGTTAATGCATGATTTTGAACTATTTTCCATGAAACCTTATGAGAAAATCTTAGACATGTATACTAAGTTTATTCAAATTGTGACATCATTACATGCTTTAGGAAAAGAATTTTCAAAATTTGAAAAACTTAACAAAATTTTTTGTTGTCTACTGGATAAGTTTGATGCTAAAATTATTGCTATTTGTGAATAAAAAAATTTGAATGATTATTCTATTGATAATTTGATTGGTTCACTCATTGCCTACGAGCAAAGTTTGGGTCAAAGACTTTTGGATGCAGGTGAAACAATTATTCTAAAAGTTGAAGATACGAAAAAAGATAGGTTAGTTGGTGATGAAAGCAATGACTTGACAGGCAAATTAAAAAGCTCACCAAACCATAAGCATCAACAAAAATGGAAGAAAGGTAAAAATGGTAAGGATGTCAATATTTCTTCTGACGTTATTTGCTTTCGATGTAGGAAGCCTCGACATATGAAAAATCAGTGCCCAAATTTAAGAATTCTTCCTGTGAAAGAAACGGGTAAAGCAAAGCAAATTTTAAACTGGAGAAATAATGAAAAGCAAAAAATCTCTTGGGCAGACCTGGTCTCTGAAGCATCGGACCAGGAGCAAGATGATGCTTAAACCTTTGTTTGTTTTTATGTTTACATGTTTTGTTTGTCCTTTTATTTTTGTGATTTTCTATTTTTTATTTTATTTTTCTTACTTTTCTTTTTTCATTAAATTTTTATGTGTCTTTTCTCTGATCAACACACATCATCATCTTTCTAAAAATGAAAAACCTATCTCTTATTTTTTCTTGAATTCTGATGAAAATTGTGTTTGACTTCTCTAAAAACAGTTAAAAGAAGGAAACTCATGATTTTGACTCTCAATCTCTATTTCCTTAAAGAGGTTATTCTACTTTTGATTTAAAATCTTCATCATATTTTAAATTAGATTTTGAAACTGAACTTTTTTTGTCTCCCTACATTTTATTTATCGCATAGGAATCTTTTACAAGATTATTGAATCTACCTTCTAATTTTCCTAATCAAGTAGTTCGTTGTGTCAATAGAATGGGCTTACTTTTATTTTTAAAATTTCAGAAAGGTAGCATATTAAAAAAAATGGCCAATGACGCCAAATCAAAAAAAAAGTGGCCAATGACACCAAATCAAAAGATGCACAATGACGCCAAATTGAGAAAGATACACAAAATGCATCAAAAGAAAAAGATGCGCAAAGTGCGCCAAAAACTTGATAAGAGGCATAAAATGAGCCCACAAAGAGTATGCTTACTTTTTCTATTTTATTCAAAGCTTAAGAAAACCCTTGATATTTTTGATACTTGATTTTTAAATCTTGATTCATGATTCAACAATTCGTGCATTAATCTTCTATTAGATATATTTTATGAAAGGAGTTTTGAAAAATGATTGTTTCTATCTCTAATTTATTTTATGATTTATATATTAAATTAAAAAGTTTTTGAGCCTTTTTAAAAGAACTAGAGTTTGGATTATCAAATTATGAATTTCTAAACTTTTTTGGGCTATGCGTTGTCAATCCAATTCTACTAAGTTTTTGATTAAAATCAAGAGGTAACTTTTTCATTTTAAGAATATTTGTTTTTTCACTAGATCAGGAAACATTTTTATCTTTTATTTGTTTTGTTTTTTGTTTGTACCTCCTCTCTTTTTGATAATGTCAAAGGGGGAGAACGTACTGTTGAATTTGTATCCTTCTGTTGAATTTGTATCCTTTTTTCTTTTCAAAAAATTTAAAACAACAAAAATATTTTTATCTCCCCTATTTTTTAAAGTGTTATTCTAGTGTGGGGGAGATTCGGAGAAAATGTTCTTTTTTGTAAATTCAAATTGAAATGCTTGCCAGCTTCAAAAAGGGGGAGATTGTTGCGGATATATGGCTTATGATTTTGATGATAGCAAACATTCTTTTTCTCTACGACTGCCTTATCTACTGACATTTCAGGTTCACACGATCGGACTGTAATTTAGAACCAGCTCAAGATTTGATAGCCTAGGTCTGAGTCAGTTTGTATCCTTTTCCCTTCTTGAGTCTATTATATTTGGTGTGGCTCCTGATGCTTTGTAACTTAGAAGATTTTTGATAGTTCCCTAAGAGTTTATATTTTTGGTAACATCGTCTAAGATGATATTTATATCGGCTTGGACGATCTGTTCAAAAGCAGAAACCCTAATTAGAGCATCCTCATTAAAGCAGCCGTCATTATGCAAAACACATCGTTCTGGATGATCTTGTATCGGCCAGGTCGATAGGCTCAATTCAGAAAGAATATGCCGCCAGATTTACTTAGGAAATACTTATTTTTGGACATCGGCCTGGTTGATCGGCCTAATCGATCGAGAGCAATTTTTCTTAAATAAATCTAGAAATTAAGGAAAGTAATTAATGGCGATTTGCATGATCCCATCGGCCGGGCCGATCGCAAGATCGTCCGGGCCGATTGGACATCGTCCAGCCTCATTTCAGGGCGATGTTTAGGATGATTTTCCTCATATTTGAACTAATCGGCCAGGACGATATGCCAATCGGCCTGGATGATAAAGTCGGTAACTTGCATTAATGATCTCATTTTTAGCTCTTCTATTTAAGAGATGTCAAGGCACTTTGTAAAGTGTCTTTGGCAGCCATTATAGCTTCATTCATTTAGGGGAAACTTGAAGAGAGAGCTTGAAAGGGAGTGAGGAAAGGGTGGAGTTTGAGAGAGGGAGAAGATCCTGTGAGGGGGGACTCAAGGGAGTGTGGAGGGGGTTCCACACGGTTGCTCTAGTAAGCTCGCACCTGAATACCGTCGGATTCATGGCTTGTCTCGAGGGAAGTTCACCAAAGAAGAAAATCTCTTCGGTGTCAAAAGACCCGGCAACTCCTCCGCACCGGAGAAGGTGGAAGTGATTTTGTAAGGGCTTCTCTGCCTAGCTGTGAGAGCTAAAGGAGAGACACTTAGTTTAGTGCAATACTTGGAGGGTGCCTCCAAGGAGTAGACGTAGGTCAAGGTTTGACCGTACCACTATAAATCAAGTGTGTTCTTTCTTTATTACTTCTGCATTTAATTTCTGCACTTTGTTTATTTTATTATGGTGATATTAGTATTGGTTTGTGTTTCAATTTAAAGATTCTTCTTTTCCAATTCATCTCTCTCTCTTTATTAGCCTTAGGACTAGTTCAATAAGGCCTAACATCCTTAACGAACTTTCAAGATGATTCTTCCCCTGGACAAGCAAGAATTGATATAGTATTTGTTACACCTAACAGAGGTATTATACATTACTCATATCATATGTCAAAACCGTGTACTAATAATGAAGTTGAATATGAGGCACTGATAATTAGTTCATAATTAATAATTCTAAATGGGATTAAGGAAATTAAATTTTTTGGAGATTCACAGCTTGACATCAATTAAGTAGCAAGGATCTTTAGAGTGTTGAAGGATACTTTGGTTCCTTATCATCAGTATATGATGCATCTTCTAGAATAAATTCCAAACATTACATTATATAGAATTCCCTGAGCATAGAATTCTATAGGAGATGCTCTTACCAAACTAGATCAAGCACTTGCATGTCCTGAAGAAGACTCGATCATGTTGAAACTTGTTAATTATGAGTTAGGTTGTTAGACCTAAGCTTATGTCCCAATGGCTAACCAAAAGGGGGTGAACTGGTAATTTAAAAAATTACTCTTAAACTGATTTAAATTTATTGAAATTTTAGAAATGATTTTTCAACCATAGTTAAAAACAAAAACATAAAAATAAAAAAGTAGCGGAAAATAAAAGACACAAGATTTATAGTGATTTGGTCAAACACGACCTATATCCACTCCATGAAGTCTCCCACTTCAGGTATTGCACTACTACCACTAGTGTCTCCCCTTTTGCCCCCACAACAAGGCAGAGAAGCCTTCACAAATACTCTCTTCTACCACTACCCGATATGGTAGAGAACTATCATCCTTTTACACCCTCTAAGTGTCGGCAGAGAACAATCGGCTGTTCACACTCTCCATGTGTGGGCAGAGAACCTTTCGTCCTTTTACACCCTCCAAGTGTAGGCAGAGAACCTTCGGTTGTTCATACTCCTCGAGTGTTGGCAGAGAACCTTCGGCTGTTCACACTCCTCGAGTGTTGGTAGAGAACCGGATCTCCTTGAAAGATCTTCTCACGAGAAATCTAGAAGGAAAAGAGAAAAGAGTGAAGTAATCATAAATTACAAACAGAGATCCTTACCTTTGAGTAACCAAGTGAACCCTTCACGCTCCAGTAGTAAGAACTCTCTTTAAAACACTCTCTCTCACTCTCTCCTTTAATCTTCCTTCAGTATGCACGAAGACCAAAATTACAAAAAGATTTCATGGAAGTCTTCAGTGGACCTTTTATAAGAAAGACACGAAAAACTGTCCAAAAACTATATTTTTCAATTTTTGACCGCTCATGATCATCCCGTACGATCCAATTTCATAAGTACAAACAGTGTAAAAACTATTGTATATGAACCTAATATGAACAGGTACGAATAGCCTTTATACCTGATCATCGTCCCGCACGAACATGGTTTGTCTGGTATGAATGGTTTTTCTCAAAGTTTGTTGGTACGAAAATAAAGGATGAATATTAAGTTTCTAGAACAAAGAACCTCATCCTGGGATGAATCATAATTATCGTCTAGACGAATAGTTCATTTTGACCAATCCAGAGGCCATCGTCCTGGGATGAACTATAATTATCATCTAGATGAACGCATCAAGAGAGCACCATCCTGGGATGTATGATAAATATCGTTTGAATGAACGCGTCCAAAGCCCATCATCCTGGGATGAACGAAAAACATCGTCTGGATGAATAGTTCATTTTGGTGAATACAGAGCTCATCGTCTTGGGACAAACTATAAATTTCATCTGGACGAATGCATCCAGAGAACATCATCCTAGAACGAATGATAAATATCATTTGAACGAATGCGTCTAGAGCCCATTATCCTGGGACGAATAAAAAACATCATCTGGATGAATAGTACTAAAAAATAATTTAATCCTCTCTGTTCGTTCTTTTGTTCGTTCAGGAGTTAACTGACCAGATCTTCATGTATGAACATGGTTCGTACTATATGATCAATTTTAAAAAATTATAAAATTTAACTCTCCTAGGGTGTGTGTGTGCTAAGTTACTCAATTTACAATCACACTCTTTTAGACTCAAATAAAATGAAAATATAGACCCCAATTTTACAAAAAAATTTAAGCAGATCTTGATTTTAAGTCTTCAACAGTCTGGAGTATGATTTCCTTGAAAGGTTAGTACACATAATAGCCAAAAACAAATCTTCCAAAATATTTTTTTTTTAAAGAAAAATCTTCTAAAATATGTTAGGAGAAAATAATAATATTTGGAATCATCAAAATATACAAGTTACAAAAATATAAATCATACAAAGCTAAGTAGTAACTTTCTCAACAAACTCCCCCTTTTTATGATAGCAAAATAATTATTGTTTGTATAAATTTGAAAGTCCTAAGTTTCTCCTAAACTCCCCCTGAATGAATAAGAATGTAAGAATAAGGGGCATTTTTAGTTGAACTTATCATATTTTTTAACTTTAAAATTTTTCACACACACAAAAATGATCACACTAAAATGTCAAAATAGAAAAATACAAACAAAGACAAACAAAAAAATAATGAACAACACAAATGACAAACGAACAACATAAAATCAAATGTCAAATAATATTTCTCCCCCTTTTTTATAACAGCAAAAAGGGAAGAAGAAATAAACCAATCCAGAAATGTAAGGAGTCATATGAGAAGCCTTTAATAGTTGATCCTGAAAAAGTTTGAGATATATTTGCAATAAGAATAAAATGTCATTAGAAAAAAGAATGATTCATATGATTTAAGTATATATATAACATAGACAAGAAAAAAAATACCAAGATCATGAGTCAGTTTAGACAATGATAAAAGCAAAATTATTGCAAAGTAGATGAATTAAAAATTTGTATATTTCAATACAAAATAAAATTGGACAGAAGATTAATTTGAATTTAAAGATTAAAAGATTAAGGAAAGAACATATACTTGTGGTGCTTTATGCATCTTTTCAATATTTGTGGCACATAGTGAGCATATTTTTTAATTTGTGGACTAATTTTGTGCCTTTTTTCAATTTGCAAACCATTGCGCATTATTTTGATTTTTATACATTTTCAAGTTTTTATTTGATTTTTTTAGAATCAATAATCTAAAATCTCAATTTTTTTTTAAGTACATCAATATTTATATTGAATAGAGAAATAAAAATAAGAAATAATCAAAACAGCAATAAAAATATTAAAATTATGTTAATCTAATAAGAGACATGAGATTGATATCCTTAACTAGATTGAGTTATAACACAACTTAAATATTTGAAAAATTAGATTTTTTAATTAATTCAATTTTTTTTATATTTCAAAATATAGCACTTTGTTAGATTAATATTTTAAGGATAATCATCTAGGCTAATAAACATTTCTGAATGAGATCAAAAATACTAAAAATAAGACAATATAATTTTTATTGATATCATGGTGAAAAATATTATATTGAGCATGAATGATATTAATAAATAGATTTTCATAACACATAAAACATAGAAATTAAAAACACAGCACTTCACATAACATCACATGAAATATAAAACTTAAAAGCTAATAACACATCACATCGTATCTGGTAGAGAGAAACATAATAGAAGTACAGTCATCACTCAGAGGGTCCCTGATCTGGAGGAGGTTGCTAGTTGAAGAAGTTAAAATAGCTACTCATCATAGCCATATTCGAGCTCATAGCATCGAGTTGGCCATGCATCCAGCCCATGTCCTGTTGGTGCTGCACATCCTACTGCTGTAGATGAGTTTCAATTTGATCAAAGCGGTGATCAAACGAGTCTCAAGATGAACAAACATGAGAACCATATCTTGAAAGTTTGGTTCACGAGCAGGCGTAGGTGCAAGTGCTCTCTCCTCCCCCTCAATGTCAGCACCTTCATCATGTTTTGCAAAGATAGATCGTAATGAACCATCATTGTAATACAAAGGCTCTTCAAGATGAGACACATCAGGATGAACTAATCCATACTTCTTATCAAGAATATAAGCCGTAAGGTGTCCTAGAGCAATGTTCTTCTTTCTCTTATGGGATACATAGCCAATTTCAGAAAGCCTTTAAAAATAGTCAAGAATGAGTTGGGCTTCATCAAAGGGTTAAACAGTAAGAATCAAATAAGTGATAGTGGAAAGAAGAGGAGTGATATTAATTCTATCACCCGCTTTTGGAATGTTGGAAGTTCTAAACATATGTTGGATGATTGTAGCATCTTGATGTAGAGTGTTTACTTTGGACAAATGGCATTCTTGCCTAATTCCTCTAAGTACCCGATTAATCTCACTCCAATCAAAAGTTGTAGAAGAAGTCAAAGTGTGGGCTCATATTCCTTCAGTCTTTAAGTTTAAGAAAGCTCCCAAATCCTCTTTAATTATTTCAACATTCTTTCCTAGAATATAGGATCTAATCTTATCTTGATCAAAGTTAAAGGTCGTGTTCGCTAAGAAATAATGAAATGTAGATATATTGAAGGAGTAAATTAGAGTAAGGATAAACTCAAATTGAGTAGAAGCAAAGAGTGGTAGTATCTGATAGATTGTATTATCCTGAATCAAAACTCTAGAAGGGGTCATTTTTGCAGATACAAACCTAGGGAAAGATTCTTCTTTTTCCTTGCAAAGAAATTTTTCATTGGCATTCCTAGGTCCCTGGTGAGTTCCTTAGCGTGCCTAACCCTCTTGCTTGAACTAGACATTAGAAAAGATCATAAAGGAATAGAAGATTCAAAATGCTTTTAAGGTGAATGAAAAAAATTTGATTCTAAACCTTTCTAATTTAAAGAAAAGATGACCTTTCGTACGAACGAAAATTGGTTCAACCCGTACGATACTTTGTTTGTACGTACGAATGAAAATTTTGTATGTACGACTGCATGCTTTAGAAATGAAACGACTTTTCTTAATCATACGAGTTATGAGGAATCCTTTTGTACAAACTTTTTGATTAAGTGACCGTACAGATGAACAGGTGTTCATTCGGGATGATCAATTATTTAAGATAATTTTTATGACAGTTTGAATCGTCCCCTACTTAGAGTGACATGTGGTTCGTATGTACGAACTTCAGGTTAGTAAGTATGATCAGAAATTAAAATTATCCTTATCCGTATAACCATCTAGATGCGTACATACGATTGAATATATATTGTCCAGACGATCATGACAATCATACAGACGAACTGTATTTAAAACTGAAAAACTGTATGCAAACCATTCAACTCAACAAATAATATGTTACATGATTCATCCCGTACGAAAGTATTTTTGTACAGACGAATGTCACACTTAGAAATTTTTATACCATCGCTTAAAAACATGAATTTTGACGTGAAAGTACATAAAATAAACAGACAGAAAATTGCAAAAATAAACACGAATGAAAACTGAAAAAAACACATATGGAAAATCACAAAATCATAAAGCACACAAACAAAACACATATCAATGTTGCAAAAACCTTTATTTAAGCATTCAAATCAATCACACCAAGCCTTATTCTTAATGTATTGAATATATCAAAGGCTAATGATTTAGTAAAAATATCTTCAAGTTGATTTTCTGTTGAAACATGATTGAGTTCAATTTCTCATTTGGATACATGATCCCTTATAAAATGATGCATGATGTCTATATGTTTGGTTCCTGAATATTAAATAGGATTTTTAGAAATACAAATGGCACTAGTGTTATCACAATAAATGGGAATAGTGCCTAATGTTAATCTTAAATCAATCAATTGTTATTTCAACCAAAGTACTTGTGCTACACAACTTCTTAAGGCAATGTGTTCAGCTTCAGTAGTAGCTAGGACTACGAAATTTTATTTTCTACTGGACCAAAAAACTAAAGAATTTCTAATAAATTGACATGTTCCAGAAGTACTCTTTCTATCAACCATATAACCTGCAAAGTCAGAATCTGAATATCTAATTATTTCAAAGGAAGATCTAAACTTAAAATACCAAATTCTTAAGTTTTGAGTTCTCAAGAGATATCTCAAAATCTGTTTCACTGTTGTCAAATATGATTCTTTTGGATCTGATTAAAATCTAGCATATAAATAAATACTAAACATGATATTGAGTCAGCTAGCTGTCAAATAAAGCAAAGATTCAATTATTCTCATGAATTTTTTTTTATTAACAGATTTTCCCTTAGGGTCCTTATCTAACTGAACTAAGGAAGTCATAGGTGTACTAACAAGTTTAGCATTATCCATTACATACTTTTTGAGGATGTCCTTAATATACTTTAACTGACTAAGAAATATACCCTCCTCAATTTGCTTAATGCTAAAGCCTAGAAATTAACTCAAATCTCCTATTAGACTCATCTCAAATTCACTACTCATTATTTTTGAAAAAATATCACAAAGATTTTTATTTGTAGATCTAAAGATGGTATTATCAACATAAATTTATACAATGAGTATATCCTCTCCCAATTTCTTTAAAAAGAGAGTTGTATCCATACTTCCTTTTCAAAAGATATCTCAAGTAGGAAGGTGTTCAACCTCATACCAAGCCCTAGGTGCCTATTTCAATTCGTATAATACCTTCTTCTATCAGCATCCTATAGGCCTAAGGTTGGGTGATGCCCTTCCTTAGACCTAAGGTTAGGTGATGCCTACCTTAGTTTCCTAGTTTATTTTGTTTATTAGAACTAAGTCTTCTATAAGCATCCTGTAGACCTAAGGTTGGGTGAAGCCCTTCCTTAGACCCAAGGTTAGGTGATGCCTACCTTGGTTTCCCAGTTGATTTTGTCTATTAGGAGTAAGTCTTCTATCAGCATCTTGTAGACCTAAGGTTGGGTGATGCCCTTCCTTAGACCCAAGGTTAGGTGATGCCTACCTTGGTTTCCCAGTTTATTCTGTCTATTAGGAGTATGTCTTCTATCAGCATCCTATAGACCTAAGGTTGGGTGATGCCCTTCCTTAGACCCAAGTTTAGGTGATGCCTACCTTGGTTTCCAATTGATTTTGTCTACTAGGAGTAAGTCTTCTATCAGCATCCTATAGACCTAAGGTTGGGTGATGCCCTTCCTTAGACTTCCAAAATTCTATTCAAAATTGTCATTCTATCAAAGCCAATATGTGCACCAGCAATTCATTCTAGTATACATATTGTGGGTCTATTTATTGACCTCATTTTTTTATGATATCACTAAGACCCTTCCAGACTCTAAATAAATTCAGACCCTAAATTCTACTCTGGACCCTAGGATTCTTCCAGATTAACCTAAACTCTAGGATTCTCTTAGATCCAGACCTTAGGATATATTCTAGACCCTAGGATTCTTTCAGACCCCATACCCTAGGATTTTCTTAGACCCTAAGATTTTTTTAGATTCCAAACTTTAAGATCTATCTAGATCCTAGAATCCTTCCAGCTTCTAGATCTTAAAATCCCTTCAGACTCTAAGATCAATCTAGATTCAAATCAATCTAGATCTCTGATTAATTCATCATAAATCAATCTAGACTTTAATTAATTCAATTTTCAAATCAAATCTAGACTTTAAGAATGACAGGTTTTCCTGATGTGAACTGTGAAACTAAAAAAGACCTCAATCATAGGTTTCAGGGTATAGTTTCTTTCATTGAGTGAAGCCAAGACTTTAAACCTATCTTGATCCCAAATCAAGTTCAAACCTTGATTGTGCTCCTATAAAACTTTAATCATATCCTATCATTCATAATCCTCTCACATGTTTATAGAAAATATGGATAATTCAAATCCACTCATGCAAACTCAAAACCCAATTCAAACCCAGAAATCTAAGGTTTAAAGGCTTTGTCCTAAAAGCCTTTTCCAAGGATTTTTCAAACACTTCAAAACCCAATCAAATGATTTCTGATTCAGAGTCAATTAGTTGCATACTAATAAGACATATCTCTAGAGGAAACTCTCCAAATTTGAGCCTATTCTGAGGTCTCTAACCCAGAAACTTAATTAAAATCCAAAGGCTATAAAACCTTCAAATATTTACAACCTATGCCACTGGACATTTTACCAAGTGGATTTTGACCTTGGAGCTTTCTATAAAGCCTCCAATCACCTCCAAACCTTTGAACCTTACCTATTGAGCAGTAAACTATATTTTGGTGGATCCATTTTGACCCCTAGTTGAACAGGGGCCAAAATGCACTTTTATGGGAATTTTGGAGTTTTTTGTTGCAACCCATAACCCCGAGTTTGAGATTTTGATGATGCCAAATAATGATTGTTTTGAAACAACTTTTCATTGAATATTAGTTTATTTGCTATTGTCCTTGAGTACTAATATTTCAGGAAGATCACAAGTGATTCAGGACGAAAGGAAGACTCAAGAACGGATAGATTAGGAGTATGAGTCAGATATTGTAATTTTTTTATTTATTATATTTTTATTTTCTTGAGTCTAGCCACAAAATGCATAAGAGTAAGAGCAACCATACACACACACACGGGAAGAGTTTGTTTTTTAAATACAAAATGTAATATAATTTCTTCTCTGGAGATCGTACTATACAATTTTAATTCGTACCGTATGATCCGAGCTATGTGGACGATTCTATGAATAAATCATATTGTACGAATATATTTGTACTGTACGATATGTTCAGATCCAAAACCCTAGCCGTAGTTTAGTTTAAGTAAGTGATTTTGCACCGTTCGTACTGTACGAATATTTTTGTACTGTACGATCTATTTTAAATACTTAAATTAACCAGTGATTAGTGCATGAAATCTAGGCCTAATTATATTTTGAACATCATACTGTACGAACCAGATCGTACCATACGATGAATAGAGATGAAGTATGATCGTCCCGGATATTGTCCTGGACGATCTCTTGGTTTTTGTCTTATCGTACTATATGATAGTAATCGTACCATACGATGAACAGAGACAACATCTGATCGTCCAGACCCTCGTCCTATATGAAGAGTATTTTGTGGATCGTACTGTACGATATTATATCGTACAGTATGAATTATTTTTTAACTGTTCGTACATCTTCATACCAGGACGAAGTCTGTTTATGAAGATCGTACTGTACGATGTTGAATCGTACTGTATGAAAAGTAACGGCTACTTTTGAAATCAGAGGGTTTTTGGAGCCCATTTTAGGTGTTAATCTCATCATTTTTCAGTAAGAATTACAGAGAGGGAGAACGTGGTTAGAGAGGGATTCCAAGAGAGAGAGCTCTAGAGAAGTTCTTTAGGGTTGAGAGAGGAAGGAGAAGGTGAGCGTTGTGAGGGAGAAGAGGTGTGAGGGAGATCACACGGTTGCTCCGAACTTGCTGCATCTTGCTCCTCCTGTGGCCCTAGAAGAATTTGAGGGAGGATCTCCAAGGGAAAGGCTCGTCTACATCCGTGACCTCGAGGTTCTCTGCCTTCTCCAGGAGGGAGAAAAATGAGAAGGTTCTCTACTGTCGCCAGGAGGGCGAAAACAGAGTTTGGCACTCTGCCATGCCGGGTTAGTGAAAGGGAGGTTTGTAAAGGCTTCTCTGCCTTGCCGAGGGGGGCAAAAGGAGAACTATTTTTGGAAGTGAAAATCCCGGAGCGGAGGACTCCGGGGAGTGGACGTAGGTCATATTTTGACTGAACCACTATAAAAATCCTTGGTGAGTTTTTTCCTTATCGTCATTTACTTGTACTTGCACTTAATTTTTTTATAATTATTGCGTGGTGAAATTTGTGGAAGAAAATTTGTTTAAGTTTTTGTTGTCAAATTTCAAAAATAACAAAAAGATTAGAACACCTGTTTAGGATTACTTTTTATTAAGAAAAAGTTTTTCACAATTCAAACCCCTTCTTGTCATTTAGTAATTTCAATTGGTATCAGAGCTTGTTTTTTAAAAATAGTGTTTTAAAAAATCTTGAAAAAAAATGATCATGTCGAATTTTGGTAATCGTAACACTGTGGAGGGTTATTCAATAACTCGTCCACCACTTTTTGATAACATTCCGTTTGATTTCTTGAAAATTAGAATGTCTATATTTTTGCAATCTATAGATTACCGCATGTGGATGTTAGTAAATGATGGATATGTTGCACCATTTAAAACTGTTAATGGTTTAAAAACTCCTGTACCTTTTAATGAATGGAGCAATGAGGATAGGGAGTTAGCCCAACTGAATGCTAAGTGCTTAAACTGCTTTTTTTGTGCATTGAAATTTGAGGACTATATGAGAGTATCTACCTGTGTTTCTGGTAAGGAGGTTTGGGATAGACTGTGCATTACATACGAAGGAATAAATAAAGTAAAATAGTCTAGGCTTAACATTCTACTGCATGATTATGAATTATTATGTATGAAACCTAGCGAAACAATTTCTGATATGTACACTAGGTTCACCCAAATCGTGACATCCTTGCATGCATTAGGTAGAGAAATTTCAAATTCTGAGAAAGTGAATAAAATTCTTAGATGCCTACCTAGTTCCTATGATGCTAAGATAACTGCTATCACTGAGTCCAAAGACCTTAATGTTTATTCTATTGATAACCTCCTTGGGTCACTCATTGCATACGAGCAAGGAGTGAGCCAAAGGCAAAGTGATGCAGGTGAAAAGAAAAAGGAGCGGACGGTGGCATTAAAAGCTAGCAACTCAGAAAGTGAAAGCTCTACAGGGGAGGAAGAGGATGAGATAGCACTGATGACCTGACAGTTTAAAAATTTCCTGAAGAGAAAATAGAAGCGTCATCAGAACAGTTGGAATAAAGGTAAGAGCTCAAGGTCCAATAAGGTTTCATTTGATATAATTTGTTTTGAGTGCAGGAAGCCAGGTCACCTTCGAGCAGATTGCCCCAATCTGAAGAGTCAACCAGCAAAGGAGAAAGGAGATGACAAAGCAAAATACAAGAAAGGAAAAACAAAGATACAAAAAGCTTTTTGGGCCGACTCTACCTCAGAATCATCATCAGAAGAAGAAGAGGAGGAGGAAACAAATTTATGTCTTATGGCTAATGATAACCTTGATCAATTGGATCAAGATGAGGTATATCAACTTTCATATGAAGAATTATTGCTTATTTCTGAGAATATTCATGACTCGTATAGGAAACTAAAAAAGATGCATGCTAAGCTTAATATTGAATTTAGTTCTTTACAAATTGAGCATGCTAACTTAGTTAAAGAAAATTCTGATTTAGATAAAGATCACATGCTACTTCTTGATGAGTATGATGCATTAAATAAGAAGCATATTGAACTAACTGAAGAGCATGAAACCGTAAAAACCACTCATGTTGAACTAGAAGAAGCCTTTCATAGGTTAGACAAACTTGCATTAGAAGTAGATCATAGTGAGCATTGGTTAAAATTAGAAGTTCATGGATTGACATATCAAAACAACACCTTTCAAGAAAGAATCAAAGAATTAGAAAATGAAATTGCATCACTCACATCAGGCCAACCTAGAAAACCACCAACACAGCATGCATCACAAAACTTTAGGATGAGGCACCACCACCCACATAGATTAGTAAACTAATTTCCTGGTGTTAGGTGTTTCTCTTGTGGCATGTTAGGTCACATAGCCCGCACATGCATAATTCACTGTAGGACACACTTAGTATGGAGACCTAAACTGCATCTATCACAGCATAGCATGCATACATCTCATTCATGCAAGCATAAGGAGGAACCCAAACTCACTTGGGTTCCCAAATCTAATCTTTGAATGAAATTGTAGGGATGCTCTCACAAAAGACCTAGTGAGAGCATGTGGTACCTGGATAGTGGCTGCTCGCGACACATGATTGGAGATATGAAGAAGTTCATCCTACTGGAGACCAGAACTGGAGGCAAAGTAACGTTGGGAGACAACACTACCAAGAAGGTGATAGGCTCAGGTATCATTGGTAATGCTAAAATTTTTTAATTGAAAATGTCTTACTAGTTGATGGTTTGAAACATAATTTACTTAGCATTAGTCAACTGTGTGACAAAGGTTTTGATATTAAATTTTTATCTGATAAATGCCTGATTAGATTATTTGATAAACTAGTTTTAGAAGGAAAATGAATGAACAATGTTTACATGTTAGACCTTGATTGCATTGATAACTCAAATTCATTCTGTTTGAAAATAATAGTTGATAACTCATGGCTATAGCATAGGAGACTATGCCATGCTAGTATGAAAACTCTTAGAAACAATACTCAGAAAAACTTAGTTAGAGGTGTACCTAAGTTAGACTTTACCAAGGATCACTTATGTGATGCTTGCCAACTAGGAAAACAAGTCAAATCATTCTTTCACTCAATTAGAGATGTGATCACTTCTAGGCCACTAGAAATTCTATACATGGACTTATTTGGACCCGTTAGTACAGCCAGTCTAGGTGGAAAGAATTATGGATTTGTGATTGTAGATGACTTCACTAAATTTACTTGGGTAAGATTCTTAGCACACAAAAATGAGTCTTTTGAAGAATTTAAAGCATTCTCCACGTGGATTCAATGAAAATTAGGTTGTGAAATATCAACAATCCATAGCGATCATGATGGAGAGTTCCAAAATGATAGGTTTGAGTCATTCTGTCAAGAGATAGGAATTAAACACAATTTCTCAGCCCCTAGAACACCCTAACAAAATGGTATAGCAGAAAGGAAGAATAGAACTTTGGTAGAAGCTGCTAGGGCAATGTTAGCGGAGTATACCCTTCCTAGATACTTTTGGGCAGAAGCAGTCAACACAGCCTGTTATGTTCTAAACAGAGTAAACATTAGATCGAAGATGAATAAAACTCCATATGAACTCCTTAAGGGTAGGACACCAAACCTTTCACATTTACATGTCTTTGGGTGCAAGTGCTTCATCTTGAATAATGGTAAACATCCCTTAGGAAAATTTGATCCCAAGTCTGATGAGGGTGTCTTCTTAGGTTATTCTTCTGTAGGTAAGGCCTATAGAATTTTTAATAAGAGAACCCTTGTAGTAGAAGAATCCACCCATGTGGTATTTGATGAATCAGATAAGCCCTCAGAATCTAAAATTGAAGATGATGAAATAGAGGCAATTCAAGGAGTAGAGACTATGACCTTAGGAGAAAGGGTCGAACCTCAGGAAGATTTGCCTATAGAATGGAGATATTCTTCTAGTCATCCTAAAGAGTTAATTTTAGGAGACCGGTGTAAGAACTAGGCATGGACTTAGGAAGGAGGTTAGTCATTCAGCATTCATCTCTATGATAGAACCTACAAGTATAGATCAAGCCATAGGAGATGAATTTTAGATTCTAGCAATGCAAGAAGAGCTGAACCAATTCACTAGGAATGATGTTTGGGAGTTAGTCAAGAGACCTAAAGAACAAAGTTTTGTTGGAACAAAATGGGTCTTCAAGAATAAGGAGAATGATTCAGGAACAATAATAAGGAATAAAGCAAGACTAGTAGCTAAGGGGTACAACCAAGTTGAGGGAATAAACTTTGAAGAAACCTTTGCCCCGGTTGCTAGACTAGAAGCCATAAGAGTGCTCTTAGATTTTGCTTGCTTCAAGAACTTTAAGTTATATCAAATGGATGTAAAGAGTGCATTTTTGAACGGGGTAATTAAGGAAGATGTCTATGTTGAGCAACCCCCCGGATTTAAAAGTTCACAATTTCCAAACCATGTATTTAAATTAAAGAAGGCACTGTATGGATTAAAGCAAGCACCTAGAGCATGGTACGAAAGACTTAGCTCATTTCTTTTGGATAGAGGATTTAAAAAGGGTAGTATAGATACTACACTCTTTTAACAAAAGGTCAAAGAAGAAATTCTCATTGTTCAAATATATGTGGACGACATCTTGTTTGGATCTTCGGATAAAAACTTATGCGATGAATTTTCAAAAATAATAAGTAAGGAGTTTGAAATGAGCATGATGGGAGAACTTAATTACTTTCTTGGCTTTAGTGTAAAACAAATGGATAATGGAACTTTTCTTAGCCAATCAAAGTATATTAAGGATATTTTAAAGAAATATGAAATGGATAGTGCAAAACCCATGAATACCCCAATGAGTTTGACAATCCAATTAGATAAAGATCCTAGTGGAAAATTAGTAGATCAGAAAAAATATAGAGGAATGATTGGATCCCTTCTTTACCTGACTGCCAGTAGACCGGACATAATGTTTAGTGTGTGCCTTTGTGCCCGTTTCCAACTAAAGAGTCTCACTTAACTGTTGTCAAAATAATTCTTAGATATCTACTAGGCACCCCAAACTTAGGAATTTGGTATCCCAGACACAGCACTTCCTTTGAAATCCTAGGGTACTCAAATTCTGACTTTACAGGATATAGGATAGATAGAAAAAGCAACTCTGGTACCTGCCAATTCATAGGACAATCATTAGTTTCTTGGTCCAGTAGGAAGCAAAACTCAGTAGCACTTTCCACAGCCGAGGCAGAATATATTGCAGTAGGAAGTTATGTTGCATAGGTACTATGGTTAAAACAATAAATTCTTGATCTTGGACTACCTGTTGGAACCATCTTGATCATGTGTGACAACACAAGTGCAATTTGTATCTCTACGAACCCAATTCAACACTCTCAAACGAAATACATAGACATTAGACACCATTTCATTAGAGATCACGTCGCTAAGGGAGATATAGAATTACATCACATCGCTACAGGAGATCAATTGGTAGACATATTCACAAAACCTTTAGCTTTCGACACCTTTAGTACGTTGAGGACTAGATTAGGTGTCATAGATATAACTGCATAAAAACAAAAAAAAACAAAAAAAAAACAAAAATAAAATTTTTTTTAATAAAGTTGCTCCTGATCATCACACACTCACCACACAAAAACTCTGCCTTGACTGTTCATCGTACTGTACGATACACATATCGTACCGTACGATACATCTCAATCTACATAACATCCACCAACAAGCAGATTTTGGCTCTGTTGATCGTACGGTACGACCTACATCGTACTGTACGATATGCATCCGACATTATTGCCTATCGTATTGTATGATATCTCTTCTTCGTACGATACGATACACGTCAGCAACAAATTGGGATGAATTAAATCCGGTTGGTACGACATTACTTATTATCGTACTGTACGATACATACCTTTCGTACGATACGATACACATCAGCACAACGAATAAATATGAGTTAAAGCTGTTTGGTATGATATTTATTATGGATCATACTGTACGATACACCTGTTCGTACAGTATGAAACTTTTGGTCAAAAGTCGTACTGACGGCCTCGGGACGATCAAAATTTGCCTGATCGTACTATACGATATTTATCGTACTGTACAATTTGACTGCCTTTTCCCGAAACGACCGGTCAGGATATTGATTGACTATCGTACTGTACGATCTGAAATCATACTGTATGATTGTCGAAATTTTCTATAAGAACCCTTTGCTAGGCCATTCCTTTCACTTAAATCTTTCCTCACTCACTCCTTCACCTAGTTTCGTGCCCTCTTGCAATGTCTAAACGAGGTCGGTTGACTGCTGGAAGCTCATCCTCATCGAGTCGCCCACCTACTCGTTTTTTGAATACTAAAAACGAGGAAGCTTACCACAGATATAAAGCCTGTAAAATTTCTCCTTCAAGAATGCTTAATCAGGCTGCTCTTAATTTTGAGGTAATGGGCCTCTTCGCTTCCACCACCTTCCAATTCCTCCTCACCCTGTCATTTCCCTATAATTCTGAACTTCTCTTTGAATTTCTCGCTAATCTCACCTACACTGTCGACAACACCACCTTTCACTCTTTTGTTTGTGGCCGAAACATTGAGATCACTAGAGCCCACATTGCCCAATATATTGGGTTGTCCACTGAAGGGCCTATGGTTTGCTCATTTCTTACTGACGATTTCGATTGGAGCAATGTTAATAGAGTCCTTAGGAATGCTACTTTCCATCAACACCAACCTCTCGTTCAATCCTTAACTCGAAATGCCCGAATAATTCAACATATCCATCGAACCTTAATAATACCCAAAGATGGCGACCATATCAATCTGACCCCGACCTTATCCGTCGCTACCTATCTTATTATGTCCAACATAAAATTTGATGAGGTTGATTTAATTAGTAACTACATTCATCACATGACTTTTGTTTGTCTACCTGCCACTCGACGGAAACAAAATCTAGATCTTGGTCACCTAATAGGATATATCCTCCAAAATAAATATCAATTGACTTACCCTGGTGAACCTGACATTCTTCCTATCTTTTATACGGATGCCTCCTTCTATGTTCTCTTTCATCGGGGACACAAGCCTGAAGAACCAGTCTTTGACGAAGAAGAAGGAGAAGATGCCCCAGCAGCAGCTCCAGCTCGACCACGACGACATGCTGCACCCTGAGCACCTGCACCAGCACACCCTAACGATGATTTGGTCGCACGCTTTGACCAACTGCAGACTCATCTCGATATGCATATTCAAGAACAACATCAGCAACACGAGACAGATATGCAATGGTTTGGAGAATGCTTTACTGCAATTGATCACCGATTTGATGCTCTCTTTTAATATTTTCAATCGAATCCACCTCCACCACCAACTGATCAGGACCCTTCTGTTTAGATTGTTTGTCCTTGTATTGTAGTTTCTTTATTTTGCTTTCTGTTTTAGTTGCTCCTACTTTTTGTGTTGTCAAAAGGGGGAGAAGTTTGTTATACTTGTTGTTGTGCTTGTTATAGTTTGTTAAATGCATTCCTTTTGTTTTGTACTTGCATTTAGTATCTTTCTTTTTTCTTGTGTTTAATTTAAAAAAAAACAACAAAAAAAAAAAGAAATGTCATTCGTACTTGCTTACAACAAATTATTTGACATCATCAAAAAGGGGGAGATTGTTGCAACCCATGACCTCGAGTTTGAGATTTTAATGATGCCAAATAATGATTGTTTTGAAACAACTTTTCATTGAATATTAGTTTATTTGCTATTGTCCTTGAGTACTAACATTTCAGGAAGATCACAAGTGACTCAGGGCGAAAGGAAGACTCAAGAACGGGTATATTAGTAGTATGAGTCAGATATTGTATTTTTCTATTTTTATTATATTTATTTTCTTGAGTCTGACCATAAAATGCATAAGAGTAAGAGTAACCATGCACACACACAGTGGGAGAGTTTATTTTTTAAATGCAAAATATAATAGAATTTCTTCTCTGGAGATCGTACTTTATGATTTTAATTCGTACCGTATGATCCGAGCTATGTGGATGATTATGTGAATAGATCGTACTGTACGAATATATTCATACTGTACGATATGTTCAGATCCAAAACCCTAGCCGTAGTTTAGTTTAAGTAAGTGATTTTGCGCCGTTCGTACTGTACGAATATTTTCATACTGTACGATCTATTTTAAATACTTACTTAAATTAACCCGTGATTAGTGCATGAAATCCAGGCCTAATTATATTTTTAACATCATATTGTATGAATTAGATCGTACCATACGATGAATAAAGACGAAGTATGATCGTCCCGGATCGTCCTAGACGATCTCTTGGTTTTTGTTTATCATACTGTACGATAGTAATCGTACCATATGATGAACAGAGACGACATCTGATCCTCCAGACCATCGTCCTGTACGAATAGTATTTTATGGATCGTACCATATGATATTATATCGTACAGTACGAATTGTTTTTTTAATTGTTCGTACATCTTCGTACCAGGACGAAGTCTGTTTATGAAGATCGTACTGTATGATGTCGAATCATACTGTACGAACAGTAATGGCTACTTTTGAAATCAGAGGGTTTTGGAGCCCGTTTTAGGTGTTAATCTCGTCCTTTGTCACTAAGAATTATAGAGAGGGAGAATGTGATTAGAGAGGGATTCCAAGGGAGAGAGCTCTAGAGAAGTTCTTTAGGGTTGAGAGAGGAAGGAGAAGGTGAGCGTTGTGAGGGAGAAGAGGTGTGAGGGAGATCACACGGTTGCTCCGAACTTGCTGCATCTTGCTCCTCCTGTGGCCCTAGAAGAATTTGAGGGAGCATCTCCAAGGGAAAGGCTCATCTACATCCGTGACCTCGAGGTTCTCTTCCTTCTCCAGGAGGGAGAAAAACGAGAAGGTTCTCTGCCGTCACCAGGAGGGCGAAAACAGAGTTTGGCACTCCGCCACGCCGGGTTGGTGAAAGGGAGGTTTGTAAAGGCTTCTCCGCCTTGCCGAGGGGGGAAAAAGGAGAACTGTTTTTGGTAGTGAAAATCCTGAAGCGGAGGTCTCCGGGGAGTGGACGTAGGTCATATTTTGACCGAACCACTATAAAAATCCTTGGTGTGTTTTTTCCTTATCGTCATTTACTTTTACTTGCACTTAATTTTTTCATAATTATTGCGTGGTGAAATTTGTGGAAGAAAATTTGTTTAAGTTTTTTTTGTCAAATTTCAAAAATAATAAAAAGATTAGAACTCCTGTTTAGGGTTACTTTTTATTAAGAAAATGTTTTTCATAATTCACCCCCCCCCCCACCCCCCCTCTTGTCATTTAATAATTTCATTTTTCATAGACTTCAACATACCCTTTTCAAATCAAATCCCATAACCTCCTCCAATGCATCTTAATCACCCTTAGGAGTGCAATGGACTCAGATCCTGACCCTGGTCAAGCTTGGTTGACCAGTTCAACCCTTTTGACCAAAATACCCCTATGGGACTCAAATACACATTTCAAACCAAATGACCTCCAAATTGCTTGGAAGAACTCCCAACAAGTTTCAAATATCAAACCAAACCTGTTGGACCCAAACCCAGACCTTGGGTCAACCTGGTTGACCAAGTCAACCTAGGTTGACCAAACAGGCCCTTAAGGGTCAAAACAGACATTTTGACTGAATTGACCTCCCCAGACCTGGAGACCACCTCCAATGGTCTCCAAATATCAAATCAAACCTGTCCAGCCCAGACTTACCCCTTGGGTCAACCTGGTTGACCCAGTTAACATAAGTCGACCTAAGTCCCCCTTAAGGCTTTAAATGTGTCATTTTAATCCATTCAACCCATTTGACCCCTTTCAAGCTTCAAATCAACTCCTATTCATTGCTTAATCATGTCTTAACCATTGGAAAATCAAACCAAAATCAAATTGGCTAAGTCAACATTTTGATTTTGGTCAAACTTGTATGTTTAGATCAAAACCACCACTAGCATTTAATCAAATCCCTATCAAGCTTTCAAGTCATTTTTGATTCCCTGAATCTTGCCAAATACATCATGAACCAAGTCATGGTCATTTTGACCAAGTCAACATTTTTAAACTTGGTCAAACTAGCTCAAACTCCCTTGCATGCCTTCAAACCTTAAATCCTAACCATCAAACCTCTCCAAGTTTAATCCAGCCTGCTCCCCACATCCTTCCACTGCCACCTAAGCACTCATTGACCAGTTGACTTATCAAGGGAGTCAATGCTTCCTTAAAACCCCTTTTCATAGTCAAAGCCCTACAAAGTTCCACTTTTTTCCTATATCAAATGCCTAAGCTCACCCCATTAGCTTTATTTCCCTGGTTAAACCCTGATTAAGCTGCACCAAGTGGATGGCTTAGGAAATTTAGGCAATGGTCCCCCCCCACTCATCCCAAGTTCACCCAATGGGAGCAAGGCATGTCCAGCCTTTGGGGCAGCTTTCCAACTACTCCAGGGACACATGGCATTCATCTAGGAGCTCCCACATTCAATCCTAGCCATCTATCCAACCTGGGGATGTTTGAATAGGGAAAAAGTGCCCTAATGAGCCTCATTCTTATCTAACCCTTCTCTCTCCACCTCAAGCCTCTCCATACGAGCTCTCTGCTCATTCAACCCCTCAACTATCTCCTCTTCACATCCCAACCAAAACCCGGCCGTCAAACCCCACCGGCGAGTGGATTTCAGCGAACTCAAGCTCAAATCCATCTAAGGCTTATTCCAGGCGATTCGTGACATGTCAGAGCGTGGATTCAACTGGGAACTTAATTGTGGACAGTCTACAAGCTCAGAGAATCCAAAAGCTATATAAACCGTCCATTAAATCGTAGTAAAATCCTAAACCTAGCTTAGAACACTTAGGTTAATTTAGCATTTTATTTAGTTCATTATTCGCCGTAGAATAAATCCCCCATGATTTTTGTTCACTTATATAATCTAAGTTTAAAATTTTGTTAAGTTTGATCAACTGTATCAATTGAACGAGCAAAAAATCAAATCCTAGGGCGTCACTCGTAGTCTCCTGCGAGTGTACATTTTCTGGACCTTTGATCACTCGATGGTTCAGAGGCTGTCATAAGGCAGTACTTCCCGCCCGTGTATTTGATTTAGCTCTTAGTTGATAGTCCGACAAGATCTGGGCTTTTGATCCAGAGCTGCGGGATCAAGATCCCACCATCTGATTTCCACCCGTGAGATCAAAACCGCAGGATCTGATCTGGATCGTTGTTTCTTTAAAACAGACGATCCGACAGTCATAGATCCATGCCTACATGGACAAGTGAAACGTGTGAACCGGTCTCCGGCTGACCCGTGTATAACCACCACTACTGATCAATAGCGTCGCCGCGCGATTTTCATCCAACCGTCTCGGGGCCGCTAGTGGCTCTCTAAAACTGCGTTTTCGATCGGACGAGCCGAGGCACGCCACGTGGTATCCCGCCGCAAGTTTTATTTAAAATGATTTAAAATTTATTTTTAAATCATTTTAAATTCAAAAAAATGCTAAAAATTATTTTAAATATAAAAAATATATTTTATATAATAAATTATTATAGAATTAATTACTGTATATTTTAAAATTGATATTAATTTAAAATATTGCTTTTACTTTAAATTATTTAAATTTTAAAAATTAAGTATTTTCAAATTCATATTTATTTAAATATAATTAAATATTTTTTAAAATATTTAAATTTTATATCTTAAATTTTAAAATATTTTAAAATTCCAGAAATAATACTATACTATTAATTTTTAAACTAATATTAATTAAATATATTTTTTTGTATACTTCAATTTGAAATTAAATTAATTTAATATATATATATATATATATATATATATATATATATATATATATATATATATATATATATATATATATATATATATATATATATATATGTGTGTGTGTGTGTGTGTGTGTGTGTGTGTGTGTGTGTGTAATATTTTAATTGAAATTAAATTTAAATATTTTTGAAAAATCTACTTTAAAATTATATGTATTATTTAAATCCTTAACTATTGTGAGATTTATTGAAATTTTAAGCATAGATTAAGCCTATTTGAATAGAATTAAAGGGGATGATTACTGAATAATCATTCATTGATTATTTTTTAACCTTATCTTAATTACATATACCTTGTTTAGCATTTGCATGCTTAGGATTGTGCACCCACCATTTAGATTTAGGCTCTCCTAGTTCTAGGATTTTTTTGGTGTGATTACATGCTATGTATGTTAGTCCACGGGTTAGAGAGAACAATTGATTCAAACCTAGCTAACATAGTGACATTAAGGACAACAATTAAGGACATTAGGATACACATCATTTTAACTTGAAACTTCAAAAACTTGAACTTAGTGACACTCTCAGCCCATAGAAAAATTTTCACTGGTTTTAGATATCGTTAAGGCCCTTAATCAATTTTCTTAAGTTTAAACCTTTAATTAACCATTTAAACTTCTAAAAATTTTAATAAATCAAATTTAAGTCCAAAAAAATACCAATAAGGCCTCTAACTGACCAGAATAAAACCCTTAATCAATAAAAAATTAAAACCAATTTAATTTGATGGCTAATTCAAGCAAAATTTAATTTTAAGTGAAATTTAATATTTAATTATAATAATTAATTAATAATAATTAAAAATTTCAAAAAAAACCTAAAAAACTTGGGAATCCCTCCTTAAGTCATTCCTGACCTTTAGAGTTGATTTCAAGGAGTTTGAAATCCATTTGGAGCAAGATCAATAAAACCCCTCTAATTAAGTACTTTTGAAAATTTAATAAATACCCAAAACTTCTAAAACTCATAACTAATTCAAGAAAAATCCAAATCAGTCAAAATCAATTGAATTAAACTCATAATAATGTCTAATATTTATTAAAAATATTGAAATTCTAGAAAATCATTAAATTCAAAAAGTCAACAAATCGGTCAAAGCTTAATCAATTTTAAGCTAAAACTTCAAACCTTCATAATAAAATGTAGAAAAATAAAAATTTAGCATACTTACTATCTGACTATTCATATTAAAGTCTAGTATTTTAATAAAATATTAGTTTTCTAGAAAACACTTTTAATTAAAAAGTCAATTTTCAACCCCTTAATTAAATGATTAAAATAATCTAGAAATTCCAAAATTCAATATTTAATTTCAAACTCCAAAAAATATTGAGTTAATGTTTAAAACACTCAACCAACCTTTTAAAACACAACAACCATCCTAAAGATGAAGTTTATTGGTTGGACTACTCCGGGCTGCGGGGCTAAGTGTCCTAAGGAGGCTTGTTCCTCGAGCCTAGTGGCACAATGCCATGAATGGATTCTGATGGGTGTTAAACCTTAAAATAGATTTATCATTAATTACTTAACCATTTAAAATATTTAATTCAACCACATTAATCATGTTTATCGGCTGGACTACTCTAGGCTGCGGGGCTACGTGTGCTAAGGAGGTTTTGTTCCTCGAGCCTGGTGACACAACACCACAAATCGATTAATGGAAAACTTAAATTAATAAAGCTTTAAAAATCAACAATCAACCAATTTTGATTAAAAGTCATTGGCTTTTAATCATTCACTAATTTAAATTAACTAAATCAACCCAAATTACTATTGGGTAACCCAGGCCTACGAGACTATTAGCTTAGCCCCAAGGAAGGTGAAATAAACTTCATAGCCTCGATGTGAAACAAAGGTAGTAATTTATTAACCTCTAAAATATATTTGAATAAAATTCTTAATATATTAATATTTAAATTCTAACATAAATTTCCATTATGCCTCAACAAACTCAAATTTTTAGATAACTCTAACTAATCAACCAACCTAAGATCTACCCTAGCTACACGACCTCTTACACACACTTTAGATGATTTGCTAGGACAACCAACTCTATATATAGGTTAGGCCTGTGTTTACTTTAGTGCTATGTGCCAGATTTTTCATGATTTCACTGCATGTTGTGGATGAAATTGCTTTGCTGTGTCTGCTTACCTTTTTACTGCACTTTATGGATGATTGATATGTTTGGCCACTAGATTACCCCTAGAATAGGTACGATCTAGATGTTCACATAGTTTTCTGCAAGTGGCCACACTCATGCAGGGCAATAAAAAGGGGGCTAAGTCAATAAAAAAAATCAATTATTATAAATACTTACACAGGTGCTTCAGCTGTTAAAGCCCCCAAATAATAAAAAGAGTGTGACCACTGTGTTTATTTACTTTTCTGCACATATATAACTGCTTGGGAATAAATGCTTTTGATTATTAACTGCTTAGGATAACCTTGCAGTAGAGTCTAGATTTTTTTCATTTTCACATAAATGTAATTTGTGTAACTATCAAATGTTGTGAAAGTAAAATTTTGAGTTGGGATACATAGGTCCAAAGCTTGGACTCCAAAGAGAAAAGGACACCCTTTGGGGGATTAGCCCTTTTCTATTTAGAGATTCAAATTTTGATCACTTCTTTCCTACCCAAAGAGGAAAGAGTGGCCTTCCCCTCAGAGGAAGTGCCCTCTTATCCATTTGGGTAGACTACTACGAAGAATCCAAGGAGCCTGAAGAAAAAGAGTTCGAAGGAGAACAAGATAGAAAAATTGAAGACAGAAAGTATCCCATTCAAAGCCACTTGCGTCACTACTAGGTTTAGAATCCGGGTTATTGTCAGTGGTGCCCGGCCACTTTACTTTCTGCAAAATTCTGATTTGTAATAACCAAGGCAACTTTTGTTACAAACATATTTTTTGGATTATGATTTTGATGATAGAAAATAAATCTTGTTTCACTACGACTACCTTTTTTCTACTGACTTTTTAGGACTTAAAGATCAGACGAAAATCAGAATCAGCTCAAGACTGGCTAGATTAGGATTGAGCCAGTCTGTAAATTTCTTTTTTTCTTTTTTGAGTCAATTGTAATTGCTTGAAGCAACTGATGTTAAGTAATCCTACACACACACTTGAGAGATTTAGAACTTATATTTTTACTCACATCATCCCGGACGATATTTTATATCGTCCTGAACGATCGAGTTCAAAATAGAAGATCTAATAAAGATTTCTTAGTTAAGGCAGCCGTAATTAACCGATCAGCCTGGACGATACCTGTATCGGCCAGGAAAATATGCTCAATACAGAAATAATTTACTGTCATGATCAATTTAAGTATTCTGTATTTTTGAAAATTGGCCAGGACGATTCTTTGATCGGCCTGGACGATATTGTATAATTATGCCTAAATTGATCCGAGAATCAGGGGAGTAATTAAGGATGATTGATACGATCACATCGTCCTAGATGATTGCAAGATCATCCTAGACGATCCATTCAAAAACCCTTGGTTGCTTCTGGATGATAAATATCGACCAGTACAAATTCAGAGCGATGCTTTGGCAGATTTGGATCGGACAGCTCAAATTCAGGGCGATGCTCTGGATGATTTTTCTCTGATTTGAACTGATCGGCCAGGATAAAAGTGAAATTATTCGGGATGATCAAGCAAATTTTTAATCATCCAGTTTGCATTCAGGGCGATTCTCTAGTCGATCTCATGACTTTTGTACTGATCGGCCAAGACAATTTCTATATCGTCCTGGACGATAAAGTCGGCAACTTACAATTAATGAGCTCCTTTGAAACTCTTCTATTTAAGAGCTCCTGTTCAATATTTTTGAAAATCCTTGGCTACTGTCTTGACCTGAGAAAACCTAAATGAGAGAGAAGAGAGAGGGAGAGAGAGAGAGAGAGGATCTTGTGAGGGGGAGCTTGTGAGGGGATTCACAAGGGTTGCTCCAAGCATTATTCCACTTCTTCTTCCTAGAGTATCTTGTCCTTGGAGAGGTTGGGAGAGGTAAGCTTCAGCGATCGATCGAGGTTCTCTACCTGCTTCAGGAGGAAGCAAAATGAGGAGTACTCTACCTTGCCGGGGGTGGCAGAAAGGAGGTGTTTGTAAGGGCTTCTCTGCCTAGCTATGGGGGCTAAAGGAGAGTCATGATTGTAGTGCAATACTCGAAGGATAGCTCTGAGGAGTCGACGTAGGTCGAGTTGACCGAACCACTATAAACTCTTGTGTTCTTATTTTTACTGCTTCCACATTTATTTTCTTCCACACTGGTTTTTGTGGTGATTTGGTTTGTGATAATCATTCTTTTTGCTTAAAGAAATTTTTAAATACCAATTCACCACCCCATCTTGGTTAGCATCGAGCTAGTTCTATAGGGCTTAACATCCCTAATAAACTTTTAAGTGGTATCAGAGCGGGATTCATAAAAACTGAGTTTAAAAACTTTTTGAATTTTGATCCATTGCTAACTTTGGGAATCATAATACACCGAAAAGGTATTCTATTACCTGACCACCTTTGTTTGATAATATCCCATTTGATTTTTGAAAACTCGCTTGTCTACATTTTTATAATCTATTGAATATCTCATGTGGATGCTTGTTAAGGATGGTTACACAGCTCCAACTGGTAAACTTAACGGTATTACTATTCCACTTCCTTTTACTGAATGGACTTTAGATGATAGGGATTTGGCTCAATTAAATGCAAAATATCTTAATTACTTTTTCTGTGCTTTAAAATCAGAAGACTACATGCGTATTTCCACTTGTAAAACTGGTAAAGAAATTTGGGATAAATTGTGTATCACTTATGAAGGCACTAATGAAGTTAAACAATCCCGTTTGAATATTCTCTCACATGACTACAAATTTTTTTATATGAAACCTCATGAATCAATTTCTGAAATGTATACGAGATTTACTCAGATTGATACTTCTTTGCATGCCTTAGGAAGAGAACTTTCAAACTATAAAAAAGTGAACAAGATTTTGAGATGCTTGCATTCATCTTTTGATGCTAAAATCACTGCAATCACTGAATCTAAGGATTTAAACACCTATTCGATTGATATCTTACTTGGCTCACTCATTTCTTACAAGCAAATAGTGAATCAAAGAAATCTTGATGCAGGTAAGAAAAAGAAGGAGAAAACAGTGGCACTGAAGGCCAACCACAGGAATTCTGATTCTTTCGGGTCTGTGAGCGATGACATTGCCTTGATCACAAGGCAATTCAAAAGCTTTGTAAGGAAGAAGCATAAACATCATCAAAATTAGAGAAAATGTAAGGATAACAAATATTCTAAAGGATCTTCTGATATTGTTTGTTTTGAATGCAGGAAGCCTACACATGTCAGAGCTGATTATCATACACTTCAAGATCACACAAGTAAAGAAAAGGGTGAGGAAAAACCCAAGCTCATGAAGGACAAAAAGAGACTTCAAAAGGCATTTTGGACGGATTCTGCAACTGATATATCAGAGACTGAACCTGAAGATGAAATAACAAACTTGTGCTTAATGGTGGAAGATCATCTTGATCAAAGTGATGAATAAGAGGTATGTAAACCAACTTATGATCAATTGTTCAAAATTTATGAGAAAATGCATCCATCATACAAAAAACTTAAAAAGACTCATGCTAGTTTAAAGTTGGAACTTTCGAATTTATAAAAGAATATGAAATTATTCTCAAAGATCATCCTACGATTGATTCAAATCACATGGCTCTACTTGATGAATTTGATGATTTAAACAAAAAGCATTCGGAATTAATTAAAGAGCATGATGCATTAAAAGTTTCACACACCTCACTTGAATTTAGTTTTAAGAAATCTGAAGAGAGAGCAAAATTTAAGGATTGAAAATGATATCTTAAAAAGTACAAACTTGAGGCTTAAAAATGAATTGGATTCACTTAAGGGAAATTGGATGATACCCACTTTTGATCTAAAGCCAAAACCTAAGAAGAGGCGTTATAACACTAATCATTCAAGGAGTTAGATGTTTTTCATGTGGCATGCTAGGACACATCTCACACACTTACACTATTCATCGTAGTACACATTAGGTGTGGAGACCAAAATTGCATAATTCACAGCATAGCACACATGCATTACACCCTACTTTTTTATGAGAAGGGACCCAAACCTATTTGGGTTCCTCAGTCTGACAGTTATTGATTCTTGCAGGATTGCTATCACCAAAGACCTTGTGAGAGTATAGGATACTTAGACAAATGGAGGCTCGCAACTCATAACTGCTTAAACTTGCTACTTAACAAATTTTGAATTGTATTTTGATTATTGTTATGTTTGTTTTTGTGATAGTTTTTTTTACTTTTGTTTTCTTTATAATGATTTTTTCTTGTTCTTAAACTTTGGAGATTTATGGCCAATGATTAGCTTTTCTAAATCGGTTAAAGGGGAAAAACACCGTTGATGGTTTCCCTCCCTCTAACCTCTTTTGGTGATATAGTTTTCTTTTCTAAACAAAAAGTCTATCTCATTTTAACAAATGGTTTTTGAAATTAATATCTTTTTTATCTTACTATAATAATCTATCTTATATATATGATCCAAAGTTCTTATATATCTTTCAAGTTAATTGAAATCTTGTCGTTGCACTTATCATATGATTTTGATTCTAGTATTGTGGCTTGTTCTTCCCTAAATTAGAAAGAGAGCTCCTCTTCTCTAATATCTAGAAGATATAATCACAACTAAGAACTATTTTTTTAAGGGTTTGTTAAAGAGTTTTTAGCTTGTAAAATAAAAAAAAATGGCCAATGACGCCAAATTGAAAAGAAAAGTATATTTACAAAAGTGTATCAAAAATTAAAAGATGCTCAAAGAGCCAATCAAAGTGATAAAAGGCACAAAATGAGCCCACTAAATGCAAGCTATCCTCTCTTTTCAAAACTTGTAAAACTTAGAAGAACTCATGGGTTATTTGATGTTGTCAAAGGCTTGATTTCAAATTCCATGATAGAGACAAATTACTTTAGTATAGATATTTTATTTGTAACCAAGTTTTGAACGGATCTTCTTTTTATCTAATGGATTCTGAGATAGACCTATTGTTTTCAAAAGACAATTTTTATGCTAAAAGAAGTCTGAGCTAGGGTAAATAGGATCAGATTTTCTACCGTTTTCAGATTGTGACATTGTTAACTAATTGATCTTTTAAATCTTTAAAATTTAATTATTTGAAAAATTTGTCATATGCTTGCTTTGCTAAAAACAAAAAAAATAGAAAAATTAAAAACCAAAAAAAAAAATTTTTGTTTTTATATATTTTTGTTGTTTTTAGTTTGTATTTATTTTTGTTTGGGATTTTTCTCTGATCATCTCCATCTTTCCTTGGTTTCCAAATTCTTGTCACATCGTCCTGGCCGATACCTCTATCGTCCTAGACGATATGATATTTTCTCTTCAAAATTCTATCTGTTGAACTTTTCTGAGCTTTCTATAACACATCGTCCCGGACGATAACTTATCTCCTAGACGATCTAATCGAACTCTATTATAATCATCTTGATTATCTTGGCCGATACTTTTTTCATCCTAACCGATGCATTTATGGTCATCATCCTGGCCAATAAACTTATCATCCTGGACAATCCACATGTTAGTACGTTTAAATCTTTAAAATTGGCCCCGGACGATCCTTTATTGGACAATCGTCCTGGCCGATCCACTGTTCGTCCTGGACGATACACGTGGCACAGATTTAAAACATTTTAACTTCGGCCGGTACGATCAATTATTGTGCATCATCCTGGAAGATACACCTAATCGGCCCAAACAATCTGCTTTTTTAACGGTCGTCCGGCTTGACTCTTCGGGATGATCACCTGTGTCTAATCATCCTAGCAGATATCTGATCGACCCGGTCGATCGGACTGCCTTTTTGACCAATCGATATGTATGAAATAATTGAACCAAATCATCCTGGATGATTCTACGGTCGTCCTGGACGATATGGCCGTTTCTTCAAATACAGGCCATTCCAGCCATTGTTTTCACCTCTCAACTTCTTCTCATCTCAATTTTACTTACGGATTCCTTGCTATGGCTGGTGGGAAGCGAGTCCGACAAACTTTTGGGAGTTCTTCAAGGGCTAGGATTGACCCTCATTTCAGGGAGGCAGAAGATGAAGCTGTTGAGTCTAGTAATCAGGTTGTTAAGCCTAAGTGAATGTCCCAAGGCTACCAAGAGGGGGGTGAATTGGTAGTTTAAAAAATTTAAGTCCCCTTTTTGAAAATTATTGAACCGAAATAAAATTTCATTTAAATTTTGTAGAAAAAGGTTTTTCAACCACAGAGTTTTTAAAACTGAAATAGAAAGTGCGGAAACGTAAAAACAGTAAAGTAAATGACACCAGATTTATAGTGGTTCGGTCTATAACCAGACCTACATCCACTCCCCAGAGGCACCCTCTGAGTATTGCACTAATACCAATAGTGACTCTCCTTTTGCACCCACAGTAAGGCGGAGAAGCCTTTACAACACACTCTTTTCACCACTCCCCGGTGCGACAGAGAACCGTCCGTCCTTTTACACAATCCCCAGTGTTGGCAGAAAACCGTCCGTCCTTTTACACTCTCCTAGTGTGGGCAGAGAACCGTCCGTCCTTTTACACTCTCCTAGTGTGGGCAGAGAACCCTTCCGCTGTTTACACTCTCCAAGTGTGGGCAGAGAACCCTTCGGCTGTTCACACTCTCCAAGTGTGGGCAGAGAACCCTTTGGCTGTTCACACTCTCCAAGTGTGGGCAGAGAACCCTTCGGCTGTTCACACTCTCCAAGTGTGGGCAGAGAACCCTTCGGCTGTTTACACTCTCCAAGTGTCGGAAGAGAACCGAATCTCCTTGACAGATCTTCTCACAAGAATCTAGAAGGAAGAAGGAAAAGAGTGAAGTAATCCCAATTCACAAGTAGAGACTCTTACCTTCGAAATCCAAGTGAAGCCTTCTCGCTCCAGTGGTAGGAATCCTCCCTTGAATGCTCTCTTCCACTCTCTCCTTGGCTATTCTCTCAAGAGGCACGAAGATCAAATGACAAAAAGATTGGGTGGCAGTCTAATTTGGACTATTTATACAAAAGACAAGAAAAACCACCCAAAAACTACAAGTATTCAATTCTGTCGCAGTGGATCGTCCTGTACGATCGTGGATCGTCATGGACAATTTTACTTAAACGATCTGAAACGACCCTATTTGAATATGTGTACGAAATGTCTTCGTACAGCTGATCGTCCTGTACGAACTAATTTCGTCCAGTACGAACGGTTATTACAAGGTCGGTTCTAGAAACTGCTGAAAACTGTTCTAAGTCGGTTAATCGTTTAGACGAAAAATTTATTCGTCTGGATGAAAATTTTACAGAGGACCGATCGTCCTGGACGATTATTGACTTCGTCTGGACGAAAATTTTTCAGAGGACCAATCGCCACGGACGATAATCTAATTTCGTCTGGACAAAAATTTTCCAGAGACCCGATCGTCCTGGACGATTTTTAATTTCGTCTGGACGAAATTTTTCCAGAGGACCAGTCGCCACGGACGATAATGTAAATTCGTCTGGACAAAAATTTTCCAGTGAACCAATCGTCCTGTACGATATTTTATTTCGTCCTGGACGAATAGGACTTAGAAAAAATTTTCGAGCAAGTTCCTATTCGTTCCATATGCTCTATAGGAGATAACTGTCTGATCGTCCAGTACGAATTGGAAATCTTCCTGTACGATCAGTATAAATTTTATATGATCTCCTTATATGTGTGTGTATGTTTTTATTCACTCAAAATACAATCACTCCCTTTCAAATTTATTTCTAAGAAAAGTGCAAGCTTCAAATTTAACAAAGTATCTCATGCTGAATTTAATTTGAAGTCTTCGTAGTCTGGAGTTCATTTTTCCTGAAATGTCAGTACACACAATAGCAAATACAATTCTTCCAAAATTGTTAGGAGATAACTACACATTTGAACAATAATGTTTGAAATCATCAAAACTTTATGAGTTGCAAAAATGAAAAGCATGCAAATAGCAACTATCTTAACAATCTCCCCCTTTTTGATGATGGCAAAACAATTATTGTTTGTATGATTTCAATTTAAACAAATCTTTCTATCTCCTAAACTCCCCCTGAATTGATGAATACATGAAAATAAGGAGGCAATTTGAACCATAAAAAAAAATTTATTTTTCAAAAAAAATAAACTAGAAACACAAAACATACGAACAAACAAAACACAAAACATACGAACAAACAAAACATACAAACACAATGATTTCTCCCCCTTTTTGACAACAACAAAAAGTGAAGAAGAAATAGACAAGAAATGTAAGTAATTGTATGAAATTCATTTGAACATTTAATCTAAATGGTGATTGATACAAGGTATGCAATTTTAAACTAAAAACATTAGGTCAATCATAGAAATTCATGGAATTTAAAAAGTGATATAACATTGTAAGTAAGAAGAATTTAGCAAAGACATGATTCAATTTAGACATTCCAATATAGAAAATCATTACAAGAGAGATGAAGAAAAATTCCATATTTCAAAGTTCAATAGAATATAAATGAACATAAGATCAATTTGAATTAAGAGATTGAAAGAATTTGGAAAGAAGAGAATTACCACATGTGGCGCTTTGCGCATCTTTTTCAAAAATTTTTGGGCACATTTTTGTGCATCTTTTGATATTGGGCTGATTTTGTGCTTCTTTTTCATATTTGCGAACCTTTGCGCATTACTTTTGATTTTTGTACTTTTTTTTTTACAATTTTTTCAAGAGTAATTGAGACCAATTCTTTCCAAAATCAATAATCTAAAATTTCAAATATTTCTAAGTGCATAAATATTATTTGAGCTAGGAAATATAAAATAAGAAAACATCTAAATTGCAATAATAATATTAACTTTTATATAGTCTAAATGAGTAAACATGAATTTAAAAGTTCTAATTACAACAAGTTATAAACAACTTTTAAATTTAGAAAGACTAGATTTTTTAATGTAGATAATCTCAAATTACAATCTAATTTAGGCACTATGAAGATTAAATAATACTAATGAAATTCATAAAAAATTAACCACATTTCAAAAACAAATCAACTTTGAAACAAGTACGAAATGCATTGATATTAATGAAAGGATTACACATTTCATAATATCTAAATACAACTTAAAAGAAAAGACAAATATAAAAACAAACACATAACATAAATACTAACACAACAAAACATAAAAACATGAGTAACTAACACAACAAAACATAAAAACACAACACGAGTACAACAAAGACACAGAAATTCATTTTTACTGTTCTGGAGGAGGAGGAGGAGGAATGCCACCGAAAAGGTTGAAGTAGGAGGCCATCAACATTACATTGGTATTGATATCATGTACTTCATTTCTAATTATACCAATGTCTTGTTGTTGCTGCACAAGTTGATCATCAAATTGATCAAACCTTTGATCAATATGAGTCTCTAATCTATCAAATCTCTCAATCAGATTCTGATAATCTGACTGAGGTGCAGTGGTTTGCGCTCCTTCTTCTTCTTCTTCTTCTGAAGCACTGGCATGTGCTTTTTCTTTTTCTTTTTCCTCCCTGAAGAGCAATCTGAAGGAAGCATCATTATAGTAAACTGGCTCTTCATATTCTTCATCAGGATGCACCAAATTATATTTCTTCTCCAAAATGTAAGCAATTAAATGTCCCAAAGAAATATTCCTTTTTCTCTTCTGATCAGCATGTCCTATTTCGGAAAGCCCATAGATATGATCTATGATAAGTTGGGCTTCGTCGATAGGGTGACAATCTATAATCAAAAAAGTTAGAACAGAAAGGAGAGGAGTGATATTGATCCTATCACCAGCTTTAGGAATGATTGAAGATCTAAGGATATGCTGGATGATACGGGCATTTTGGGTCATCCCAGAGACTCTAGCAACATGATAGGTTAGACTATTCTTTCTAATTGCATTATTGACTTGATCCCATCTGAATCTGGTTTCACTCATTAGGGTGTGGGCTCTATATCCTTCAGCCCTTAGGTTTAGAAATGCACCAATGTCATGCTTGGTGATTTCTACTTTTTGCTTGAAAACAAAGGAACTAATGGAAGAGTGGTCCGAGTTAAAACTCATGTTGGCTAGAAAGTAGTGAAATGTTTGCTTGTTGTATAAGTGGACGAGAGAAAGTATGAACTGGAATTGAGTTGAGGCAAAAAGGTGCACTACCTTAAAATTTATCTCGCTTTGGATTAAGATGCGAGATGGAGTTATTTTGGCGGAAGCAAAACGAGGAAAGGATTCCTCATTTGCCTTAGAAAGGAAGTTTTCTGAGGCATTCCTATTTGGCTTCTTCGCTAACACATTTTGTCTTTTGCTTGAGGAGGCCATTGACAATTTGAAGTAGAAAGGGATTGAAAGAGAAGTTTGAAAGTGTGATTGTTAAGTTAGAAAGCCTTCATATTTAAAGAAAACGATACGTTCGTCCTGGACGAAAAAGGTTCGTCCTGGACAAAAATCATCGTTCGTCTGGACGAAAATATTTCGTACAGACGATCAAATTCGTCCAAAATGTAACGACTTTTCGTAATCAACACAACTTACGATGCGTCCCTTCGTACAGACTTTTGACTTGACCGATCGTACATACGAACATAAGTTCGTACAGACGATCTAAAAATAACTCGTTTAAATGTCTCTTGAAAACCGTCCCCTACACTGAAATGACATCTGTTCGTCTGGACAAACCAAAAATTCATACAGACGAAATCCATATTAAAAACTGTCTTATCCACTCAACCGCTGCATTCAATTGTCTTGACGTTTGAGAAAAAGAAAAAAAATTTCGTCCTGGACGATCGTCAGATCGTACAGACGATTTAATTAAAAACTGCTCTCAAAATAGTTAAAATGCACGCAAACCAATTTATCTCACATCGTCCAGTACGAAACAGAAGTCGTCCCAGACGATTTCTTCCAATTTTTGAATTTTTGAATTTTAATTTAAGAAAATCAAACCAAACTTTAAAAACACAGAAAACATAAAACAAAAACTTACACTCAAAAACAAATTCATTCAAAACACACAAAAATTCACAAAATCAAAAACAAAACAAAAACATAAACATCAATGTTGCAAAGACATTTTGTTTAGGCATTTAAATCAATAACACCTAGCCTTGTTCTTAAAGTACTGAAGGTATCAAGGGCTAAAGGTTTTGTAAAAATGTCTGCAAGTTGATTTTCAGTTGAAACATGTGTGAGTTCAATTTCTCCCTTGGATACATGATCCCTTATGAAATGATGTCTTATATCAATGTGTTTGGTTCTAGAATGTTGAATAGGATTTTTGGAAATGCAAATAGCACTAGTATTGTCACAATAAATTGGAATAGTGCCTACAGATAATCCTAAATCAATCAATTGTTGTTTTAACCAAAGTACTTGTGCCACACAACTTCCTAATGCAATGTATTCTGCTTCTGCAGTAGATAGGGCTACTAAATTTTGTTTTCTACTGGACCAAGAAACTAATGAATTGACATGTTCCAGAAGTGCTTTTCCTATCCACTCTACAGCCTGCAAAGTCAGAATCTGAATAACCAATAATTTCAAATGAAGTGCTAAACTTAGGATACCAAATTCCTAAGTTTTGAGTTTCTAGTAAGTATCTTAAAATTCTTTTCACTGCTGTCAAATGTGATTCTTTTGGATCTGATTGAAATCTAGCACATAAGCAAATACTGAACATAATATCTGGTCGGCTAGCAGTCAAGTAAAGCAAAGATCCAATAATCCCTCTATATTTCTTTTGATCAACAGATTTTCCCTTAAGGTCCTTATCTAACTGAACTGAGGAACTCATTGGTGTACTAACAGGTTTAGCATTGTCCATTTCATATTTCTTGATGATGTCCTTAATATATTTGGTTTGACTAAGAAATGTCCCTTCCTCAAGTTGCTTGATGCTAAAACCTAGAAAGTAATTTAAATCTCCCATTAGACTCATTTCAAATTCACTACTCATTGTATTAGAAAAATTATCACAAAGATTTTTATTTGAAGATCCAAAGATGATATCATCCACATAAATTTGAACAATGAGTATTTCATTTCCAAATTTCTTTAAGAAGAGAGTTGTATCCACACTTCCTTTTTCAAAAGATCTTTCAAGTAAGAAAGTGCTCAATCTCTCATACCAATCCCTAGGTGCCTGTTTCAATCCATATAATGCCTTTTTTAACTTAAAAACATGATTTGGGTATTTTGAATTTTCAAATCCTGGAGGTTGTTCTACAAAAACATCTTCTTCAATAACACCATTCAAAAAGGCACTTTTGACATCCATTTGAAACAATTTAAAACTTTTAAAACAGGCAAAAGCAAGTAAAACCCTAATTGCTTCAAGTCTTGCTACAGGGGCAAAGGTCTCCTCAAAATCAATTCCTTCAATTTGATTATACCCTTTAGCAACTAATCTAGCCTTATTTCTAATGACTACTCCTGAGTCATTCATTTTATTTTTGAACACCCACTTAGTTCCAACAACACTTTGATCTTTTGGCCTTGTAGTTAATTCCCAAACTTTATTTCTTACAAATTGATTTAACTCTTCTTGCATGGCCAATATCCAAAATTCATCAGAAAGTGCCTGATCAATATTAGTGGGTTCTATGGTTGAAATAAATGCTGAATGATTGACTTCCTTATTTAATCCACGCCTAGTTCTAACACCCTCACTAGGTTCTCCTATAATCAATTCTCTTGGGTGGTTTTTAGAAAATCTTAAATCTCTAGGCAAAGGGTTTTCTTTTTCCAAGTTTTCTTCCACATTTTCTTCCAAATTTAATCTATCAATCTTTTGGGAGTTTTCCTCAATTTCTTCTTCAACAATATTTGGCTCTTCTAAATTTTTAGATTCATCAAATACAACATGTGTGGTTTCTTCAATAACTAAAGTTCTTTTGTTGAATACCCTATAAGATTTTCCAACACTTGAATATCCAACAAAAATTCCTTCATCTGATTTTGGATCAAATTTTCCTAAGGCAGATTTTCCATTGTTATGAATGAACACCTTGCAACCAAAAACATGCAAATGAGACAAATTTGGTGTTCTGCCTTTTAGTAACTCATAGGGTGTTTTATTTAAATTCGTTCTCACATTCACCCTATTCAGAACATAACATGCAGTGCTAACCGCCTCAGCCTAAAAATATTTAGGAAGTGAGTATTCTGCCAACATTGCTCTGGCGGCTTCTATTAATGTTCTGTTTTTCCTTTCAACTAACCCATTTTGTTGAGGGGTTCTAGGTGCAGAAAAATTGTGGTCAATCCCTTTTTCTTTATAAAAATTTTCAAATCTTTCATTTTCAAATTCTCCTCCATGATCACTTTGTAAAGACATTATTTCACATCCTAGTTTTCTCTATATCCAAGTTGAAAAATTTTTGAATTCCTCAAATGATTCACTTTTATGAAAAAGAAATCTAACCCAAGTGAATCTTGTGAAATCATCCACAATAACAAATCCGTATACCTTCCCTCCTAGACTTATAGTTCCTACTGGTCCAAAAAGATCCATGTGAAGAATTTCTAATGGTTTACTAGTTCTAAGATCATTATTGGACTTAAAAGAGGACTTCACTTATTTTCCTAATTGACATGCATCACAAAGATGGTCCTTAGTAAAGTCTAGTTTTGGTATACCTCTTACTAAATTCTTTTGGGTAATTCTTTTAAGATTTTTCATACTAGAATGACAAAGTCTCCTATGCCAAAGCCAAGATTCATCAGAAACAGTTTTCAAACAGAAAGCAATAGGAGTATGAAATGAATTCAAATCTAGCATGTAAACATTGTTTACCCTTTTTCCATTTAAAACTTCTTTACCATTTAGGCTTAATATTCAGCTAGTAGGTAAAAATTTCACATTATATCCCTTATCATATAGCTGACTTATACTTAACAAATTATGCTTTAAGCCTTCAACCAATAACACATTGTCTATAAAAAAAGTTTTTGAAATTACCAATCATACCAGATCCAACCACTTTCTTTGTGTTATTATCTCCAAGTGTAACCTTGCCTCCATTCCTGCCTTCTAGCGATATGAATTGTGTAGTGTCTCCAGTTATATGCTTTGAACATCCGCTATCCAGGTACCATATGCTCCCATGAGATCTTGTGTGAGAGCACCCCTGCAAAAATATCAAATGTTAGACCTGGAAACCCAAACAAGTTTGGGTTCACCTTTTAGCAATTTATAATCAGATGAATGTATGATATGTCTAGGTTTATGCATCTTAGGTCTCCACACCAAATTAGATTTCATCATCAAGGTACAGGTGTGAGCTATATGTCCCAAAAATTCACAATTATTACATTTAACATTAGGAAAAATATTCCTAAGTTTTCTTCCAAATGATTGTCTTCTAAGGGATTTCATGAATTTAGGATAATATTTAGGATTTGTAAAATCTTCAAGTCTAGGGGGTTTCCTATTATCCTCGAGAGCTCTTATAGTTAGTTTGTAAAATGAATTCATATCTTCCAAAATTTGATTGGTATAATTGATTCTATATACTTTGCTCTCAGATTCATCCTTAAAATTTTTAAATTTCTTTTCAAGATCAGCATAGGATGATTTTAGATTTTCAAAATTCTTATTCAAGTCATCATATTCATCAAGTAGTTTCATGTGGTTGTCATCTATTAAAGCATGGTCTTTCCTAAGGATTTCATGTTCCTTTTTGAGTTCTTCCAGTTCTAAGCTAACACTAGCATGCATCTTTTTCATTTTCCTATATGCATCATGCATGTGTTCAGAAACTTCAAATAATTCATCATAGGTTAAGTCACATACCTCTTCTTGATCTGAGTGATCCACATTGTCTGCCATCAAGCAAAGATTAGTGACTTCTTCTTCTTTTTATATCTCAGATGAGTCTGAAGCTGAGTCCGCCTAGAAAGCTCTTTGAAACTTCTTCTTGCCCTTCTTTACCATAGGTTTCTCCTCCACCTTCTCCTTACCAGGAGTGGCTTTGAGTTTTGGGCAATCAGTCTTGATATGACCCGGTTTCCTGCATTCATAACAAATCACTTCATTAGAAACCTTGCCATTTCTGTTAAACTTACCTCTACTCCATTGCTGGCGTCTCTTCTGCTTCCTCTTTAAAAAGCTTCTGAATTGTCTAGTCATCAGTGCAATATCATCTTCATCCTCAGATTGTGAGTGTTCACTCTCTGTCTCTTCCACTTTTAGTGCTATATTCTTCTCCTTTCGTGGTTCACCTGCATCAATCTTCCTTTGACTTACTCCTTGCTCATAAGCAATGAGTGAACCAAGAAGATTGTCAATAGAATAAATGTTTAAATCTTTAGACTCTGTAATTGCAGTAATTTTTGCATCATAAGCAGTAGGTAAACAACAAAGAATCTTATTGACCATTTCATTAGTTAATTCCCTACCAAGTGCATGCAAAGAAGTGACAATTTGTGTAAATCTTGTGTACATGTCGGAAATAGATTCATTAGGTTTCATGCGAAACAATTCATAGTCATGTAACAAGATATTGAGCCTTGATTGTTTAACCTCATTTGTCCCTTCATAAGTTATACAAAGTCTATCCCATATGTCCTTTTCGCTTTTGCAAGTGGAAACCTGCATGTAGTCTTCAGATTTTAAAGCACAAAAGAAACTGTTTAAACATTTGGCATTTAATTGTGCTAAGTCACGTTCTTCTACAGTCCAATCAGTAAAAGATATTTCTACCATTACTCCATCAACTAATCTAGTTGGTTTTGTGTAACCATCCTAGACTAGCATCCACATGCGATAATCAAGTGACTGTAAGAAAGTAGACATGCGTGTTTTCCAAAAATCAAAAGGAATATTATCAAACAGTGGAGGTCTAGTGATAGAGTAACCCTCAGGTGTGTTTCAGATTCTGAAAGTAGCCATCTACGTTAATCAAAAAGTAGTTCAAACTTATGATTTTGCAACGAAGCTCTGATACCACTTGTTGAGTCTAGTAATTAGGTTGTTAAGCCTAAGTGAATGTACCTTTTTGAAAATTATTGAACCGAAATAATATTTCTTTTAAATTTTGTAGAAAAAGGTTTTTCAACCACAGAGTTTTTAAAACTGAAATAGAAAGTGCGGAAACGTAAAAACAGTAAAGTAAATGACACCAGATTTATAGTGGTTCGGTCTATAACCAGACCTACATCCACTCCCCAGAGGCACCCTCTGAGTATTGCACTAATACCAATAGTGACTCTCCTTTTGCACCCACAGCAAGGCGGAGAAGCCTTTACAACACACTCTTTTCAACACTCCCCGGTGCGGCAAAGAACCGTTCGTCCTTTTACACAATCCCCAGTATTGGCAGAGAACCATCCGTCCTTTTACACTCTCCTAGTGTGGGCAGAGAACTGTCCGTCATTTTACACTCTCCTAGTGTGGGCAGAGAACCCTTCCGCTGTTTACACTCTCCAAGTGTGGGCATAGAACCCTTCGGCTGTTCACACTCTCCAAGTGTGGGCAGAGAATCCTTCGGCTGTTCACACTCTCCAAGTGTGGGCAGAGAACCCTTCGGCTGTTCACACTCTCCAAGTGTGGGCAGAGAACCCTTCGGCTGTATACAATCTCCAACTATCGGTAGAGAACCGGATCTCCTTGACAGATCTTCTCGCAAGAATCTAGAAGGAAGAAGGAAAAGAGTGAAGTAATCCCAATTCATAAGTAGAGACTCTTACCTTTGAAATCCAAGTGAAGCCTTCTCGCTCCAGTGGTAGGAATCCTCCCTTGAATGCTCTCTTCCACTCTCTCCTTGGCTATTCTCTCAAGAGGCACGAAGATCAAATGACAAAAAGATTGGGTGGCAGTCTAATTTGGATTATTTATACAAAAGACAAGAAAAACCACCCAAAAACTGCAAGTATTCAATTCGGTACGCAGTGGATCGTCCTGTACGATCGTGGATCGTCCTGGACGATTTTACTTAAACGATCTGAAACGACCCTATTTGAATATGTGTACGAAATGACTTCGTACAGCTGATCGTCCTGTACGAACTAAATTCGTCAAGTACGAACGGTTATTACAAGGTCGGTTCTAGAAACTGCTGAAAACTGTTCTAAGTCGGTTAATCGTTTAGACGAAAAATTTATTTGTCTGGACGAAAATTTTACAGAGGACCGATCATCCTGGACGATTATTGACTTCGTCTAGACGAAAATTTTTCAGAGGACCAATCGCCACGGACGATAATCTTATTTCGTCTGGACGAAAATTTTCCAGAGACCCGATCGTCCTGGACGATTTTTAATTTCGTCTGGACGAAATTTTTCCAGAGGACCAGTCGCCACAGACGATAATGTAAATTCGTCTGGACAAAAATTTTCCAGTGAACCAATCGTCCTGTACGATATTTTATTTCGTCCTGGACGAATAGGACTTAGAAAAAATTTTTCAAGCAAATTCCTATTCGTTCCATATGCTCTATAGGAGATAACTGTCTGATCGTCCAGTACGAATTAGAAATCGTCCTGTACGATCAGTATAAATTTTATATGATCTCCTTATGTGTGTGTGTATATTTTTATTCACTCAAAATACAATCACTCCCTTTCAAATTTATTTCTAAGAAAAGTGCAAGCTTCAAATTTAACAAAGTATCTCATGCTGAATTTAATTTGAAGTCTTCGTAGTCTGGAGTTCGTTTTTCCTAAAATGTAAGTACACACAAGAGCAAATACAATTCTTCCAAAATTGTTAGGAGATAACTACACATTTGAACAATAATGTTTGAAATCATCAAAATTTTATGAGTTGCAAAAATGAAAAGCATGCAAATAGCAACTATCTTAACAGAAGTTGCTTACCATTGATATAAAGAGTGTGGGATTACTGTCTCCAGGATCATCAATCTTGTCCACCTCTCATATTCGGTATTAGACCTTTTTACCGACACCTCTCTGTGCTTCATTCTTACTCTCGCTGTTCCCTTTAATACTGATCTTCTTCGTGAATTCTTCTCAAACCTTCGCATAAACTCTGCCTACACAGCTCTGATCTCCTATGTGAATCGACGCCCAGTCGAGATCACATATCAGGACTGTGCTGAACTATTGCATTTATCCACCACCGGGGATAAGTTGCATACCAATATTTTTTATCCTGATTTTGATTGGACCTCGACAAATCATTTCCTTCGCTAGACCAATACACCCTTTCATGTTGGGTAGACAAGCTCTTTAGTCAAAGATGCTAGGATAATCCAACATGTCCTTCGCACTTCCATAATTCCAAAGGCCGGGGATCATGTCCACATCACCCCTCTACTTTCTTTGACTACTTTTTACATCATGGCCCATAGAGATTTTAATGCTACAGACCTAATTTTTTGTTATATTGATCATTTAATAACTATTCACGATCCAGGCCATAGGAGGAAACCCAACCTTGCTTTAGGACACCTCATAGCCTATGTTCTTGAAACCAAATACAATCTTTAATATCCTGCTCCTCCCAACCTCCCAACTCTCTTCTTCTCGAATAGCTCTTTCAATATCCTTCACAGTACTTGTCTCCACCCTGGGGATGGGGAACCTCAGAGGGCCGAGGAGGAGGAGGCTCCCGCTCCTGTTCCTGATCCTGATCCTGTTCCTTTTCACCAGCACTCACGGTTTGACTAGGTAGTGGAGAGATTTGATCGTTAGGAGACTCATTTCGACGCTTACATTGCTGCACAGGAGCAGCAACATTCTGAGGACATGACCAAATACGAGAAGCACCGCACGGAGGACTTAGCCCGTTTTGATAGCTACATTACTCACCAACAGCAGCAACACGACCAGGACATAGCCTGGTTCAATGCTCATTTTACTATGATAGCTAGCTACTTTCAGTAGGCTCCACCACCTCCACCTCCATCTGATGATTAGAATCCCTTGTTTATGTAGTTTTAGTTTCTATTTTCTGTACTATGTTTTTAATTACTTTAGTTTGTGTTTTTAGTTTCCTCCACCTTTTTGAGATGTCAAAAGGGGGAGTAGTATGTTTGTATTTTCTCTTGTAGTATGTTTGTACTTGTTCTGTTCGAAAATTTAAAAGCTTATTTAGTTTTGTATTACTATTTTAGAATTGATTATCGATATGTTTGCCATCATCAAAAAGGGAGAGATTGTTACAAACATGTTTTTTGGATTATGATTTTGATGATAGCAAATAAATCTTGTTTCACTACGATTGCCTTTTTTCTACTAACTTTTCAGGACTCAAAGATCAGAAGGAAATCAGAATCAACTCAAAACTGGGTAGATTAGGATTGAGTCAGTCTATAAATTTCTTTTTTCTTTTTTGAGTCAATTGAAATTGCTTAAAGTGATTGATGTTAAGTAACCCTACACACATACACTTGAGAGATTTAGAACTTGTGTTTTACTCACATCATCCAGGACGATATTTTATATCGTCCTGGACGATCGAGTTCAAAATAGAAGATCTAATCAGGATTTCTTAGTTAAGGTAGCTGTAATTACCGATCGGCCTAGACGATACCTGTATCAACCAGGACAATTTGCTAAATACATAAAGAAAGTGCCTCCATGATCAATTTAAGTATTCTGTATTTTTAGAAATCGGTCAGGATGATTCTTTGATCGGCCTGGACGATATTGTATAATTATGCCTAAATTGATCCGGCAATCAGGGGAGTAATTAAGGATGATTGATACAATCACATCGTCCCGGATGATTGAAAGATCATCCTAGATGATCCATTCAAAAACCCTTGGTTGCTTCTGGACGATAAATATTGGTCAGTACAAATTCAGGGCGATGCTCTGGCCGATTTGGATCGGACAGCTCAAATTCAGGGCAATGCTCTAGATGATTTTTCTCTTACTTTTGTGGTGATTTGGTTTGTGATAATTATTCTTTTTTGCTTAAAGAAATTTTTAAATACCAATTCACCCCCCCCCCCCTTGGTTAGCCTCGGGCCAGTTCTATAGGGCTTAACATCCCTAACGAACTTTCAACTTTGCCTATGGATATTTATTATTTAATTCATTTATATTTGATGTGTTGAGATGATTGCCTTTAGGATTTCCTGCTTTTCTTAATTTTTTGGTGTTTGTGTGCCGCTTTTATTTTCACTTGGACTCGTGAGGGTGTGAAAATTTTATATTCATAATTATAAAGTTTAAAATTTTAGTGAGTCTAAATACCATAGAAAGATAACAAATTTAGGAAATTAGCCGGGGATCAATCCCGGGGTCGCATGCATATTTTTGCATTACCCTCTCCTTACTCTAGACCCTTCCCCGCCTGCAGGTAGAGTCCGGATAGTCTGACATATGAGGACGAGGTGCCGGACCTGGGGAAGTCCAGTCTTCTAAAAAATTATTTTCTAATCTTGTTTTTAACTTTCAAGCATACTTGATTAAAAGTCGTTGACTAACATGCATTGCATTAGAAACAAATTAAAAGTGTCAAAATTTTAATTGCATTAGTCCTTAGCATTTTTACACCCAACATAAGTCAAAGGGGCCAATTAGGGAATTTCTAGATGTCGGCCCCAACTCTCTAAAACCATTAAATACAACATCCCTACCACTCTTTCATAAAAGACCGGACTCATCTCTTTTAAATCGATTAGGTGGTTAGCTGGCTCCCCAATCCAGGCCGGGGTACGTCCAGGTTCTGCACTACATTAGTTAGGTTCGGATGACTGTGGTCTAGTGTCTAAATTAGATTTAGGATCCGGTGAATATCTTTGATTATAGGACCCCCAAACTTCGGATATTTAATCCCAAATTTCTAATAAAATGCGCAACTTTAATTAAATATCATTTCAATCTAAAACATAAAGCCCAATACTTAGATTAGGTAGGGACAGTTTTGGATGGTTTCGGAATCTCAAAGTATCCCGTACTCCTCTTCGCTTGATTCTGTTAATAAACTGCTCAATTTTGATCCATTCCTTTTTTAACTTCCGAAATTCACCTCTCTTTTTGATATCACTCCTAGAAAATCTGACCAAATTTTGTCACTATTTTAATATAGAGTTTTCTTAGGGAACTTTGTTTCCCTACGATGTAATTAACTACGAGGGCTTGCACTCATAGGAGATTTAGAACCACATACACCTGATTTTAAAAATTGATTTTTCAAAGTTCAATTGAATTTCTTTAGGAAAACTTAAAATACTAGTGATCGTCATTATCACATTCAAAGAATTATCATTGAATGTCATTATCTCCCTTTGGGGAGATACATCTTTCTTTAATAAGTCTTTAAATATGAATTTAACGACAACACTTCTTGAATATTATAGTTGGATATTCGGTTGAACCTCATTTTGACCCTTCGGAACCATATGAAGTTCTCTTTAGCATCGAGTCATAATATACAAGATGAATTTCATAATTACAAGTCTGAACGCTGTCATGAAATTTTATTTTCACCTTTCGAGGTGACATACTCTTTCTAATGGGATAATTCGATTTTAGAATTAGAATTTAATCTCAATTCCAAGATTCCTAAAGAAAACCAAGTTTTTCAAAACCTGTTTTCAAAATTTCACCAACAAGATTCATCAAATACAATATGTGTAGTCTCCTCAATTACCAAAGTTCTTTTATTGAATATTCTATGAGATTTTCCAACACTTGAGTATCCTATAAAAATTCCTTCATCTAATTTTGGATCAAATTTTCCTAAGGTAGATTTTCTATTATTATGAATGAACACCTTACATCCAAAAACATACAAATGTAAAAAATTAGGTGTTCTCCCTTTTAGTAACTCATAAGGTATTTTATTTATGTTTGATCTAACATTCACCCTATTCAGAACATAACATGTTGTGCTAACCGCCTTAGCCCAAAAATATTTAGGAAGTGAATATTCTGCCAATATGGCTCGAGCAGCTTCTATTAATATTTTATTTTTTCTTTTGACTACCCCATTCTGCTGAGGGGTTCTAGATGCAAAAAAAATGTGGTTAATCCCTTTCTCCTTACAAAAATCCTCAAATTTTTCATTTTCAAATTATCCTTCATAATCACTTTAAATTATCAAAAATCTCGCATTCTAGTTTCTTTTGAATCCAAGTTAAAAAATTTTTAAATTCATTCTTATGATATAGAAATCTAACTCATGTGAATCTTGAGAGATCAACCACAATTACAAATTCGTATACTTTCCCTCCTAGACTTACAGTTCCAACTGGTCCAAAAATATCCATAAATAAAATTTCCAATAGTTTATTACTTCTAAGATCCTTATTGGACTAAAAAGAGGACTTCACCAATTTTCCTAATTGACATGCATCGCAAAGGTGATCCTTAGTAAAGTCTAGTTTTGTTATACCTCTTACTAAGTTCTTTTGGGTAATTGTACTAAGATTTTTTATGCTAAAGTGACAAAGTCTCCTATGTCAAAGCTATGACTCATCAGAAATAGTTTTGAAATAAAAAACAGTAGGAGTTTTGATACAATTTAAGTCTAGCATATATACATTGTTCACCTATATACCATGCAAAATATCATTACCATTTAAGCTTAATATACAACTAATAAAGAAAAATTTAACACAGTATCCTTTATCATATAGCTGGCTAATACTTAACATATTATGCTTTTAGCCTTCTACAAGTAGTACATTCTCAATAAAAAAAAAAATTTAAGATTTACAATCATACCTAATCCAACCACCTTCTTTGTGGTGTTATCTCTAAGTGTAACCCTGCCTCCACTCCTGGCTTCCAGCGATATGAATTATGAAGTATCTCCAATCATATACTTTGAACAACCGCTATGTAGGTATCATATGCTCTCACGAGATCTTATGTGAGAGCGATCCTGCAAAATCATCAAACGTTAGACCTGGAAACCCAAATAAGTTTGAGTTTACCTTTTTATAAATTATAAACAGATGCATGTATGTTATGTCTAGGTTTATGCATCTTAGGCTTCCACACCAAATAAGTTTTTTTATTACATGTACAGGTGTGTGTTATATGTCCAAACAATCCATAATTAAAGCATTTGACTCCAAGAAATGGGTTTTTTAATCTTCTATAATTATTCTGTCTGTTCATGGATTATATAAATTTGGATACAAAATATGATTTATGAAATATTCAAGTCTTGGGGGTATTCTATTATCCTCGAGAGTTTTTATCTTTAATTTGTATAAGGCATTCATATCTTCCAATATATAATTTGTATAGTTTATCAAATAATTTTTGCTCTCTAAATCATCCTTAAAATTTTTAAATTCTTTTTGAAGTTCTGCATAAGATGATTTCAAATTTTCATAGTTCTTATTCAAATCATCGAACTCGTCAAGTAATTTTATGTGGTTGTTATCAATTAAAGCATGATTTTTCCTAAAGATCTCTTGTTCTCTTTGTAATTCTTGTAACTCTTAGTTCAAACTAGCATGCATTTTCTTTAATTTCCTATATACAACATTTATGTTTTTAGAGACTTCTAAAAGTTCATTGTAATTCAAGTCACATACCTCTTCTTGATCTGACTGATTAAGATTATCGACCATTAAGCACAGATTGGTGACTTTTTCTTCCTTTTCAGTCTCTGATAAGTTTGAAACTGAGTCCGCCCAAAATACTCTTTGGAATTTCTTCTTTCCCTTCTTCACCATTGGTTTCTCCCTATCTTCTCCTTGCTAGAAGTAGCTTTAAGTTTTAGGCAGTCTGACTTAATGTGTCCAGGTTTCCTACACTCATAGCAAATAACATCGTTTGAAACCTTAACATTCCTATTGAATTTACCTCGATTCCATTACTGCATCTCTTTTGCTTCCTCTTCAAAAAGATTCTGAACTGCCTAGTCATTAGTGCGATATCGTCTTCATCCTCAGGTTGTGATAGATCACTCTCTGACTCCTCCACTTTCAGTGATATGTTCTTCTCCCTTCGTGGTTCACCTGCATCACTCTTTCTTTTACTCACTCCTTGCTCGTAAGTAATTAGTGATCCAATAAAATTATCAATAGAGTAAACATTTAAATTTTTAAATGTTGTAATTACAGTTATTTTAGCATCACATTTAGTATCTTATTAATCATTTCAGCATTCATTAGTTCCCTACCCAATGCATGTAAAGAGGTGACTATTTATATAAATCTTGTGAACGTGTCAGAAATGGATTCATTAGGTTTCATGCGAAACAATTCATAATCATGCAACAAGATATTAAGTCTATATTATTTAACTTCATTAGTCCCTTCATATGTTATACAAAGTTTATCCCATATGTCATTTCCACTCTTACAAGTGGAAACTCGCATGTAATCTTTTGACTTAAGAGCGCAAAAGAAATTATTTAAACATTTAACATTTAGTTATGCTAAGTCACATTCTTCTACAGTCCAATCTGCAAAGGGTGTTTCTATTCTAATATCATAAACTAGTCTAGTTGGTTTTGTATACCCTTCATGAACTAGGATCTATATACGGTAATCTAGTGACTGTAAAAATGTTAACATGCGTATTTTCCAATAATCAAAAGGAATATTGTCAAATAAGGGAGGTCTAGTTATGAAGTAACCTTCAGCTGTGTTTCGATTTCCAAATGTAGTCATGGTCATTAATCAAAAATTAGTTTAAATTTTTTATTTTGAAACTAAGCTCAGATACCACTTGTTGAAACTTATTAATTATGAATTAGGTTATTAGACCTAAGCTTATACCCCAATGGCTAACCAAGAGGGGGGGTAAATTGGTAATTTAAAAAATTCCTCTTAAACTGATTTAAATTTAGAGAATTTTTAAAAATAATTTTTCAACCACAATTAAAAACAAAAATAGAAAAATAAAAAGCAGCGGAAAATAAAAGACACAAGATTTATAGTGGTTATGTCAAACACGACCTATATCCACTCTCTGAAATCTCCCACTTCAGGTATTGCACTATTACCACTAGTGTCTCTCCTTTTTCCCTCACAGCAAGGCGGAAAAGCCTTCACAAAAACTCTCTTCCACCACAACTCGGTGCGGCAGAGAACCGTCATCTTTTAACACCCTCTAAGTGTTGGCAGAGAACCATCGGCTGTTCACACTCTCCAAGTGCGGGCAGAGAATATTTCAACCTTTTATACCCTCCAAGTGTAGACAGAGAACCTTTGACTATTCACACTCCTCGAGTGTTGGTAGAGAACCTTCGACTGTTCACACTCCTCGAGTGTCGGCAGAGAACCGGATCTTCTTGAAAGACCTTCTCACAAGAAATCTAGAAGGATAAGAGAAAAGAGTAAAGTAATCACAATTTATAAATAGAGATCCTTACCTTTGAGTAACCAAGTGAACCCTTCACGCTCCAGTAGTAAGAACTCTCTTTCAAACACTCTCTATCACTCTCTCCTTCAATCTTCCTTTAGTATGCATGAAGATCAAAATGACAAAAAGATTGCATGACAATCTTAAGTGGACCTTTTATAAGGAAAACATGAAAAACCATCCAAAAACTGTATTTTTCAATTTTTAACTGTTCATGATCATCCCGTACGATCCAATTTCGTACGTACGAATAGTGTAAAAACTATTGTATACAAACTTAAAGTGAACTAGTACAAACAACCTTCATACCCGATCTTCATCTCGTACAAACATGGTTCATCCAGTATGAATGGTTTTTCTCAAAGTTCATTGATCCAAAACAGAGAACCTCGTCCTGAGATGAACCATAATTACTATTTGGATGAAGAGTTCATTTTGACCAATCTAGAGCCCATCGTCCTCCGATGAACAATAATTATCATCCAAATGAATTCATCAAGAGAGCACTGTCCTGGGATGTATGAAAAATATCGTTCGAACGAACGCATCCAGAGCCCATCGTCCTGGGACAAATGGAAAACATCATCTGGACAAATAGTTCATTCTGGTGAATACATAGCTCATCATCCTAGGATGAACTATAAATTTCATCTAGACGAACGCATCCAGAGAACATCATCCTAGAATGAATGATAATATCATTTGAATGAACGCGTCCAGAGCCCATCATCCTGGGACAAATGAAAACCATAATCTGGATGAATAGTACTTACAAAAAAATTTAATCCTCTCTGTTCATTCTTTTGTTCATTCAGGAGTTAACTGACCAGATCGTCCCGTACGAACATGATTTGTACTGTACGATCAGTTTTAAAAAATTATGAATTTTAACTCTACCCCTGGTGTGTGTGTGCTAAATTACTTAATTTACAATTACACTCTCTTAAACTCAAATAAAATGAAAAATACAGACTCTAGTTTTACAAAAAAAATTAAGTAGATCTTGATTTGACGTCTTCAACAATCTGGAGTATGATTTCCCTAAAAAGTTAGTACACACAAGAGCCAAAAATAAATCTTCCAAAATATGTTAAGAGAAAATAATAATAATAAACAATAATATTTAGAATCATAAAAATATACAAGTTGCAAGAATGTAAATCAAGCAAAGCTAAGTAGCAACTTTCTCAACAGATCCCAATATAAGTGTTAGGTCGACAAGTTCGATCTTCCATAGATCTTGAATACATAAACAAAAAACCTTTAACTGAGGTGAAAATTGTTTTAGTAATAGATGATGAATCTATAGACTGGAGAAAACCATTTATTGAATATTTATGAGAGAATAAATTCCCAGGAGAAATAAATTGCAAATCAGATCAAAAGATGATCATTATCTTATGCTATGATTAACGATACCCTATATAGAAGATCATTCAATCAGATGTGGTTATAATGTTTGAGTAAATTAGAAGCACAAAAGATTATAAAAGAAGTATATGCTAGTTTATGCAGTGCACACCAATCCGGTCCAAATATGAAGATGAAAATCAAACGAATGAGATATTATTGGCCATCAATGATAGATGAATACATGAATGTTACATGTCATTATCATCAATGTCAGATGCACGGTGTAGTTCTACATCAACCACCAAATTTCTTGCATCCAACCATCGAATTCTGACCTTTTGAAAGCTGGGGTATAGATATTATTGGTCTGATAGATCCCCCATCCTCCACAGGTCATAGATTTATCTTAGCAGCTACAAATTATTTCTCAAAATGGGCAGAGGCTGTTCCATTGAGATAAGTCAAAGCTCATCAAGTTTTAAAATTCTTCAAAGAGAATATCATGTACAGATTCGGTGTCCCTCTCCGAATTATTTTAGAAAACGGTCATTCATTCAGAAGCACTAAAATAAATGATTTTTCTAGGTGACACAACATCGATTGGACATACTCCACTATCTATTACCCCTGGGCAAATGGACTGGCCGAGGCCTTTAATAAAACTTAATCCATATTTTGAAGAAAACCTTAGACAACAATAAGCGTCAATGGCATGATAAGTTGGTTGAAGCTTTAGAGTTGCAGTAAATTACAAAAGCATGATGGAACAAAATGCAAGACTTTGTTTAGAAGCGAAGCATTTGCAGGCTCAATAGAACCTCAAGTTGAATAAAGCTAAAATGAAATAGGCTCACAAAAAACTGGTTTGTCCGAGAACTTTTCAAGTAGGAGACTTGGTTTTAGTTCTTCGAAGACCCATCTTTGCTCACCGAAAGATTGGGGGCAAGTTCGAGCCAACATGGGAAGGCCCTTTTATAGTGGAGAGTGTTGCGGATCTATGGTTTATAATTTTGATGATAGCAAACATTTATTTCTTTACGATTGCCTTATGTGCTAACGTTTCAGGTCCACACGAACAGACTGCAAATTGGAACCAGCTCAAGATTGGGTAGACTAGGTCTGAGTCGGTTTGTAATCTTTTTTCTTGAGTCTGTTGTATTTAGTATTGGGACCAGTTGGTTTGTAACTTGGAAGATCTCCTGTTGTTCCCTATAAGATTTCTGTTTTTGGTAATATCGGTCGGGACGATATATCCAAAATCAAAAACTCTAATTAGGGCATCCTCATTAAGGCAGCCGTCAACAGATCGTCCTGGACGATACTTGTACCGGCCAGGACGATCTGCTCAATTCAGAAAGAATCAACCGCCATAATCAGTTTTGGAATTCTTTGTTTTAGGAAATCAGTCAGGATGATATTATTGTCGTCCAGGATGATCTAAATCAATTATGGCTAAATTGATCTGGTATCTTTGGAAAGCATTAATGGTTGATTGATACGACCACATCGTTCGGGATGATCGCATGAGCGGCCAGGACGATGGCCTGGACGATCTACATCGGACAGCTTGTATTCAGGGCGATGATCAGGACCATTGAAATCGGTTTTAAACTAATCGGCCTGGACGATCGTGATATTGGCCAGGACGATGTAAACAATTTTCTTCTGATCGTCCCAAATCGTCCCAGGCTGATGAGCTGAATTTGTACTGATCGGCCAGGACGATATACCTATCGTCCTGGATGATAATGTCGGCAACTTGCATTAATGAGCTCGTTTTGAGAGCTTCTATTTAAGCTTGGCATGACACTTTGTAAGTGTCTTTGGCAGCCATTTTTGCTTCGTTCTTGTGGGGGAAACTTGAAGAGAAAGCTTGAAAGGAAGTGAGGAAAGGGTGGAGTTTGAGAGAGGGAGAAGATCCTGTGAGGGGGGACTCAAGGGAGTGTGGTGGGGGATCCACACGGTTGCTCCGGCAAGCTCGCACCTGAATATCGTCGGATTCAAGGCTTGTCTCGAGGTAAGTTCACCAAAGAAGAAGATCTCTTTGGTGTCAAAGGACCTGGCGACTCCGCCGCACCGGGGAAGGTGGAAGTGATTTTGTAAGGGCTTCTCCGCCTAGCTGTGGGTGCTAAAGGAGAGACACTTTGTAGTGCAATACTTGGAGGGTTCCTCCAAGGAGTGGACGTAGGTCAAGGTTTGACCGAACCACTATAAATCTTATGTGTTCTTTTCTTATTATCGCTTCCACATTTATTTTTCTTCCGCACTTTATTTATGGTGATTTTGGATGGAGTTTTATCTTTGGTTTTCACGTTTTCCAATTCACCTCTCTTTTAATTAGCTTGGGCCAGTTCTATAGGGCCTAACATCCCTATCGAACTTTCAAGTGGTATTAGAGCACTTTCTAGTGCCAACTGAGCACTTTCAAGTGGTATCAGAGCGGTTTTCATAAAATAAGTTTTTAAAAGCTTTTGAATTTTCGATCCATGGCTAACTTTTCTAATCGTAATATTGCGGAAGGATATTCAATCACCAGACCACCTTTATTTGAAAATATGTCATTTGATTTTTTGGAAAACTTGCATGTCTATTTTCTTACAATCGATTGATTTTCCATGTGGCATATGGTTTTAACTAGTTATTCATCACCATCATGAATTATTAATGGAGTTAAAATTGATATTCCTTTTAGTCAATGGAACAGGGAAGAACAACTTAATGCTCAATTAAATGCAAAGTCTTTAAATTGCTTTTTCTGTGCTTTAAATTCTGATGATTTTATGTTAATATCCACGTGCACTACCGGTAAAGAAGTTTGGGATATATTGCACACCATATACGAAGGCACTAGTGAAATCAAGCAATCCAAGTTGAATTTATTAATGCATGATTTTGAATTATTTTCCATGAAACCTTTTAAAATGATCTTAGACATGTATACCAGATTCATTCAAATTGTAAACTCATTGCATGCTTTAGAAAAAGACTTTTCAAATTTTGAAAAAGTTAACAAAATTTTTCGATGTTTACTAGATAAATTTGATCCTAAAGTTGTTGCTATTTGTGAATCTAAAGATTTGAATATATATTCTATTGATAATTTGATTGGCTCACTCATTGCTTACGAGCAAAGTTTGGGTCAAAGACTTTTGGATGCAGGTGAAACGATTATTCTAAAAGCTGAAGATACGAAAAAAGATTGCTTAGTTGGTGACGAATGCAATGACTTGTCAAGCAAATCACAAAGCTCACCAAACCATAAGCAAAAGTGGAAAAAAGGTAAAAGTGGTAAGGATGTCCATATTTCTTCTGACGTTATTTGCTTTCGATGTAGAAAGCCTGGACATATGAAAAATCAGTGCCCTAATTTAAGAATTCTTCCTACGAAAGAAAAGGGTAAGGCGAAGCAAAATTTAAACTGGGGAAATAATGAAAGGCAAAAAATCTCATGGGCAGATCTGGTCTCTAAAGAATCGGACCAGGAGAGAGATAATGGTTAAGAGCCTTTCGTGGTTTTTTTGTTGTGTTTTTTCCTTTTTATTTTTGTTTTGTTTATCCTTTGAAATTTTTTTTTGTGAAAGTTTTTCTCTGATCAACACACACATTCACTTTCTAAAAATGAAAAATCTACTTTCTGTTTTTTTTTTTTTGAATTCTTTGGTAGATTTTGTTTGACTTCTCTAATACAGTCGAAGGAAGGAAACTCATTATTTTTGTCAAATCCCTATTTTCTAAAAGAGGTTATCCTACTTTTGATTTAAAATCTTTTTCATCTTTTAAATTAGTTTTTAAAACAAAATTTTTTATTTCCCTACGTTTTATTTATCGCATAGGAATCTTTTGCAAAGCTTTTGAATCTAACTCATAATTTTCTTAATCAAGAAATTTGATTTGTCACTAAGATGGGTTTTCCTTTGTTCTTAAGATTTAAGAAAGGAAGCATATTCAAAAAATTGGCCAATGATGCCAAAAATAAAAGATGTGCAAAGTCATCAAATTAAAAATATAGAATACACAAAGTGTATCAAAAGATGCGCAGTGCGCAAACCAATTATCAAGAGGCATAAAATGAGCCCACAAAGTTAATGCTTACCATTCTTGTATTTCTTAAAAAACTCAAGAAACCCCTTGATACTTTCGATACTTGAGTTTGAAAATCTTGATTCTTGATTCAAAAATTCGTGCATTGATCTTCTATTAGATAGATTTTATGGAAGGAGTTTTTGAAAAATGATTGTTTCTTTCTCTAATTTATTTTATGATTTAGATATTGAATTAAAAAGTTTTTGAGCCTTTTTAAAGAACTTGAGTTTGGATTATCGAATTTTGAACTTCTAACTTTTACTGGGCTATGTGTTGTCAATTCAATTCTACTAAAATTTTGATTAAAACAAAGAGGTAACTTTCTCATTTTAAGAACATTTGTTTTTCACTAGATCAGAGAATGTTTTTGTTTGTGCCTCCTCTCTTTTTGATAATGTCAAAGGGGGAGAACGTATTATTGAATTTTTGTATTGTTTCGTGTATGTATCTTAAAATTAAAAACAACAAAAATATTTTTATCTCCCCTATTTTTTTAAAAGTGTTATTCTAGTAAGGGGGAGATTAGGAAAAATTCTTTCTTTTGAAAATTCAAATTGAATTATTTGCCATCATCAAAAAGGGGGAGATTGTTGCGGATCTATAGTTTATGATTTTGATGATAGCAAACATTTATTTCTTTACGATTGCCTTATGTGCTAACGTTTCAGGTCCACACGAACAGACTGCAAATTGGAACCAGCTCAAGATTGGGTAGACTAGGTTTGAGTCAGTTTGTAATCTTTTTCTTGAGTCTGTTGTATTTGGTATTGGGACCAGTTGGTTTGTAACTTGGAAGATCTCCTGTTATTCTCTATAAGATTTATATTTTTGGAAATATCGGCCAGGACGATATGTCCAAAATCAGAAACCCTAATTAGGGCATCCTCATTAAGGCAGCCGTCAACAGATCGGCCTGGACGATACCTGTATCGGCCAGGACGATCTGCTCAATTCAGAAAGAATCAACCGCCATAATCAGTTTTGAAATTCTTTGTTTTAAGAAATCAGCCAGGATGATATTATTGTCGTCCAGGACGATCTAAATCAATTATGCCTAAATTGATCTGGTATCTTTGGAAAGCATTAATGGTTCATTGATACGATCACATCGTTCGGGATGATCACATGATCGGCCAGGACGATGGCCTAGACGATCTACATCGGACAGCTTGTATTCAGGGTGATGATCAGGATGATTAAAATCGGTTTTAAACTATTCGGACTGGACGATCGTGATATCGGCCAGGACGATGTAACCAATTTTCTTCTGATCGTCCCAAATCGTCCCAGGCTGATGAGCTTAATTTGTACTGATCGGCCAGGACGATATACCTATCGTCTTGGATGATAATGTTGGCAACTTGCATTATTGAGCTCGTTTTGAGAGCTTCTATTTAAGCTTGGCATGACACTTTGTAAGTGTCTTTGGCAGCCATTATTGCTTCATTCTTGTGGGGGAAACTTGAAGAGAAAGCTTGAAAGGGAGTGAGGAAAGGGTGGAGTTTGAGAGAGGGAGAAGATCCTGTGAGGGGGGACTCAAGCGAGTGTGGTGGGGGATCCACACGGTTGCTCCGGCAAGCTCGCACCTGAATACCGTCGGATTCAAGGCTTGTCTCGAGGTAAGTTCACCAAAGAAGAAGATCTCTTTGGTGTCAAAGGACCCGGCGACTCCGCCGCACCGGGGAAGGTGGAAGTGATTTTGTAAGGGCTTCTCCGTCTAGGTGTGGGGGCTAAAGGAGAGACACTTTTGTAGTGTAATACTTGGAGGGTGCCTCCAAGGAGTGGACGTAGGTCAAGGTTTGACCAAACCACTATAAATCTGGCGTGTTCTTTTCTTATTATCGCTTCCGCATTTATTTTTCTTCCGCACTTTATTTATGGTGATTTTGGATGGAGTTTTATCTTTGGTTTTCACGTTTTCCAATTCACCTCTCTTTTAATTAGTCTTGGGCCAGTTCTATAGGGCCTAACGTCCCTATCGAACTTTCAAGTGGTATCAGAGCACATTCTAGTGCCAACTGAGCACTTTCAAGTGGTATCAGAGCGATTTTCATAAAATAAGTTTTTAAAAGCTTTTGAATTTTCGATCCATGGCTAACTTTTCTAATCGTAATATTGCGGAAGGATATTCAATCACTAGACAACCTTTATTTGAAAATATGTCATTTGATTTTTGGAAAACTCGCTGTTTTTGTGTGTGCCTCCTCTCTTTTTGATAATGTCAAAGGGGGAGAACGTATTGTTGAATTTGTGACCTATTTTGTGTTTGTATCTTAAAATTAAAAATATCAAAAATATTTTTATCTCTCCTATTTTTTTAAAAGTGTTATTCTGTTAAGATAGTTGCTATTTGCATTCTTTATATTTTTGCAACTTATGAAGTTTTGATGATTCCAAACATTATTGTTCAAATGTGTAGTTATCTCCTAACATTTTTTAAAAGAATTGTATTTGCTCTTGTGAGTACTGACATTTCAGGAAAAACGAACTCCAGACTACGAAGACTTCAAATTAAATTCAGCATGAGATACTTTGTAAAATTTGAAGCTTGTACTTTTCTTAGAAATCAAATTGAGAGGGAGTGATTGTATTTTGAGTGAATAAAAACATACACACACACATAAGGAGATCATATAAAATTTATATTGATCATACGAGACGATATCCGTTCGTACTGGACAATCAGACAGTTATTTCCTATAAAGCACATGGAACGAATAGGAACTTGCTCGAAAAATTTTTCTAAGTCCTATTCATCCAGGACGATTGGTTCAATGTAAAATTTTTTATCTAGATGAAATTAAATTATCATCAATGGCGATTGGTCCTCTGGAAAATTTTCGTACAGACAAAATTAATAATCGTCCAGGACGATCTGGTCTCTGAAAAATTTTCGTCCAGACGAAATTAAATTATCGTCCATGGCGATTGGTCCTCTGGAAAATTTTCGTCCAAACGAAATAAATAATCGTCCAGGACGATCGGTCCTCTGTAAAATTTTCGTCCAAACGATTAACCGACTTATAACAGTTTTTAGCAGTTTCTAGAACCGACCTTGTAATAACCGTTCGTACTGGACGAACCTAGTTCGTACAGGACGATTAACTGTACGAAGACATTTCGTACACATATTCAAATAGGGTCATTTCAGATCGTTTAAGTAAAATCGTCCAGGACGATCCACGATCGTACGGGACGATCCACTACGTACAGAATTGAATACTTGCAGTATTTGGGCGGTTTTTTTTATCTTTTGTATAAATAGTCAAAATTAGACTACCACCCTATCTTTTTGTCATTTGATCTTTGTACCTCTTGAGAGAATAGCCAAGGAGAAAGTGGAAGAGAGCATTCAAGGGAGGATTCCTACCACTGGAGCGAGAAGGCTTCACTTGGATTTCAAAGGTAAGAGTCTCTACTTGTGAATTGGGATTACTTCACTCTTTTCCTTCTTCCTTCTAGATTCTTGTGAGAAGATCTGTCAAAGAGATCTGGTTCTCTACTGACACTTGAAGAGTGTGAACAGCTGAAAGGTTCTCTGCCTACACTTGGAGAGTGTAAACAGCCGAAGGGTTCTCTGCCCACACTAGAAGAGTGTGAAAGGACGATTGTTCTCTGCCAACACTGGGGATAGTGTAAAAGGACAGACGGTTCTCTGCCAACACTGGGGATTGTGTAAAAGGACGGACGGTTCTCTGCCAACACTAGGCATTGTGTAAAAGGACGGACGGTTCTCTGCTGCACCGGGGAGTGGTGAAAAGAGTGTGTTGTAAAGGCTTCTCCGCCTTGCTGTGGGTGCAAAAGGAGAGTCACTATTGGTATTAGTGCAATACTCAGAGGGTGCCTCTGGGGAGTGGATGTAGGTCTGGTTATAGACCGAACCACTATAAATCTGGTGTCATTTACTTTACTGTTTTTATGTTTCCGCACTTTAAATTTCAGTTTTAAAAACTCTGTAGTTGAAAAATATTTTTCTACAAAATTTAAAAGAAAATTTTATTTCGGTTCAATAATTTTCAAAAGGGGACTTAAATTTTTAAACTACCAATTCACCCCCCCCCCCCCCCTCTTGGTAGCCTTGGGACATTCACTTAGGCTTAACAACCTAATTACTAGACTCAACAAGTGGTATCAGAGCTTCATTTCAAAATCATAAGTTTGAACTACTTTTTGATTAACGTAGATGGCTACTTTCGGAAACCGAAACACACCTGAGGGTTACTCTATCACTAGACCTCCACTGTTTGACAATATTCCTTTTGATTTTTGGAAAACACGCATGTCTACTTTCTTACAGTCACTTGATTATCGCATGTGGATGCTAGTCCATGATGGCTACACAAAACCAACTAGATTAGTTAATGGAGTTATGGTAGAAATACCTTTTGCAGATTGGACTATAGAAGAACGTGACTTAGCACAATTAAATGCCAAATGTCTAAAATAGTTTCTTTTGTGCTTTAAAATCTGAAGACTACATGCGGGTTTCCACTTGCAAAAGCAGAAAGGACATATGGGATAGACTTTGTATAACTTATGAAGGAACAAATGAGGTTAAACAATCAAGGCTCAATATCTTGTTACATGACTATGAATTGTTTCGCATTAAACCTAATGAATCTATTTCCGACATGTACACAAGATTTACACAAATTGTCACTTCTTTGCATGCACTTGGTAGGGAATTAACTAATGCTGAAATGGTTAATAAGATTCTTCATTGTTTACCTACTGCTTATGATGCAAAAATTACTGCAATTACAGAGTCTAAAGATTTAAACATTTATTCTATTGATAATCTTCTTGGTTCACTCATTGCTTATGAGCAAGGAGTAAGTCAAAGAAAGATTGATGCAGGTGAACCACGAAAGGAGAAGAATATAGCACTAAAAGTGGAAGAGTCAGAGAGTGAACACTCACAACCTGAGGATGAAGATGATATTGCACTGATGACTAGATAATTCAGAAGCTTTTTAAAGAGGAAGCAGAAGAGACGCCAGCAATGGAATAGAGTTAAGTTTAATAGAAATGGCAAGATTTCTAATGAAGTGATTTATTATGAATGCAGGAAACCAGGTCATATCAAGACTGATTGCCCAAAACTCAAAGCCACTCCTGGTAAGGAGAAGGGGGAGGAGAAACCTATGATAAACAAGGGCAAGAAGAAGTTTCAAAGAGCTTTCTGAGCGGACTCAGCTTCAGACTCATCTGAGACGGAAAAAGAAGAAGAAGTCACCAACCTTTGTTTGATGGCAGATAATGTTGAACAATCAGATCAAGAAGAGGTATGTGACTTAACCTATGATGAATTGTTTGAAGTTTCTGAACACATGCATGATGCATATAGGAAAATGACAAAGATGCATACTAGTTTAAGTTTAGAATTGGAAGAGCTCAAGAAAGAACATGAAATCCTTAGGAAAGATCATGCATTAATATATGACAACCACATGAAACTACTTGATGAATATGATGACTTGAATAAGAATTTTGAAAATCTAAAATCATCCTATGCTGATCTTGAAAAAGATTTTAAAAATTTTAAGGATGAATCTGAGAGGAAAACATATCGAATCAATTATACAAATAGACTCTTGGAAGAAATGAATTCATTTTATAAATTGACAATAAGAGCTCTTGAGGATAATAGGATACCCCCCAAAATTGAAGATTTTACAAATCCTAAATATTATCCTAAATATATGGAATCCCTTAGAAGACAATCAAATGGAAGAAAACTTAGGAATATTTTTCCTAATGTTAAATGTAATAATTGTGAATTTTTGGGACATATAGCTCACACCTGTACTTTGAAGATGAAATCTAATCTGGTGTGGAGACTTAAGATGCATAAACCTAGACATATCATACATGCTTCTGATTATAAATTGCTAAAAGGTGAACCCAAACTTATTTGGGTTCCCAGGTCTAACATTTGATATTTTTGCAGGATTGCTCTCACACAAGACCTCGTGGGAGCATATGGTACCTGGATAGCGGATGTTCAAAGCATATGACTGAAGATACTGCACAATTCATATCGCTAGAAGCCAGGAATGGAGGCAAGGTTACACTTGGAGATAATACCATAAAGAAAGTGGTTGGATCTGGTATGATTGGTAATTTCAAAAACTTTTTTATAGATAATGTGTTATTGGTTGAAGGCTTAAAGCATAATTTATTAAGTATAAGTCAGCTATGTGACAAGGGATATAATGTGAAATTTTTACCTACTAGCTGCATATTAAGCCTAAATGGGAAAGAAGTTTTAAATGGAAAAAGGGTAAACAATGTTTACATGCTAGATTTGAATTCATTTCATACTCCTATTGCTTTCTGTTTGAAAACTGTTTCTGATGAATCTTGGCTTTGGCATAGGAGACTTTGTCATTCTAGTATGAAAAATCTTAGGAGAATTACCCAAAAGAATTTAGTAAGAGGTATACCAAAACTAGACTTTAATAAGGGCCACCTTTGTGATGCATGTCAATTAGGAAAACAAGTGAAGTCCTCTTTTAAGTCCAATAATGATCTTAGAACTAGTAAACCATTTGAAATTCTTCACATGGATCTTTTTGGACCAGTAGGAACTATAAGTCTAGGAGGGAAGGTATACGGATTTGTTATTGTGGATGATTTCTCAAGATTCACTTGGGTTAGATTTCTTTTTCATAAAAGTGAATTATTTGAGGAATTCAGAAATTTTTCAACTTGGATACAGAGAAAACTAGGATGTGAAATAATATCTTTACAAAGTGATCATGGAGGAGAATTTGAAAATGAAAGATTTGAAAATTTTTATAAAGAAAAAGGGATTGATCATAATTTTTCTGCACCTAGAACCCCTCAATAAAATGGGGCAGTTGAAAGGAAAAACAGAACATTAATAGAAGCCGCCAGAGCAATGTTGGCAGAATACTCACTTCCTAGATATTTTTGGGCTGAGGCGGTTAACACTGCATGTTATGTTCTGAATAGGGTGAATGTGAGATCGAATTTAAATAAAATACCCTATAAGTTACTAAAAGGTAGAACACCAAATTTGTCTCATTTGCATATTTTTTGTTGCAAGGTGTTCATTCATAATAATGAAAAATCTGCCTTAAGAAAATTTGATCCAAAATCAGATGAAGGAATTTTTGTTGGATATTCAAGTGTTGGAAAATCTTATAGGGTATTCAACAAAAAAACTTTAGTTATTGAAGAAACTACACATGTTGTATTTGATGAATCTGGAAATTTAGAAGAGCCAAATATTGTTGAAGAAGAGATTGAGGAAAACTCCCAAAAGATTGATAGATTAAATTTGGAAGAAAATATGGAAGAAAATTTGAAAAGAGAAAACCCTTTGCCTAGAGATTTGAGATTTTCTAAAAACCACCCAAGAGAATTGATTATAGGAGAACATAGTGAGGGTGTTAGAACTAGGCGTGGATTAAATAAGGAAGTCAATCATTCAGCCTTTATTTCAACAATAGAATCCACTAATATTGATCAGGCACTTTCTGATGAATTTTGGATATTGGCCATGCAAGAAGAGTTAAATTAATTTGTAAGAAATAAAGTTTGGGAATTAACTACAAGGCCAAAAGATTAAAGTGTTGTTGGAACCAAGTGGGTGTTCAAAAATAAAATGAATGACTCAGGAGTAGTCATTAGAAATAAGGCTAGATTAGTTGCTAAGGGGTATAATCAAATTGAAGGAATTGATTTTGAGGAGACCTTTGCCTCTGTAGCAAGACTTGAAGCAATTAGGGTTTTACTTGCATTTGCCTGTTTTAAAGGTTTTAAATTATTTCAAATGGATGTCAAAAGTGCCTTTTTGAATGGTGTTATTGAAGAAGATGTTTTTGTAGAACAACCTCCAGGATTTGAAAATTCAAAATACCCAAATCATGTTTTTAAGTTAAAGAATGCATTATATGGATTGAAACAGGCACCTAGGGCTTGGTATGAGAGAATGAGCACTTTCCTACTTGAAAGATCTTTTGAAAAAGGAAGTGTGGATACAACACTCTTCTTAAAGAAATTTGGAAATGAAATACTCATTGTTCAAATTTATGTGGATGATATCATCTTTGGATCTTCAAATAAAAATCTTTGTGATGATTTTTTTAATACAATGAGTAGTGAATTTGAAATGAGTCTAATGAGAGATTTAAATTACTTTCTAGGTTTTAGCATCAAGCAACTTGAGGAAGAGACATTTCTTAGTCAAACTAAATATATTAAGGACATCCTTAAGAAATATGAAATAGACAATGCTAAACCTGTTGGTACACCAATGAGTTCCTCAGTTCAGATAGATAAGGACCTTAAGGGAAAATCTGTTGATCAAAAGAAATATAGAGTGATTATTAGATCTTTGCTTTACTTGACTGCTAGTTGACCAGATATTATGCTCAGTGTTTGCTTATGTGCTAGATTTCAATCAGATCCAAAAGAATCACAATTGACAGCAGTGAAAAGGATTTTAAGATACTTACTAGGAACTCAAAACTTAGGAATTTGGTATCCTAAGTTTAGCTCTTCATTTGAAATTATTGGTTATTCAGATTCTGACTTTGCAGGCTGTAGAGTGGATAGGAAAAGCACTTCTAGAACATGTCAATTCATTGGAAATTCATTAGTTTCTTGGTCCAGTAGAAAACAAAATTCAGTAGCCCTATCTACTGTAGAAGCAGAATACATTGCATTAAGAAGTTGTGTGGCACAAGTACTTTGGTTAAAATAACAGTTGATTGATTTAGGATTAACTGTAGGCACTATTCCAATTTATTGTGACAATACTAGTGCTATTTGCATTTCCAAAAATCCTATTCAACATTCTAGAACCAAACACATTGATATAAGACATCATTTCATAAGGGATCATGTATCTAAGGGAGAAATTGAACTCACACATGTTTCAACTGAAAATCAACTTGCAGACATTTTTACAAAACCTTTAGCCCTTGATACCTTCAGTACTTTAAGAACAAGGCTTGGTGTTATTGATTTAAATACCTAAACAAAATGTCTTTTCAACATTGATATTTATGTTTTTTTGTTTTGTTTTTGATTTTGTGAAATTTTGTGTGTTTTGAATGAATTTGTTTTTGGGTCTATGGTTTTGTTTTATGTTTTCTGTGTTTTTGAATGTTTAGTTTGATTTTCTTCAATTAAAATTCAAAATTCAAAAATTGGAGGAAATTGTCCGGGACGAATTTTGTTTCGTACTGGACGATGTGAGAAAGAACGGTTTGCACGAATTTAACCGTTTTGAGAGCAGTTTTTAATTAGATCGTCTGTACGATTTGACGATCGTCCAGGACGATTTTTTTTTTCCAAACGACAAGACGATTGAATGCAGCGGTTGAGTGGATAAGACAGTTTTAAATATGGATTTCGTCTGTACGAATTTTTGGTTCATCCAGACGAACAGATGTCGTTTCATTGTAGGGGACAGTTTTCATCAGACATTAAAACGAATTAACTTTTGATCGTCTGTACGAAAAGTTTTCGTCTGTACGATCGGTCAAGTCAAAAAGTCTGTACGAAGGGTCGCATCGTAAGTTGTGTTGATTACAAAAAGCCGTTACATTTTGGACGAATTTGATCGTCTGTACGAAATATTTTCGTCCAGACGAACGATGATTTTCGTCTAGGATGAAGTTTTTTCGTCCAGGACGAACGTATCATTTTCTTTAAATATGAAGGCTTTCTAACTTAAGAATCACACTTTCAAACTTCTCTTTCAATCCCTTTCTACTTCAAATTGTCAATGGCCTCCTCAAGCAAGAGACAAAAGGTGTTAGTGAAGAAGCCCAATAGGAATGCCTCAGAAAACTTCCTGTCTAAGGCGAATGAGGAATCCTTTCCTCGTTTTGCTTCCGCCAAAATAACTCCATCTCGCATTTTAATCCAAAGCGAGATAAATTTTAAGGTAATGCACCTTTTTGCCTCAACCCAATTTCATTTCATACTTTCTCTCGTCCACTTCTACAACAAGCAAACCTTCCACTATTTCCTAGCAAACATGAGTTTTAACTCCGACCACTCTAGCATAAGTTCCTTTGTCTTCAAACAAAAAGTGGAAATCACTAAGCATGATATTGGAGCCTTTCTAAACCTAATGACTGAAGGATATAGAGCCCACACCCTAATGAGTGAAAACACATTCAAATGGGATAAAGTCAATAATGCGATTAGAAAAAGTGGTCTAACCTATCATGTTGTTAGAGTCTCCGGGATGACCAAAAATGCCCGTATCATCCAGCATATCCTTAGATCTTCAATCATTCCTAAAGCTGGTGATAGGATCAATATTACCCCGCTCCTTTATGTTCTAACATTTTTTATTATAGATTGTCACCCTATCGACGAAGCCCAACTTATCATAGATCAAATCTATGTGCTTTCAGAAATAGGACATGCAGAATAGAAGAGAAAAAGGAACATCTCTTTGGGACACTTAATTACTTACATCTTGGAAAAGAAATATAACTTAGTGCATCCTGATAAAGAATACGAAGAGCCAGTTTATTATAATGATGCTTCCTTCAGATTGCTCTTCAAGGAGGAAAAAGAAAAAGAAAAAGCACATGCTAGTGCTTCAGAAGAAGAAGAAGGAATGCAAACTTCTGCACCTCAGTCAGATTATCAGAATCTGATTGAAAGATTTGATAGATTAGAGACTCATGTTGATCAAAGGTTTGATCAATTTGATGCTCAACTTATGCAGCAGCAATAAGACATTGGTAACATTAGAAATGAAGTACATGAAATCAATACCAATGTAATGTTGATGGCCTCCTACTTCAACCTTTTTGGCAGCATTCCTCCTCCTCCTCCTCCAGAACAGTAGAGATGAATTTCTTTATGTTAGTTGTACTCGTGTTTGTTTTATGTTTTGTTGTGTCAATGTTTATGTTAAGTGTTTGTTTTTATGTTTGTCTTTTCTTTTAAGTTAAGTGTATTTTCTTAATTGTTTTTAGATATTATGAAATGTGTAATCCTTTCATTAATATCAATGCATGTAGTACTTGTTTCAAATTTGATTTATTTTTTGAAATGTGGTTAATTTTTATGAATTTCATTAGTATTATTTAATCTTCATAGTGCTTAAATTAGATTGTAATTTGAGATTATCTACATTAGAAAATCTAGTCTTTCTAAATTTAAAAGTTGTTTATAACTTGTTGTAATTAGAACTTTTAAATTCATGTCTATTCATTTAGACTACATAAAAGTTAATATTATTGCAATTTAGATGTTTTCTTATTTTATATTTCTTTGCTCAAGTAATATTTATGTACTTAGAAATATTTGAAATTTTATATTATTGATTTTGGAAAGAATTGGCCTCAATTACTCTTGAAAATTGTACAAAAAGTACAAAAATCAAAAGGAATGCGCAAAGGTTCGCAAATATGAAAAAGAGGCACAAAATTAGCCCAATATCAAAAGATGCACAAAAATGTGCCCAAAAATTTTGAAAAAGATGCGCAAAGCGCCACATGTGGTAATTCTCTTCTTTCCAAATTCTTTCAATCTCTTAATTCAAATTGATCTTATGTTCATTTATATTCTATTGAACTTTGAAATATCGATTTTTTTTTTTCATCTCTCTTGTAATGATTTTCTATATTGGAATGTCTAAATTGAATCATGTCTTTGATAAATTCTTCTTACTTACAATGTTATATCACTTCTTAAATTTTATGAATTTCTATGATTGACCTAATGTTTTTAGTTTAAAATTGCATACCTTGTGTCAATCACTATTTAGATTAAATTTTTAAATGAATTTCATTTAATTACTTACATTTCTCGTCTATTTCTTCTTCACTTTTTGTTGTTGTCAAAAAGGGGGAGAAATCATTGTGTTTGTATGTTTGTATGTTTTGTTTGTATGATTGTATGTTTTGTTTGTGTGTTATTGTTTTCTAGGTTTTCTAGTTTGTTTTTATTTATTTTTTTTTTTAAACAATAAAAAAATTGTGTTTTATTTTATGGTTCAAAATGCCTCCTTATTTTCATGTATTCATCAATTCAGGGGGAGTTTAGGAGATAGGAGATTTGTTTAAATTGAAACAATACAAACAATAATCGTTTTGTCATCATCAAAAAGGGGGAGATTGTTAAGATAGTTGCTATTTGCATGCTTTAAATTTTTGCAACTTATGAAGTTTTGATGATTCCAAACATTATTGTTCAAATGTGTAGTTATCTCCTAACATTTTTTAGAAGAATTGTATTTGCTCTTGTGTGTACTGACATTTTAGAAAAAACGAACTCCAGACTACGAAGACTTCAAATTAAATTCAGCATGAGATACTTTGTAAAATTTGAAGCTTGCACTTTTCTTAGAAATCAAATTGAAAGGGAGTGATTGTATTTTGAGTGAATAAAAATATACACACACACATAAGAAGATCATATAAAATTTATACTGATCGTACGGGACGATATCCGTTCGTACTGGACGATCAGACAGTTATCTCCTATAGAGCACATGGAACGAATAGGAACTTGCTCGAAAAATTTTTCTAATTCCTATTCGTCCAGGACGAAATTAATTATCATCCAGGATGATTGGTTCACTGTAAAATTTTCGTCCAGACGAAATTAAATTATCGTCAATGGCGATTGGTCCTCTGAAAAATTTTCGTACAGACGAAATTAATAATCGTCTAGGATGATCTGGTCTCTGGAAAATTTTCGTCCAGACGAAATTAAATTATCGTCCATGACGATTGGTCCTCTGGAAAATTTTCGTCCAGACGAAATAAATAATCGTCCAGGACGATCGGTCATCTGCAAAATTTTCGTCCAGACGAATAAATTTTCATCCAAACGATTAACCGACTTAGAACAGTTTTCAGCAGTTTCTAGAACTGACCTTGTAATAACCGTTCGTACTGGACGAACCTAGTTCGTACAGGACGATCAGCTGTACGAAGACATTTCGTACACATATTCAAATAGGGTCGTTTCAGATCGTTTAAGTAAAATCGTCCAGGACGATCCACGATCGTACGGGATGATCCACTGCGTACAGAATTGAATACTTACAGTATTTGGGCGGTTTTTCTTGTCTTTTGTATAAATAGTCCAAATTAGACTGCCATCCTATCTTTTTGTCATTTGATCTTCGTACCTCTTGAGAGAATAGCCAAGGAGAGAGTGGAAGAGAGCATTCAAGGGAGGATTCCTACCACTGGAGCGAGAAGGCTTCACTTGGATTTCAAAGGTAAGAGTCTCTACTTGTGAATTGGGATTACTTCACTCTTTTCCTTCTTCCTTCTAGATTCTTGTGAGAAGATCTGTCAAGGAGATCCGGTTCTCTGCCGACACTTGGAGAGTGTGAACAGCCGAAAGGTTCTCTGCCTACACTTAGAGAGTGTAAACAGCCGAAGGGTTCTCTGCCCACACTAGAAGAGTGTGAAAGGACGACGATTCTCTGCCAACACTGGGGATAGTGTAAAAGAATGGACAGTTCTCTGCCAACAATGGGGATTGTATAAAAGAACGGACGGTTCTCTGCCAACACTGGGGATTGTGTAAAAGGACGGACGGTTCTCTGCTGCACCGGGGAGTGGTGAAAAGAGTGTGTTGTAAAGGCTTCTCCGCCTTGCTGTGGGTGCAAAAGGAGAGTCACTATTGGTATTAGTGCAATACTCAGAGGGTGCCTCTAGGGAGTGGATGTAGGTCTGGTTATAGACCAAACCACTATAAATCTGGTGTCATTTACTTTACTGTTTTTATGTTTCCGCACTTTAAATTTCAGTTTTAAAAACTCTGTGGTTGAAAAATATTTTTCTACAAAATTTAAAAGAAAATTTTATTTCGGTTCAATAATTTTCAAAAGGGGACTTAAATTTTTAAACTACCAATTCACCCCCCCTCTTGGTAGCCTTGGGACATTCACTTAGGCTTAACAACCTAATTACTAGACTCAACATATTCTAGTAAGGGGGAGATTAGGATAAATTGCTTTCTTTTGAAAATTCAAATTGAATTGTTTGCCATCATCAAAAAGGGGGGGATTGTTGCGGATCTATGGTTTATGATTTTGATGATAGCAAACATTTATTTCTTTACGATTGCCTTATGTGCTAACGTTTCAGGTCCACACAAACAGACTGCAAATTGGAACCAGCTCAAGATTGGGTAGACTAAGTCTGAGTCATTTTGTAATCTTTTTTCTTGAGTCTATTGTATTTGGTATTGGGACCAGTTGGTTTGTAACTTGGAAGATCTCCTGTTGTTCCCTATAAGATTTCTGTTTTTGGTAATATCAGCCGGGACGATATTTAGATCATCCTGGATGATATGTCCGAAATCAAAAACCCTAATTAGGGCATCTTCATTAAGGCAGCCGTCAACAGATCGGCCTGGACGATACCTGTATCGGCCAGGACGATCTGCTCAATTCAGAAAGAATCAACCTCCATAATCAGTTTTGGAATTCTTTGTTTTAGGAAATCAGCCAGGACGATATTATTGTCGTCCAGGACGATCTAAATCAATTATGCCTAAATTGATCTGGTATCTTTGGAAAGCATTAATGGTTGATTGATACGATCACATCATTCGGGATGATCGCATGATTGACCAGGACGATGGCCTGGACGATCTATATCGGACAGCTTGTATTCAGGGCGATGATCAGGACGATTTAAATCGGTTTTAAACTAATCGGCCTGGACGATCGTGATATCGGCCAGGACGATGTAACCAATTTTCTTCTGATCGTCCCAAATCGTCCCACGCTGATGAACTGAATTTGTACTAATCGGCCAGGACGATATACCTATCGTCCTGGACGATATACCTATCGTCCTAGACGATAATGTCGGCAACTTGCATTAATGAGCTCGTTTTGAGAGCTTCTATTTAAGCTTGGCATGACACTTTGTAAGTGTCTTTGGCAGCCATTATTGCTTCATTCTTGTGGGGGAAACTTAAAGAGAAAGCTTGAAAGGGAGTGAGTAAAGGGTGGAGTTTGAGAGAGGGAGAAGATCCTGTGAGGGGGGACTCAAGCGAGTGTGGTGGGGGATCCACACGGTTGCTCCGGCAAGCTCGCACCTGAATACCGTCGGATTCAAGGCTTGTCTCGAGGTAAGTTCACCAAAGAAGAAGATCTCTTTGGTGTCAAAGGACCCGGTGACTCCGCCGCACCGAGGAAGGTGGAAGTGATTTTGTAAGGGCTTCTCCGTCTAGCTGTGGGGGCTAAAGGAGAGACACTTTTGTAGTGTAATACTTGGAGGGTGCCTCCAAGGAGTGGACGTAGGTCAAGGTTTGACCAAACCACTATAAATCTGGCGTGTTCTTTTCTTATTATCGCTTCCGCATTTATTTTTCTTCCGCGCTTTATTTATGGTGATTTTGGATGGAGTTTTATCTTTGGTTTTCACGTTTTCCAATTCACCTCTCTTTTAATTAGTCTTGGGCCAGTTCTATAGGGCCTAACGTCCCTATCGAACTTTCATGTGGTATCAGAGCACTTTCTAGTGCCAACTGAGCACTTTCAGAGAGAGTCTATCAAGGAGGATCTTACCAGCTTATAGATTGAAGATGTGATCATCCTATGTTACCTATCAATGAACGGTACCTTGAGAAGTATTTTCATGGATGACGTCTTTCATAAATTTTGCAATAAAATGAGGCTTTAATTTTCAAATTTAATTGTATAATCATTGTATTAAATGAATAGTCTATTTATAAAAGTCAGTAATCAGATCCCTAGTGGAATTTAAATAGTTTGTTTCTAAATCTACTCATTTGAGAATCAATCTCTCATTTGGGTATTTTCTTTATCTGGAAATCAATCTTCCAATCAAAGTTTTAAATCTCACCTTTTCGATAATCGATTTATCATTCAGATTCTAAATTCACTCATTCGAGAATTGTTATCTCATTTGGGTATCAGCTTTCTCTAGAAATTGATCTTCTAGTCAAAGTTTTAAATCTCACCTTTTTGATAATTGATATATCAGTCCGATTCTAAATCCACTCATTTGAGAATTGATCTTTCATTTGGGTATTCATCTTTTTCTGAAAATTGATCTTCCAGTCAAAGTTTGAATCTCACCTTTCTGATAAGTGATCTATCAGTCAGGTTCTAAATCTGCTCTCTCGGGCACTTTATCTAGAAATTGATCTTCCAGTTAAAGTTTAAATTTCACCTTTCTAATAATTGATCTATTAGTTAGGTTCTAAATCCAGTCATTCAGGAATCAATCTCCCGTCTGAGTATTCATCTTTGTCTGGAAATTGATATTCTAGTCAAAGTTTAAATTTCACCTTTCTAATAATCGATCTATCCGACAGGTTATAAATCCATTCATTCAGGAATTGATCTCTTGTTTGAACAACCACCTTTATTTGGGAATTGATCTCCCATTTAAGGTTTAAATTTTTGTCTCTGAGAATTGATCTCTCAATTTTGTCTAGTTTTTATTTGATGAATATCGATCTTTCAATCAAACCTCAAATTTTAAAATCTATCAATCACATCAATCAACGCCAACATGTATGATTTACTCTTCAAGTTCATCACACCTGTTGGGGTTCCATTTGTTGACCTCATTTTTATATGAGGTCATTACAATCAATCTAGACCCTTGGATCAATCAAGATCCTAGCATCAATCCAGACTTAAATCAATCCAGATTATTGATCCACTCAAATCAAACTCCATTCATGTCTCAATCTACATAAATTTCAATCAAATTCAAAATTCGAATCAAATCCAAACTCTTAAACTCAAAATCCAAGGCTAAAATGCTTAAGTTTTGAAAGCATTTTCCAGTGATTTTTCAAACACTTCAAATTCCAATCAATTGGCCTCTGATTCATGATATGTTAGTTTCATACTAATTAGATATGTCTATAGAGGTAACCCTCCAAATTTGATCCCTTTCTGAAGTCTCTACCCCCATAAACTAAATCAATTTCCAACGACTGTAAAATCATCAAATATTTATGACCTATGCCACTAGACCTGCCACCTAGTGGATCTTGATCTTGGAGCCTTCTCCAAACCTTCTAATCACTTCCAGACCCTTGTTCATGACTTTTTGAGCAGTAAACTACATTTTGGTGGACCCACTTTAACCCTCAGTTGACCCGAGGTCAAAATGACTAAAATGCCCCTCAAGGGCAATTTTAAAGTTTTCTTTAAACTTCAATATGCCCTTTACAAATCAAACTCTAGAACTCCTTCCAATGCATCCTAATTATCATTAGAAGTGTAATGAATCCTAATCCAGACCCTGGTCAAGCTTGGTTGACCGGATCAACCAGTTTTGACCAAAATACCCCTTAGGGGTTCTAACACACATTTCAAATCAAATGACCTCCAAATTGCTTGGAACCACTTCCAACAATTTTCAAATATTATTTCAATTCTATTTAACCCACTTCCAGTACCTAGGTCAACTTGGTTGACCAAGTCAACCTAGGTTGACCTATGACCCATTAAGGACCAAAATAAGTGATTCAGCCTAGATGACCATTCCAAATCCTAAAACAACCTTTATTAGACTTCAAATATCCAATCAAACTTAGTAAGCTCAAACTCAGGTCCTGGGTCAACCTGGTTGACCCAAGTACCCTTTAAAGTTTTAAATGAGTCATTTCAACCCATTCAACCTCAAAGACCCTTCAATCCTATTCAATTGCATACTTCAAACATTCTTAAATCTATCATGAGTCACATCATGGTCATTTGACCAAGTCAACTATATATCACTTGGTCAAATCTTCATGTATACATATAAAATACTTTCAAACTCCCATCACTTAATATCAAATATTCATTTAATTTATCCCACCAGCATTTAAGGCTTCCCATATGTCACCTCACCAGTCAACATGTCAAGTTGACTAGTCAAATAGTCAAACTAATCATGCAAATCATTTAAGGGTGGTCAAACTCTCTCACCCAAGTTATTTAGCTAAGCTCAAGCCCCATCCAGCTATTTGAATACAATCTAGGCATGGTTTAGATGCCAACTCACCCACCTTAACCCTTGTTGACTAGTCATACAGTCAACAAGAGTCTAAGAGAGCTTTCATGGTCAAACCCATTCAAATTGATTCACCTAGCCCAAACCAACCCCATTCTACCATTTAAATACACTCTAAGCTTGGTCAAGATGCCACATCAGCTCCCTTAATCACTCTTGACCAGTCAAATGGTCAATGGGAGCTAAAGTGAGCTCTAGTGCTCAACCCAGCCTACCAACCTCACTTAGCCTAAACCAAGCTAGTCCAACCCTTAGATTTTCTTCCAAAACCTTCTATGGAATTAACTTGACCCAACTCAGCATTGAATTTGATCCAAAATGGCTCAGCCCACCCAATTGTCCCCCCATGCACGTGGGAAGGACACCCATCCTTGCCACCTGAGCTGCTCGTTCTCTGGTGCTCTAACGGTTAGAGACAGGTGTCCAACATCCAAACTATCACCCTAAGTGATCTAGACCATCCAAGCAAGCTCCCATAACTGGAATAGGGCAATAGGCACGAATTCATTGATTCGAACATATTACTCACCGCAATCGTCCTCCCAAAACTCTAGCATTTCACTTCGAAATACCAGAGCTTCCTCAACCTTCTCCTGATATTTTCCCATTATTTGGATGCTGCTGGCGGTGAGAAGAATGAAGAACAGAGCCTAACTCCTCCCCAACCTCCTCAACTCTCTATGGAAACCCCCTCTAAGCTTAAGGTCTTCAAGGATCAACATGAGGACAATCTACAAATTCATTTGTATCTTAAACTCATCACACCATCATTTAAATCGAGGTAAATCTCTAACCCTAGGCATTTATATAGGTTCCTAATTAAACTCCTCAGTATTGCATCAAATGACTTAAGAAATAATCCCCACTCTTTCTTTTACCCTATCCTATCTTTGTTTCAAGTTTTGAGTCATTTGGTTAAGTATTTTGCAAAAATGAAATAAAAATTTATTTTAGGGTTTGCAGTTTAACGGGACGCAGAAGACAACACCCTAGCCGTCAGATCTATTTATTTCAGATCAATGGCTATGATGTTGTTAGACCGGCGATCTGTTTCTCTAGTATAATTCATAAGATGCTTAGATCTTCGTCCAAACAAATTAAGGTCGTTCATTCAAATCGCGGGCTTAACCTTGGTTAGTAAATCTTTCTAAGAAAAGATCAACCGTGGGTTTGATCTTAACACGTTAGATCAGAGCTGTGATAGATCAAAAACAATGATAAGGTTAGATCATCGATCTGTTTTAATCTCTCATAACCATGGTTCGACAGGTTCTTGTTTGATCGAATCCTGACCATCAGTAGTATTTTACTAATTATTTAAATAATAGGGTATTTTGAGTAGTATTTTACTAATTATTTAAATAATACATAAAATTTTATTTTAAATTTAAATAAAAAATATAGGTATTATTTTGGTCTGAATTTTAGCAAGTCCTTTAAATAGGGTCTAATATTGATCTTCCATAATTTTATCAAGTCTTTTTGATGCAATATTAATTAGTTTTATGAATTTTAAAAAAATCTAAATTAAAGTCTAATCTTGATTTTTAAAAATTCATAAATAAATCAAATTAAATCTAATCATTGCATGCTGGGGCTTTCTGGAATCAATAAGGATCCCTCTACTAAAAAATAATTCTAGATCATGATTATCTGTGGTTTGAGAAAAAATTATTTTCATAATATATGGTTTTATATACTTACTTTCCAAACCATACATGACTTTGACCTCAAATTGGGTTAAGTTTGATTTGAGAATGTTTGCCTACATTTTCAATTATCTCTAATTCAATTTGATATATCTTATCTTTTGTAGTTGAACATTTAAGCTTATAGGTAACTATGTGACCTATAGCTTGAATAATTTACTATAAATTCGATCCATAAATAATTAGACCACTTCTTCTTTATTGTTCATGATTTTCTTTATGGTGTGATTGTAACTAGTGTTAAAGGGTTAGAAAGACTTAATTTCAAGCCTACAACTTAGAGACATTTAGGGACAATAATTAAGGACTGGGGTCTTAGCTAACTTAGATCAATTTATGGTGAACTACACATCCTTTTTAGGATGAAACATAAACATAGAAAACTAGTGTCATATACCTTTTGATCAAATTCACCTTGATTGAACATTAATGGACCTTCAAATAACTATTAGATCTAAGTGACCCTTCTTTAAGGGTCTTAATTTTCATTAAACTCAAATAAATCAAATAAAATCCTTAAAATTTAAAAATCAGCTTCAACCAACCTCAAATTAAGTCTATAATAATTCAAAATCAAAACTAAAATCAAAATTTCATTAAATCTTTAATTAACCCTTAATTAAACATTAATTAAATAATTTCATTAAAATTCCATAAAATTCAAATAATATTAGAAACATAAAATAAATTCAATTAAAATTAAATAAAAATCAGAAAAATATTAAATTTAATTTTAAATCATTTTCAAATTAAAATTCAATCAATAATTCATTATATAATAAATTCTATTAATAATTGTTTTAATATAATTAATAAATTCTAAAATTCATTAAAAATCAAATAAAATCAGACAATCATAATGTGATTTAAAAATAAAATTTTAAATAATTTTTAAATTTTAATTCATTAATAATTCATTAAATAACTCATTTTCTATAAATAATTAAGTAAAAATATAAATAAATCCTAAAATTCATTTTAAATCAAATAAAAGTCATAAATTAATAATTCAACTTAAATAAAATTTTTTTAACAAAATTTTAAATTTTAATATTTTTAATAAATTATTTATTTTTAATTAAATCCATTAAAAATTTAACAAATAAATAAAAATTCTAAATATTACAATAAAATTTATAAAAATTTATATTAAATTCTAATTCATTTAAACTAAATTAATTTGACAATTTGATTTATTAGAATTTATTTTTGATTAATTAAATTTGAGAATTAATTTAATTTAAATGAATTAAGTTCTTTGTGCCCAAAGCTTGATTCCTTTTGGAGGGCTTTGGGCATTTTTATTTTAGAAGGCTTTTAAGTACTTAAATGACAAAAAGATTTCTTATGTGTTATGCATGTCTCCTTTCAGGAAGGCACTAGCACTTTTGGATTAAGGGATCTTCAAATAAACTAATAATACACCAACCTTATATGATGTACTAGATTCATTCTCGAGAGGTTACGTGGTGTCACATTTATAAGGTCCCTTTCTCTCTCTCTAATAAAATTTTGGGGATTCACAAATGTATACCTATCTTCCATATAAGATGGGTATTCATTTTGAAAGTCCTAGGACTTATAAATTGATAATTTCTTGTACTTAGGGAGTTAGAAATCTATAAGTTCTTTAAAATTAAATCATACAACTCTAACATCTAAATTTTGAATAATTTAAAAGTCTAATACACATTATTTAAATTTCAATTAAATCCCTATTTGTCCTTTAATGATAAACCTTAATAATACATAAAATTCAAATGATAATTTCTATAGGACCTATCAAAATCACACGAGCTCTTTCACACACTTAGATGATTGCTAGGATAACCAACTTTAGCCTAGGCTAGGCCGGTGGTTATATTTGTCTTTCCTAGAGGGCACTTATATTTGTCTACTTACTTTTCTGCAACTCATAGCATACATATTTACTTTTTGTCAATGCACCAGAGGATGGAGTGAATAAGTGAGGGCCGTATAGTTTACTTTCCTTTCTTTACTTTCTTGCATATATAATTATTCACAACACACCCTTAACTATATTAATGTTACTGCTTTTATCTTCCTGCGAAGTAGAATGTTTCTAGGGACTGATATACTTGTAAAGAAATGTAATTTTAAATTCGTAGATTTTTGTATATAGATTGAGTTGTAAAGTGTCTTGAGTTGTAAAGAATCAAAGGTAGCTGCTTATACATATACAAGTGGGGCTCCAAAAAGTAATATCCCTTCTCAAAGGGGGATGCTCCCTTTTTGGAATTTCACAGAAGACTTGGAGCCTGAAGACCGTACAAGCAGTTACATTTGATTCCAGTTATCTTATAGGCTTAAAACCAAGGTTTATTGTCGGTGGGGTCTGGCCACCTATACTTTACTGTAGACTGGAATGTAACATGTAAATTCTATATAAATAAATCAGCTCTTTTTATATATATTATTTCATGCATCATTAGCATTCGTATAGAAATTTTTTTTTTTTTAAAGCATATTATCCTGCATTTGATTAAAGTTCTTTAACCATTTCTTGATTCCTAAGATAGAGCTATCTCAAATCTTGTATTCATTGGCAGATTATTGTAATTAGAATTATTAGCTGATAGTCCACTCTAGGCAGGTGGTAAGTCCAGAATGTATACACTTTCTCTTTGTACTTTCTAAATTTCTAATTAAATCTAAACCTTTCAAATTCAGTGTTAGAAGTCTATAATCTAAAGCCTGATAATGAAAATTTAAATTAGCTCAAATATTTAGATAAATTTTGAAATTAATTTTGTCCTCATTTAAATCGAGAGTATTCTCTTAAGAGATGTAATTAATTATAGGGGCATGCCCCTATAGGGAGTCTAGATCCTAGAATAATCTAAACCCTATCTTAATTTCCTTTCTGAGGTAGGGGAAGATCTGTGAAAGTAGACTTTACTTTATCTCTATTTTAAATTTTATTTTCTTAATCAAAGGATAGATGGATAGCTGGTTTACTCTTACAGGCGGATCAAATATCCTCTATACTTGATTATGAAAATAAATCTATGATTTATTCTTCTAATTACAATGATAGGAGAATGTGTTTATTGTCCTTCAGGATGATTTATACATTCCCTATGTTGTGTCTAATTAGGAAAATAAATTGTAGCTTTCTCTCTTTTAAATCAATAGAAAAACATTAATCTATCCTTCGAGGTGGTATAATGTCTAACAAAGCCCTACATGAGGTCCTGGTTGGGTACCCATTGGGTACCCATGTTTTACTCGGATGGGCTTCGCCCACCCACACCCACCCATGGTGACTTTCGGGATTTCGTACCCACCTATACCCATCCACTTTCCATGTTTTTTGAACTCAATCTGACACGGACTGATAGCCTTGAGGCTTGTTGTCATTTGCTATGATGGCAAACTTTCAAGTCGCATATCAAAATTTATCGTACTCGTAGCGTGGTTAAGTGCTACAAAATACTTAGTGATGATTGCAATAGTATAAATAAGATATACAATGAATAGCAATGTAAATCGATTTATTCCTCAATATTTAGTACCCACCCATACCCACCCACAAGGCCATGGGCATACCCATACCCACCCATACCCATTGGGTATGGGTGGGTACATGGGTGGGTGTGGGTATGGGTACCCAATGCAGGGCTCTGATGTCTAACTATGTGGATTTAATTGAAAGAAAATATTTAAATATAAATAATGCAAATCGTGTGGGAATTAAACATCCTTTAAAAATATATTTCTCACAATCCTAAACGAAGCCTTAATCTTCAAACTAAACTCTCTTTCCCTACTGGATCAACATTTGCATGTGTGGGTTTACACTGCACATGTAAACATCATTTATCCATTATATTTTCTTTCTTGGATCGACTATTGCTACATCTAGGCTTATATTTTGCATATTGGAAGGATCCACAAAGCCTGGTTAAAATATCTAGCCATTTTTATGTGTATCATTCTCTCCCTAGGAATAGTGGCAGAGCCAACATTTTCCTCTTATGGGGGTGCAAATTATAGATCTTAAGAATACCCTCAATATTTTTCATCCAAGCTTGTGACTAGTATCGATGAGTTTAAACAATTGTTTATAAGACTTTTTATTATGAAAAGATAAATGTATAATAAAGAGAAACTTATCATTTAGATTTGAATTCTCTCTCTCTCTCTCTCTCTCTCTCTCTCTCTCTCTCTCTCTCTCTCTCTCTCTCTCTCTCTCTCTCTCTCTCTCTCTCTCTCTCTCTCTGGCTTTACCCGTAGCTTTAAATGGTGAAAAATTGTTTTGGAGTAGCAATGTGATTATATATATATATATATATATATATATATATAATAAGTACAAGAAAAACCCATCTGGCCAGTAGGAGCATGTGCACCCAGTGCCCCCACTATGGCTTCGCCACAGCCTAGAAAAGCTGTTCAAAATAAACCATTTATAAAAAACTAACAAACTTCTAGGACAAATATAACAAGCACAATTTAATATAATCAGAGACCATCGATATTATAAAAAAGTCTCCTTCAAATTTAAGGAAAATTTTTATTAGATGGTAATGAGATCTGTAATGTTTAATGGCTCAGAATGTTGACCATGAAAAGAGAAGATAAAATTAAGTTAAGTGCAGCACCGATGAGAATGCACAGATGGATGAATGACTTTGTAGTTAGAGATAGAATGTGAAGCAAATATAAATGTGTAAAGGTTGGGGTGCCCAGTAGTAGATAAGATTATAGAGAGTTTCTGTAGATGGTTTGATCATATACAGTGTTGGTCTTCTAATGACCCAGTTAGGAGAGTAGATGTATTAGGCCCAGCCTATAGATAATGCTTTAATATTAGTTTATATTTTTGTTAATCTACATATTATAGATATATATATATATATATATATATTTATATATATATATATATATATATATATATATATATATATATATATATATATATAAATTTCAAGCTATCTCATTCCAAATCACGGCAATCTCAAAGTCAAACCATGCCAATAATTTATCATATGGCTTAGTTCATTTGGCTCATTTCGAGTCAAAAATTGATCTCATTTTCGAGAGACTTCCAATCTTCAAACTAATTGATGAACATTTGCATGTGAGGCTCTACACTGCACATGTAAACATGATTTGACCATTATATTTTCTTTCATGGATAACCTATTGCTATATCCAGGATTATCTTTTGCATCTTGGAAGAATCCGCAGAACTTGTTTAAAATATCTAGACATTTTTATGTGTATCGTTATCTCTCTCTAGAAAAAACAATTCAAAACCAACCATTTATAAAAACTAACAATCTTCCAGGACAAACATAACGAGCACAATTTAACATATTTGGTGACCATCGATATGATAGAAAAGTTTCCTCAAACTTAATGAGACCTGCATTGCTTAATGGCTCATAAATTTGACCATCAAAAGAGAAGATAAAATTAAGTGTAGCATAGGTGAAAATGCTCAGGTGGATGATTGGCTTTGCACTAGAGACATAATGTGAAATGAGTATAAACATCGAAAGGTTGGAGTTGCCAGAAGATTAGAGAGAGTTTTCATAGATAGTTTAGTTACATAAAGTGTTGGCCTTCTGATCACCTGGTTAGGAGAGTAAATGTATTATATATGACCAATGTTAAGAAAAAGGGAGGTAGACCTTAAAAGATATGGTTAGAAAATATTATAAATAAAATTTCTTTATTAGATTTAAATGAAAATTTAATACGAAACAAGACTTATTAGAGAAAACATATTCATATAGGTGGCTGCACATAGTGGAATAAAAGCGTGATGACATTGTTTGGTTGCCATCGATGTGATACTTAGAATGAGATGAATTAGGACAACTAAAATTTGTGTCAAATTTTATTCTTGATAATATCATTTTTTTTTTTCGTAATCCAACAATTATGACTTATTTTTCACAAATAATAAATTGCATATTTAATAAATATAACATAAATTAACACAAATTAAACATATTGACTAACATTAATTAACCAAAAAATATTAATTACACTTATTTATTATGTCAGGTAGTCTTCTTCATTTTTTCGTCCAAAATTTATCTCCATTTTTTAATGAGACCAACCAAAGTACAAATATTCGGCTTATAAAATCTTGTTTTATTATGGCGAAAATAGTTGCAGTGAAGACTTGCAATCAGTCAATCTTAGGAAATTATATAAAAAATCGGCCTAAGCAAATTAACTAATAAATAATTATTATAATTGTTATATTTTTTTGGGAAAATTATATTTTAGATTGGGAAAAATAATTTTTATACTTCATATAGCAACGTGCGTACGGCACGAATATCTGGCAAATGCAGTATTAACTATTAAGCGTAAGTAGAAAACCTTAGTTTTTATATTTTATGTTTTATTATTCCTTACTTAAGAGAATTTTTTTTTTTAATTTCCAGCTGAAATAGCATGACCAAATAAGGTTTTATTTGGGGCAGCTATGTTGTTTCGAATGGATTTTTTTTTTAATTATTATGAATATTATAAATATATTATTTTTTAAAAAAAAATCAGATACCTGTTTTTTATTGTGATCATAAAAATTTTAATAAAGTAGCAAAGAAAAAGAAAGTAGTAAAATGAAATAGTTATTGCCATTTAAAAAGCAAGTAATTAGAAAGCAAGCTATCACAAACACACGCTAAGTTGCGGATGCAATGTTGTGGTTTAGTTCTTTGAATTTTTTTTTTTTTTACATTATTCTTGCATTCAAGGGAAAAAAAATCAAAGAAATTTGATTAAAAATTTTATAGGAGTGATGATTAAGATGGAAATTTAGAAACTATTTGGTGTAAATTTATTTTTATGGAATATAAAGAATAATGAGAAAGTATATTGCATGTTAATTTAAAAGTAAAAAATAATTAGTTTTGAAGAATTTAGATTGAAATAAATGTTAGATATCTATTAAAATTTGAAGAATTATGAGTGATATTTTAATAAGTATTCTCATTAAATCTTATAAAAAATATAAATGATCATAGAAAATAAATATTAATTATAATATAATTGATAAAATATACTAAATTATTTTATATAAATTATAAAGTCAAACTTATGAGTCATAAAGTAAAAGCATTGAAAGAATAATAAGACTTAGAATTAAAAAATTAGGTGTATTTTTTTTTTATTTCATGTGTGCTAAGAACATATGTTGATCATACTACACTGAGTCTTTTACACATACTTAGATGCTGTGATAGTTCACATCCCTTTAGCTGCTTAGCTTGAAGACAACATAGCTAGGTTGATGTTTTACTTGAGGGGTCTTTATATTACAAGAGTATTGTTTATAGCTAGGATATTTGTATTATGTCCATATTTATTTGATTTTTTTTCTACATTATGTAAAGATGTTTTTCTTGTAGATGCTCAACATATACCCAATAATGTATGTCGTGTTTAAATTCGTGTAATAATGATTCACACATAAGAATATTAAAATAATAAATCAAATTTTATTATCAAATGAATGTTATATGTGGTGTTTTAATTTAGTTTCCTCTTGTATTCTTTTCTATGTTATGATGGCTCCACATAATAATAGCCTTTTAATGTACTTTATTTAGTTTAGAAAATTTTGTATATAAAATTAGGTATGAATAAAGGTTCTCAATTAAGTGTAGATCCAAATTCAGAAGTACCTATCCTAGAATTAGCCGGATAGGCATACATTTTAATTAGGTGATAAAGACCTAGAATAGAGGTATTACCAATGGTCACACACTTTGTCTTCAAATCCATTTAGTTATAGATCTAATGTCTGAGCATGTATTTAAAAGTTCAACAACGTTTTCTATTTTATTCAAGGGTATTTATAAGTAGCCTATTTAGCAATAATAGCATGTTCTTGTTCTTATTCTTTACAAAACATTATTTTCTTCGTTTTTATTATTGTGAATATGGACACAAATCCTGTGATTTTGATGATAACAAACATTATTGAATTTTCTACTATGCTATCTCCTGTTACTATTATTATTGCATATTTGTTTCTTATGCACTAACATTTTAGGTCCACCGTATATCGTATAAATTTATCAGCTCATGAATGGTTAGAATAAGGTAAAGTGTATTGAAGATAACTATATTTTCTATTTTTATTTATTTCTACATTTCTTGAGTCAAGTCATGCATTTGGTGGATGCTAAATTTGGTGACCGTGCACATACATACTCAAGGGGGTAAGATAGAGAGAAAATTAGAATAATTTTCTGAACTAATTATATTGTATGATGTATATCGTACTGGATGATCAGCTATTCAGATAATCATTAAAATGGCTAACTCTATAATTAAAACTATTTGAACTAATCGTACTGGGCAATCTCGATAGTAAAGGATGATCAGTTGAAATAAAGATCTCAACCTCCAATCATAATTTAGGCAATATTTTAAAATTCAAATTTTATACTAATCGAATCATAAGATAGGCACCGTGTTGTATGATATAATCAAATCTTACCTAAATTAATCCAATAATTAGGGAACAATTTTAAATTAATTGATCCAGTCATATCATATAGGACGATTAGGACCAATCATATGGTATGACCCGATCTTTGCATGAGATGATATTTATTCATTGCAAATTGTATGGGACGATAATCCAAGTCGTTTGAACTAATTGTACTTGATGATGCTTAAATCATATTGGACAATCAGCTCAATTATTTCTTGAGCAGATAGTATAGTGCCTTATTCTTCGTACAATACTAACATGCTTATTTGAACTAGCCGTACTATACGATATAGTATCATAATGTATGATACGTGTCAGTAAAATTGATGTTTAGGGATTTTTGTGAAGCCTTGTATTTAAGCTCTCTCATTAGACTTATTTCAAGTCTTTTGTTGTTTGAGTTTTTTGGAGAGAGAGCTTGGAAAAGAAATCTTGGAGAGCTTTGGGAAGGAGAAATGGGTAGTTGTGTGTGAGGGAGAAGGTGTGTGAGGGGTTTTACACGGTTGCTCTGAGCAAGATTCAGCCTTGTTTACTCCAAGTGTTTTGTTGGGTTTTTTGGGTGGCTCTAGGAAGAAGATTATCAGTCCGAAGACCGTTGAGATTCTTTGCCTTCACTTGGAGGGAGAAAAAGGAGTCGATGTTCTCTATCTTCACCAGGAGGATGAAAAAGAGGTTAATGTTCTTTCCCACACTTGGTTGGTGAAAAGATTGTAAGGACTTCTTCGCCTAGTTATGGGTGCTAAAGGAGAGACAATAAAGGTTTAGTGCAATAATCAGATAGGACTCTATGGAGTGGACGTATGTCATTGTTTGATCGAACCACTATAAAATATTGATGTACTGATTCTGATTTTCATTTTTTTGCCTTTACAAATAAATGCATACTCCAATTATATCATTTTAGTTACACTTGATACACATTTTTTTCTGAATAAAGAGTTGTCATTACCAAGTTTTGCATGTTTGGGTTGAGTTTCAGCGCGCGAGTAGTCACACATGAGCATGCATGCCTAGTCGTCTTTTAGAAGCAAGTTCACTATGACTAAAATTCGCTCAATATGATTCTGATGAGATCACTAAGATCCTTATGAGTATATACAATTAGCTTCTGATGAGTACATGTTGAACCTTACGAATGCATGCTAAAGCAGGCGAAATTGTGTCCAACCTAAAATTATGACCCGATTTGATTCGCATCGAAACAATAAACAATTTGAGTATACAATATTAATTTTACAAGCGATATGACCAGTTGTATTGGTTTCCTTCAACATTCAATTAGATGAAGAATCTAACAAATTTATGTTTAAGATGTGTTTATTATCACATACACGTCTATTTGCACATACAGACCAGCTTCACCGCCATAAATACAAATTAACAAAGAAAAATAATTATCTCAGAACAATATTATGATAAAAAAAAATAGTTTTTTATCAAAATAAATTTAATACAAATTTTGATTTATTTATTTTAATATAATGTAGTCATAATGACTTTGAATTAGATTTTAATCTAAATTATTTCAATTAAGAAAGGCATTAAAGAATCCAATAATATACATTAGAATAAAATTATGCAATCAATCAGGCTATTTCAAATTTCTTTGATTTATTACTATTTGTTTCCAATATTAAGAGACCATTGGCCTTTTAACAAGAAAACTTTTTAATAAAAAAGATGAAATTCTTCCCCTCTCTATTGCTTAGGAATAATATATATTAATTGGGAACAAAATAATTTCTTTATTATTATTATTATTTGTTAGTAACAAAAATGACAAAATGATTGTGATTTTTTTTAAGGATAAAAATAGTCACTGCCGGATAAAAATAGTCACCGGCTATATAAAAGTATTAATTTAAAAATATATAAAATTTTGAAGGATTAAAATTGGACTTTCAAATAGCCGTGGATCATTTTCATTATTCATAAATATATAGTTAGTAGAGTTATAATATAATTTTATTTTATAACATATATGATAAATTTTAGTATTCTCTTGAAGTGCAAAACAATTATCTTCTATTTCTTATATAATTATCTTTTATTTATTAACAACTGTCAAAATTTTGACCAAATTTAATTTATATTTTGGATCGGAAATAAATTTGAATTTTGCAAAATTAAAAAATAATAATAATTTATTTATAAATGTGTGAAATTAGAATCTTAGATATAGAAAACGTACATTTTCAGCTCCTAACTAAAAAATAATTTTGCTTAATTCTGATTGGGTTGGCTTGACTTAAATTAATATTAATTTCATAAAAGAACTAATTAGGTAAGAAAATTCTCTCAGTTGATCCGAACGGTCCATTTTGAACAGTAATATAGAAGGATTATTTCGATTTGACAATATTTTTATATAAATAATATATTCCATTATAGTCAAAAAGTGCATATCATTTGACTTTCAATCTATGTTTTAATATCTTTTTAATTTAAGTAAAATATATACTTTATTAATGTTAGATATTGTCTTAGTTTGGAAGAAGATAGCTTATCTTATTTAAATATAGTTATCTAGAAGCTTCTTAAATAATAAAATATTGTGTTAGAATGACTTTCGTACCTCTTTTGGGCATCTAGGGTTTTCAAGGGATGGCTTTAGTTTCCCTCTCAATAACATTAGGCTCGTTTTCATTCACTAATAACACATACAATTATTATTTGTCAATAAAGTTGATGCTCATCATGGTCAAGGGCGACACTATCATTGCCATAAATATTAATGCCCCAAGTCACTATTAATGTCAACGTCCATCGTCACTAACATCATTGAAGGTCATCATCGCCAATAACTTTGACACCTAATTTTATGTAGTCATTAATGATGACAGTTATCGTAACCAATAAGGCTAATGCCATCATCACCAACATACATACATCTTCGTCACCATTAATACATATGTCATCATCATCTTATTTGTGGAGATTCAAGAACTAGAAAAGAGAAAATAGAGATGAGAAAAACAAAAACGTAATATAGTATATCTTTGAACTGATGTACATGAAGCCTATATATAGATAGTATCCTAAGGGTATTAACACGCATCAGACTCTTATAGGACATAAATAATATAGTTAATTAAGTTTAGTTATTTCTGTTCTAATAGCCCCCCACAAACTGATAAATCTTGAGTGATTATTAGTTTGGATCTTAAGTATCGGAACCTTGGTGTGGATAACAGCTTGGTGAGAATATCAGCTATTTGATCCTTCATGCTTATTGGCAATAGTTGGATATTGTTGTTTTGAATGTGATCCCTGATGAAACGTTAATCAATTTCTCTGTGTTTGGTTCTAGTGTGAAACACAGGGTTGTTTGCTAGAGTGATTGCAAACGTATTGTCACAGAAAAGCTCTATGGGATTTGGGTGGTGCACTTTGAAGTCTGAGAGCAGGCGTTTGATCCAGATGGTGTTCGCAATTGCAGCGGCTAAGGAACGATACTTCAATTCTATGGAAGATCTAAAAACAGTACTTTGTTTCTTGACTGTCCAAGAGGCAAGAGTGTCACCAAGAAAGGTACAATATCCTGAGGTAGACTTTCTGTTAATCAGATCGCCAGCTCAGTCTGCATCAAAGAAGGTGTGAAGTTGCAGGTTGGATTTGGTGATTGGTAAATCGAATTCAGCTGTCCCTTGAATGTAGCAGATCGTCCTTTTAAGGAGGTAGCTGTGCTGGCTGTTTGGATCGTGCATATGCTGAGATAGAATGTTGACGGCATATTCGATGTCTGGACGAGTTATAGTTAGATATTGAAGAGCTCCAATGATCCTTCGGTATAGATGCAGATCAATCAGGTTTGCTGTTTCAGAAATCTGATTTGGCATTTTTTTGCAGGAGGGATTAGCTAAGAGATTGCATTGACTAAGATTTGCTAGTTGAATGATTGATTGAGCATAAGAAGTTTGAGAAAGAAAATACTTATCTGTAGAGGACTGGATTTTGATGCCAAGAAAATGATTCGCCTGGCCAAGATGCTTCATCGTGAACCTCTTGTGCAGCTTTTGAAGAAGGTCTTTGATCGCTGGTTTATTATTGCCAGTGATCAATATATCGTCAACATAGACTAGTAGATAGATTTGAGTTTGGTCCTAGTGAAAGGTGAGCAGTGATTGATCCGGTTTGCTGTGTTGAAATCTGATAGTGAGGAGGTATTTGGTGAACGTGGTGTACCACTGCCGAGGCGCTTATTTTAGCCCATATATTGCTTTGCGAAGAAGGCATACATAATATGGATTTGTAGAATCCTCGAATCCCTTAGATTGCCTCGTGTAGACCGTTTCTTCAAGCATCCCATGCAAAAATGCGTTGGTAACATCTAATTGTTCGACTGGCCAGTCATGGAAAAAAGTAATTGTGATGAGAATGCATATTGTTAGTAATTTGGTGACCGGACTGAATGTTTCACTATAATCAATGTTGTGTTCTTGTCTATTGCCTTGTGCCACTAGGCGGGCCTTCAGCCGAGTAATGGTGCCATCCGAGTTAAACTTTGTTCTGTAGGTCCACTTGCAACTAAGGATCAATCCATTAGGGGGAGGTGGAACAAGACACCATGTGTCTTGCTATTGTGGTGCGAAAAATTCTGATGCCATTGCCTGTCTCCATACTAGGCTTTTGCTGGCTTCATTGTAAGTAGTTGGATCCTGAGGGGATTGCGACCAAGATTCAATATGTGCCAGGTTGAATCATCGAGAAGGTTTGAGCATTCCAGATTGAAGTCTCGTGATCATGTGGTGTTTAGGAGTTGGCTGTTTATGATTCAGGTGAGGAATGACAGTGCTGTGAGTGGTGGTGTGATTGTAGTCTGAATTATGAGATGTAGAGTGAATCGGTTGAGACTCAATGGTAGGAGTGCGGGTATAAGTATTAGGTTTGTGGTCAGAATGTATAGAATTGTGAATAGATGTGGGAAGAAGCAGAGTAGCTGAGGGTTCAGGTTCGGTTGTAATGGCATACTTCTGGTGATGCTGAAAAGGAAAGCATGATTCGTTAAATTTGACGTTCCTGGATATAACCGTACAGTTGTTTCAATGTTCATGCATTTATATCCTTTTTGTGTATCTGAATATCCCATGAATACGCATGATGATGATTTTGGATGAAGTTTTGTGCATCCAGGATTGAGATTTAACGAGAAACATTCGCAGCCGAAGATTCCCATATGCTCATAGGAGGGTGTCATGTTGAACATTAGCTGCAAGGGAGAAACAAAGTTTGTGTTAGGCGATAGAAGTCTGTTAATAAGATATGTGGCTGTAGAAACTGCATCAGCCCAGTAGGTATAGGGCATGGAAGCCGTTGTTAGCAAGGTTCGTGATGTTTCCATGATGTGGCGGTGCTTTCTTTCAGCTAGCCCGTTTTGCACCGGAGTGTATGGGCAGGATATTTGATGAAGTATGCTCGCTTGTGTGAACAATTTGAATTGGCTGTTTATGTATTCGCGACCACCATCAGTGCGAATGGATTTAACTTGCTTGTTAGTTTATCGTTCAACAAAAGAAATAAAATCGATAAATGTTTTAGTAACAACTGATTTAAACATAATAAGAAACATCCACGTAAAATGAGAGAAATCAGCAACAAATATCACGTAATAGTGAAAGCCCTGATGAGAGGAAACCGATGATGGTCCCCAAACATCATAATGTATGAGTTCAAGAGTATTTTGTTTTCTATTTGCAGAGTTTGTAAAAGGTAATTTGTAACTTTTACATGTATTACAAGAAACACAGCTAGACAATAGTTGGCGTATATGCAGCTCAAAGTGTTTGCAGGAGATTGTGCGAAGAACTGTGGGATGAGGATGACCGAGGCGGTTGTGCCAGTCTTGCGGAGTGATGTGAGTAGCGTACAGAGCAGTCTTCTTATTATTTTTGTTCTTTTAGGAGATACAGTACAACCCGTCCCTACTGTGACCTTTGAGAAGCTGTTTGTTGGTCAGAAGATCCTCAAATATAAAGCCGTTAGAATCGAAGGTAATAGAAATGTGATTGTCTTTAACTAAATTAGAAATGGACAGAATATTATGAGATATAGATGGTATGTGCAAGATTTGAGAAAGATTAATCTTATGAGTCGGGGTGGGAAGGATACACGTGCCCAAGTGAGCTATGGGGATCGCTCTTCCATCCACTATGCTGATAGTGTCAATTCCATGATAATCTTTGACGTTGTCAAGATTGTCTACCGTATTCATCATGTGAGATGAAGCTCCTTAATCGAGGTACCAATCATTGGATGAGACATCGTTCATAGCAAGAAGGGCATTGTTGGTCTTGGATGCGGTAGTCGTGGGAGTATAGTTTGTGTTTAGCCTATGCCAACAGACATCGGCAGCATGTCCTTTCTTCATACAAATTTGGCATACGAGAGTGGAGACGGAGCTCGATCTAGATGTTGGATTTTTGTTCTGGTAGGTGTGTCCATGTCTGTGTCTTCCGCGAGCCCTGTTCGTATATAGTGCAGTTTGATTGTCCGCCTGAACAGTGTGTTTTGACGCATCTGTTTGAATGTGAATTTCTTCACTAAAAAGTAGAGCATAGAGATTGTCTAGGCTCAAAGGAGTTTGCATTGTGCGAATAGAAGTTTAAAACGATTGATATGTTGGAGGAAGCCCATTTAAGATGTGATAAATAGTGTCCTTAATGTCAAGTTTGGCGCCGGTATAAGTGATTTGATCAACCAATTTCTTGATCTCAGTGAGATATTGGATCATGGAGAGATTCTTCATGGATATGTTGTGGAGCTCGTTCTTGAGCTGGATCACCTTAGATCGATTTGTGGACTGAAACCGCAGTTGAAGTGCCTTCCAGATCTCTAATGTGGACTCAAGATGCACAACATACAGAAGGATTTGCGACGAGATTGTTGAGTTGATAGCTGCCGCAAGATTCTAGTCAGTGACAAGCCATTTGGTGCGGGTGAAGTTAGGATCGTCATTTTCAGATTCTTGAATGAGCGAAAAGGATGCAGAGGTTGAAGACGGATCTAGAAAATTTTTGAAGTCATTCGCCTTGAGTAGTTTGGCGATTTGATTGCTCCAGGTCGGATAGTTTTCCAATGTGAGAGGATGGGGAACGAGAGATTTTAGGTTAGATACCACAAATTTGAGAGACTGAGTGATGAGGGATTTGTCGGAAAGAACACCTGAGACATTGCCGGTATTGGAGGAGGCCGATGCCGCACTCGCCATGGACGGTCCTTAGGAAGGAATGACTCTTGATACTATGTGGAGATTCAAGAACCATAAAAGAGAAAACATAGATGAGGAAAACAGAAACGTAATCTAGTATATCTTTGAACTGATGTACATGAAGTCTATATATAGATAGTATCCTAAGGGTATTAACACGCGTCAGACTCTTATAGGACAGAAATAATACAAGTTAATTAAGTTTAGTTATTTCTATTCTAATATTATTTTTAATCACAATAAACTAAAGTCATAGCTTATATCACTACCATGACCATTCATTATCGCTACTAATACTAATGTCAATTGCCACTATCAATATTGACACTCTCAATTACTACTAGCACTAACTCCTACCATTACAATCAAAGCCAATGCTTGCATTCTTTGTTGTTGGTCTCCAACATATAAGGAGAATTAAAAAGCAAAAAATGTCAATTAACTCTTAATCAAAACTTCAAGCCTCAATGCTCCTTTTGATTCTATCATATATGTCATATTTATATGACATTAATATTTTCTCACAAAGAAGTGCATCATTTATAATGAAATATATGACTCGCAATAATATAATTATTTCAAACCTAATTCCTCTACCTTTTTTTTAAAAAAAAAAATCTCAAGTAGCCTATGAGTTGCTCAAATTACTTATTACATAAGTCACGAAGAATTTTAGTACTAAATCTATAATTCTCTTTATGGTTATAAATATTCAAACACGTAATAATAATGATAGCAATATAACATACAAATTAAAGAGGACAAGCACACTAATATAATCAAGATGAAAATAAATATTTAATATATAAATCTATTTCATAAATAATATATTAATGTACAAAACAATGTAAGGCCAACTTATTAACCATTATTTTACAATAACCCACATTAGAATTAAAAGCCAATAATTTGAGTCAAAATTCAAGAAATTGCGACGTCACACATTCACACCTTGATCTTTACAATGGAAGAGTGCCCGCCCTCTCCTCCAACGGCTACTTTTTCTCACCTCCATCCAACGTGGCGTCTCGGCTTCCAAAGGTTTCTGCCCGTTGCCCGCCCCTTTTCTTTAATCCTTTTAATAATTTAATATCCTACATAGATTCAGGAAAACCAAATTTTCATTTTGCTCTCTTTTACAGAACACAAATGCCATAACGCACCAATCATTATCTGTTTACTAGCCATCCGTCAGAATCCGAACTGTCCATATCGCTGTTTTCTGCTAGTTTCAAACAGCTGATTAGAAACTTCCATAAAATGAGCGAGAATAAAAAATGGATAGAGCATTCAATATCCTTATAAAATTTTAGTTAAGGTGAAACTAAAATTTATTTTATGATAATATCATATATAGATAACTAATAATATATTTATTTAAAATAATTTTAAAAATTATTAGATTCATTAATATTACTTTTTGATCAAAATGTTCTATTAAATAATTTTACAAAGTGATATTTAAATTTAATTTTGATTATATAGCCTTAAATTTTAATAAGAATAATTTAATTTTATTTAAATGATAAATAAATATTTATTTTTTATAGATAAATTTGAAAAAAATATATATATCAATATATAATAAAATAGTAAAATATTTTTATGCAATTAAAAAAAATTATTTGGCACATGATAATAATGATATTTGACCTAATGTTTTCATATATAATTCCACTCCTTTTCCTATCGCACACGCTCCTCACACAGCTTTGACTGCGGATGTTCCACTTCTCCTCGATCGTAGTTTAACAACCGTATGCCACACGCATCAATCAAGTCTCACGAATCTTGACTCTTTCAGAGCTCCAGTAGAATGATTTTACACCATTTAAAAAAGTTCCAGAGAAACAATGGAACAGAAGCCGTGCCATATAAAAGAGGTGGCGTCAAAGGCATCAAGGCAGAAAAACAAACGGAAGGAAGACAAAGAAGGCAAAGAGCAGAGAAAGTTCCGGCCAACCATGTCTTGCTCCGTTGCGATCTCGAGCTCTCCGGTATTCTCACCTTCTATGATTTCCCACACCTGCAAGACTTCGCCGGAAAGCTTAACGCTCGGTCTTACCCAGCACCACCTCTCAACATCGGCGGCGACCGATGGGTCACCATCGACGGTCCGCAGGTTCCACAGAGTGCCTAGTGGCCTTCGGATGTGCAAGAACGAGATCTCGGCATCATCTTCTCCTGGATTAGATTCATCAGGCGTTTCCCCCTCTTCTTCTAGCTCGGCGTCGCCATGTTTTTCATCGACCCTGGCTTCGAGTTCGTGCGGATCTGCTACGTTTACTAAGAGGAAGAGGCCCGCTCGGCTTGATATTCCGATTCTGGGCTTGTTGGCTTTCGAGCAACCGCCTGGGTCGGATGGGAAACAGGAGGTTGAGGAGGAGAGTGATCGGTACTCGGTTTATTGTAAAAGGGGAAGGAAGAGGGTCGAGATGGAGGATCGCCATAGCGCTGCCCTTGATCTCCGCGGAGATCCCCAAATGGTACTATTCCACCTTTCTAATATTTTGCCGATTTACGTTTTTCTGTTCTGCGATTGATGAGGTTTTCTGTCATGTAGGCATTCTTCGGTATTTTTGACGGCCACGGTGGCTCAAAGGCAGCTGAATATGTTTCGAAAAGTATTGGGGAACGGATATTGGAGGAGGTGGCGATGAGTAGAGAAGAAGCGGAGATAGAGGTGGAAGAGGCTGTGAGGAATGGGTATCTGAAGACCGACGTTGAGTTCCTGAAGGAAGATGTGGGGGGAGGAACTTGCTGCGTTACGGCCTTTGTAAAGAAGGGCGAGCTCATTGTTTCTAATGCTGGTGATTGTCGTGCTGTTATGAGCGTCTCCGGGATAGCTGAGGCCCTGACCTCTGATCACCGGCCCTCTAGAGATGACGAGAGGGATAGAATTGAGAGCCTTGTAAGTCTACATTGTTATATTTCCTTTTCTTTAGGAAGTTCTTAAGCTTTAACTCATATATTTGATGTTGGATAATACTTTGTGGATGTAATTCCATATTCTCACATCATGTCATTATTTGCCAACTAATAAGGCTCAACTAAGTTTGCTAAATCATCCACTCTCCCTAGCAAATGGTTAGAGAAGAAAGAAAAGCTGAGTTTTTAATGATTTTAGTTGATTTTTTGTGTTTTTCTCTTTAGATTTCAGATGTAGAGAAAAAAATAATGTTTATAATGCTTCCATTTGATGTTGTGTGTGTTTCTTTTAGTTTTTAACTGCATTGTTATACTTTTGTTCATAACCTTTGATTCTCCTTTTTTATGCTGGATGATACTCTATGATATTCCAGTCTTCCCAGCACTGAATAATGTTTTCTTCCAAATGGCTAGAGTAAAAATATGAATTTTAAATGCTTTCAGTTTATTTTTGTGTTATTTTTAATATTTCCAATAATTTATGACCTACTTTGTTGAAAATCCTGGTGATAACAAACTCACAATTTTATATTTCTTTATGCAGGGTGGCTATGTAGATTGCTGCAGAGGTGTTTGGAGATTGCAAGGTTCCCTAGCTGTCTCCAGAGGAATTGGAGATTCCATCTGAAGCAATGGGTGATTCCTAATCCGGAGACTAGAATTATTCGGATTGAATCTAATTCTGAATTCTTAATTCTTGCTTCTGATGGTCTTTGGGATAGGTGAGAGGACTTCTCTTCAATTAAATTCTTGATTTTTGTAGTTGTTTTTGTTGGGCATGTTTACATATTTACATTCGCTTTTAACTATTTCAGATTAGTAATCAGGAGGCAATAGACATGGCTCGTCCCCTTTGCATGGACTCTAAGAAGCCATCACCTCTTTCTGCATGTAAAAAACTTGTGGAGCTTTCTATTTCTAGAGGATCAATGGATGATATTAGTGTTATGATAATTCAGCTGGGCCATTTTTTTCAGACTAAGGTGAATTAGAATCTGAAGGAGCTAAATATTCTTCATTCTTTTGAGTGAAATTGTAATGAAATGGTAGAACAGGAGGGATTGGTTAGAGTTTCTGTTTCTCAATTTCCTGTTTTACATTGTTTTAACTATAACCACCAGAGGTCATTATTCCCCCTTGAATTAGTTGATTCTTTTAGGGAGACAAACTTGCTGGAATAGAACATATGGTAATGGAGACTGTTTATTTTGCATTTACTAATTTGTTTAGAAGAAACTGTCAGCCTTTGTACATATCAATTAGCTTGTTAGTATGTATTGTAGATCAAATAGGTGCCTTTTGTACATATATCAATTGGCTTTTATTTGGAATAGAACATATGAAAAATTTGTATCTTAACTTGTGTGCTAAATTTGGGAATGATGATTAATCTTATATGTTGAGTTTGTCTCACAGGAAACGAATGAATCAATCAATTTATTTTGCGACATGTTTTTTAAAAGAATGATACAAAAATTCATTATCACATTATCGTTTTATTATATGATTCAATCAAAATATTTCACGCACAAAAGAGTATGATGCTTTCCCTATTTTAATTAGCCACCCTACCCACTCCCGTTGCTCTCAACCCATAGTCATCTTGCTTGGATTAATTAAGGCTACATTTAGGATAGATTTTAGTCACTGCTTTTTCACCGCTTTCAAAAAAATTTTTGTACCAAAAAGCTATTGTGGAAAGCAGTAAGAAAACTATCTCAAATGAAGTCTATCTAATAATGTAAGCTCGAACACACTTCCTATACCTTAAAATCTACTTGGTGGTTGCCAGAGTTATATAAGTCTCTTTAAGGTTACTTCTCATCAAGGCGTCCATTATAATAGCTAGTCAATTTGTCGAGTTATATAAGTCCCTAAAATATATTCTTGTATGGAGCTCAGCATACTGAATTTTACAAACTCCACAAAGTAGGCTTCCCACAAGCTTGGCTACGAGGTACTAGCTAGTCAATTAAAAAAAACTTGCGAGAGAAATTCATGTTATAAAACTCGCTCGACAAACTTGCTCAAACTTCAAACTTGTTAGAAGACGCCCAAATTGGGGTATCTAGTTACTAGTTAGTTAGAGTTCATGTGATAAACTATGACATTACATGTACGCATCTACAAATTAAGGCTACAAATATCTAAATCTCTATCAGTGTCAAACTCATTATCTATCAGTGAAAACATTCCATGAAAATATCTTTTCTTGTCCTCTTCTACTACCAAAAAACTTGGACATTCCCATGCTATTACTTCCTCACCTAGTCCATTTCCCAATAATAAAGTAATTATTAAATGTAAAATTAAGTTCTATTTTTATATAAATACAATTTAATTTAAACTAAATTCTCAACATCAAAATGATAAACCCTTAATATAAGATACTTTTGTTTAGACATTGTGGTATGTACTTAGTTCATCTTCATTTGACCTCAATTTTTAATCTTTTTTCAAGTTGCCATTAAAGATTATGATTTAACATACTAATAAAATTTTCATTCAAAGGTATTTATCATGATGTAAAGGGAGAGTAAATTTTTTTATAAAACATAAAGAATATGATTTAACATCTTTAATTGAGAGAATTCTTAGTGAATAACTTCTAAGAGACCTTACAAAAATTGAAATTTGTTTGATCTACAATATCATATAGAAGAAATCTATATATGGGCCGCATACGTTAAATAAAGGTCTAATTTTAGTTCTACTACGGTTCATCATAGGTACCATGATTCTATTAGTTACACATTTATATTATATCTTAAAATTAATCTAATTTATTCATTCGCAAGAAGTCTTTAATCTATTAATCTTAAGAAAAATAGTCAAGTGCTTAAGTACTTTTTAGAAAATTACTTATTAGGAAGTATGAATTTTAATAAAATTTTTTTAGTTATTACTTAAATTTGTTATTTTCTCAAAATTACGTACTATTAATAACATAAATTATTATTTTTTCTTATTTTTAATATTTAAGATTACATTCCAAACAAATATGAGATATTATTTAATTAATATCCAATAAGTGCAATAGAAAAATCAAATAGCAAATAGTAATAATCACATAACAAATGGAACAACACAAACTTTTATGATAATCCCCCCTAAACTAACATAAAATCAAAACAAATTTTTTTTTTATAAAATATAACAAAATGTAACAACACTTCCCTAATTTTTTTCTTCTTCTTATTCTTTTATGCTGCTAGTGATTAGGGGTGTAACGAGTCCTGCCGGCTCGAGCTCGACTTGTAACAGGCTCGACGAGCCGAGCTTATCGAGCTCGCGAGTCGAGCTCGAACTCAGTTTCGAGCTCGATAGCTTATCGAGCTCGAGCTCGAACAGGGCACAGATTCGGCTCGTCGGCTCGACGAGGAGCTCGATTGGGCGACGTGAACGAGCTTGGGACGACGACGAACAGATGTGCTCGGGAGTCGGGACGACGACGGACATGTTCCCGACGACGGATCTCGACGGTAGGCCTCGGGACGATGCCAAACGAGCTCAGGCGGATGGATCTCGACGGCGCAGCTCGGGACGATGACGAACGAGCTCGGGCGAACGTATCTCCACTGCGAAGCTCGGGATGACGACGATTGGACGTGCTCGGGAATCGGATCTCGACGGAAAAGCTTCGGGAGAGTCGAGCTCGGGCGGACGGATCTCGTCGGGCGGAGCTTGGGCGGATGTGTCTCGATGGCGGAGCTCAGGACGACGACAAACGAACGCGACGGCGAGTTCGGGCGGACAGATCTCGATGGCGAGCTCAGGCGGACGTGTCTCGACGGGCGGAGCTCGGGAGGACGGAATTTGGTCGGCGACGGACCTCGGGACGAAAGCGAATCCGACGACGAGGGGGTTCGGCACGACAGCGAACACGATGACATTTTTAGCTCGACGAGCCGCTCGACATGGGACGAGTCGAGCTCGAGCTCGGTTTTTTGAGCTCGACTCGAGTTCGTGCTCGAGCTCGAGCTCGCTTTTTGGAAGTCGAGCTCGACTCGAACAACCCTTGGCTCGAGCTCGACTCGACTCGTTTGCACCCCTATAGTGATACGTGATCTTCAGCTTTCCAACTCGTGCGGTGCTCACATTCAGAGCAGGGGTGGCCGAGGCTCACATGTAGTGCATCCCGTTTATTTGTAATTGATTGAAATCAATCACTGAAAAGAGTGATATTTAGTAACTATATAAACAAACCAAGCATAAAAATTTGGGGCTTCTTTCTTTTTTATTCAGGATTAATTGGGTGATAGGGAGAAGAAACCTAGTTGGATAGCTGAGCGGTGCGGCCCCCGGAGCTTGAACTAATCTATGGAGAAAGATTTAAGCCAGCACTTGAGCGTGCTCCCCCCTGGTGGGATAAGAGAAGAAGTTATGTTTGCGTGGGTGGGGTAGGGTGGTGCTTTTGTTGAGAGAGATAGCTTTCACTGCATGCTGTTTGCTAGTGTAGATTGTTATGTTTATTTACTCTGCTTTCTGCACCTGTTA